>OU015675.1:17500-617500 GCA_907165275.2 Zygaena filipendulae
TCCTCCTCCTCCCACCTCCTCGGGGGGCCCACCAGTGCCTCCGATGATGGTGTAACTTACCCCCCTCGCGCGACTTCCTCCGATCTACTTCTTACTACGATAATCTCTAATTTGGCCTGATTGTCTAGTGGTTAGGACTGTAATTTCGTTGTGCGCAGTTACCTATGATCCTTTTAGGTTGAGATTGAACTATCGTCTTAGTATTTGCATCATAGCTTTTAGTTTGGTTAGTTAAGATTCTAAAGTTAATACATGAACGATCTCTAATTTATGCTTAGCGAATACACGAACGGTTTTAGATTAGTACACGGTCGAATCCCTATTTTTATTGCTTTCGTGCGACCTCTTTCCTAACTTTAGGTGGATGATCTATTTTTAATCTATTTATATGGATGATCTAATTTTGTTGGTTCGTTTGTGATGACCTACCTCCCTAACATTAAATCGATGTCCTATTTTATTAGTTTGTTTTCCGGCTTAATTCATTAGTTTGTATTGACGACCTAATCTATTGGCTTGTAGGCTAAGTTTGAATAATCTTGACCCTAATGTTTGGCTATCTCTACAATTTGTTTTAGGTTGTGTTTGTCGGTTTAACCCCGGTCAACATCTCGTCAAAAGCTACCATTCCTGGCTCAGATGGCTCAGACATTGCCAGGATGCATAAATATATACAATAAACCACCCAGACGATTCTATTCCAAGGTCGACCAGGTTTTGTCCCCTCAGCATGACGCAAGCATTGGCCACAGGAACCTCAAGTACTACGTGAAATGAATATTGGCACTGCAACCAATCCCGACGTCAAACCGAAGGTAAGGCTTCCAGATAATACATAAGTATTCGCCGGAAGGTGGTATAGCCCCTCCTGCGCTATTCCACGGTGATGACCATCCAGCACAATGCCTTCGTCACCTCCCCCAACCTGTTTCACAAGGTAGAGGATCATTCTAGATGGTTACATCTAAGATCATTCACCAGCGTCCGTTTCAGGAATCCAGTGAGGAGACTGTACGTCCCCAGTCCGAAGACTACCGCCGCGTTGGAGCCATGGTGAGCCCTTGAATATGTGCCAGCCCGAAGACCAGGGTTGGGTGGGACCACCACAAACCAAACCCCAGCACAGTGATCCAAAATTGTAGGTGTGTGTTATCGGAGACCAATCTCTCCCTGGAACCTGGAACTTCAGCTGATAAACTCTCCGTCGTACTGCAAGCAGTGAGGCCGTAGCCTAGCCGTAGCTGTAGAGTTGAATGGCTCTCTCTCCCCTGTGAACCCACTCGGGCATCCAACTCGTTCTGCCACATCAGAACATTGGCAAGCACATCGTGTTGAAAAACACAAAGGTTGCCGAGAATCTAGTGTCAGCGACGATGTCGCCAACAGCCGATCCCCCAGCCTCTGCACAACAGTCTCGATCGCAAAGCGCAGGGACCTACGTAAGCATACATGTGGTTGCGAGTCACAGTAGCTCCAGTCTGTCTCCGCAGCCAGCAATCGAGCCACAGAGCGCATTGGCCCATCGATAATGTTTGTAATAAAAAGAAAGGTAAAACAGAAAGAAGAGCGAACAACCCTTCCCTGGTGTAGGAGAGGGCCGGCATCTCCAGTCAGCCGCATCGGTGATATGTAGATTGAATAACACGGAAGGCGTTGTTATTCAAGGTAAGGTACAAGGTGCACAACGAAACTCGTCACGGCGCAGATGACTCAAGGCGCGGATTTTTACCCATCTACGCCATCATACGCGCGCGACGTGCAATGTCCAACCGTTTAAGATTAGAGTTCCGTTTGCTCCGAGCCTATTTGGTACTGTGATTTGAAGATCCTTCCTCGTGACGAATGTTTTTAGGTCTACGCTCGAGATATCCTAACGGACGTCAAGTGCACTGACAGACCTTCGCACAAAAACATTCAATCACTCTGCGCTATCGCTCGCTCAACAAGACTATTCGTAACGAACCGTCTTTTGTAATGATAAAAATCAATACAAATACTCCACTCAAAGCATCTTGTTCACGAGGCGCATCGGCCCACATACGCTTTTATGCGACCACCAAGTATCACAATCGCGCATGCTCGCCTCTGCACAACGCAATCAGGACACAATGCGTAATGACGAAACTTTAAGGTCTTCGCGCAAGATATCCTAACGGACGTCAAGCGCGTGTACGAATCCTTGCACAAACCGATAACTCGTTCTGCGCACAGACCGCTCGACCACGACGTACTTTGCATGAATATTATTTATTAAAAAAATTGTATGAGAAAATAAATTTTATGTTTGATAAATGTGCAATAATATTATATTTATTGTCCCTTAGAGGTTCCCTCCCCATCGCATTCGTTTATTATTACACTATTATCAATTTACTTCCCCAACAAACTTTTGTCGTCAGGACATTTTTTACCTCCGTATTCCCCGTAGATATAACGGCTCGTGGATACTGGCGGTGCGTTCACTGAGACGCCTGAGGCGGGGATTCGCGTTTTCTAACTTGCTCCTATACTCTTGAAACTTAGCATACATTTAGAATTCCCTAATACAAGCACTTTCTATCATATAATATTTTGCCCTATCTCTTTCAGTTTCAGAGTTATTATTGATAAACGTACTAAAACTTGTTTTTGATGTAATTTGTACCGCAATGTCCTCTAATATGTTTTAAATGTAATTTTATAGGTGTATTTTATTATCTTCTATACTCTAATAATTATTTAAGATTTTAATTATAACAAAAAAAATTTTGTAGGACCTTATGGGTCGTCACAATGGCGATGCGTCGGAACACACGACGCACCGCCATCGTCTCCTTTCCGTGGACTCCATGTGAGTGGGCGTCAGACGGCCCCACGTCTTACGCCCAAAGTCCCGGTGGTGGGTCAGGTCTGTGGCCCCGCCGCCCAAGTCTTAAAATATATTTATATTGGTAAATTTGCAACAATTTTTATTTTCGATAGTCAAAAAAAAAAGGAAAAAAGGAATAAATTTTTTTTTTCCGAAATTAACTTTTCCAGAAATTCAGCCAGCTAAGTTTTTACCCGCTTAGTTTTTCTAAAAAAAAAAGAAGCGTGGTGTCGTGGGACACCGGATAGGAACGTAGTTCCATATTATAAAAATATTAATTTTAAGTTCTATTTGAGGTATAAAGAAAATAATTTTCGGGTATACTCTTTTTATTATGATTTTTTATTGAAAGTGAAAAAAGTGTCGTGACAACTTTTCGTAAGAATTTTTTCCGTCTAGAGAGATTGAGTGATTTCAATTTTTTTGAAGATTCTTCATTTTCCATTGCATTTATTTTTTCACATTCTAAATCAGCTGAGGCTAAATGGGCATCTTGTGAAGCTTGCTTTTCTTTTGTTACATTGTGTTCTTCATCAGCCGATTCTGTTTCTTCATATTCTGGATTACCTGAATCTGTATCGTCGTATTCTGAATCCACTGAATTTGTATCTGAATCAGATTCTTCCTTAGAATCTTTGGAGTCAACAACAGCAGAACTGAAGATGACAGGAACATTCTGTAATGAGACAGCACTTATTAAGAAAAAATAATTGTTATGTAATACATGTGATTGTTTGTTTCAAAATAATAATAAAACATGTGATATACATGGCTCATTCCACCTAACAACCATTAATCATTATAATGAGTAAAGGGTATTTGTGATTTTAAGCAGACATGCTATATACCGATTTAGATATTGAATTTGAAATCAATAGCAATAAAGAATTTGAACATCATAAGCTACTTAATCTAGTAACACAAAGAAAGCGAACAGTGTTAAGGTGCTGGGCCACAGTTGGTGCAATATAAAATGAAATGACCATTCATTGTTACAAAATACTAACTGTTGACACTACAATAGGTATTGAAAAAAAATACCTGTCCACTAAAGTATTTTGCCCAGCATTTTCTCTCATATTCAGTTGTCAAATCAGCTTTGTTCAGTAATAACACACATTTGCAATTTTGCTCCGATGCATATTTCTCCAAATCTATAGACCTGTGAAAAAAATCAAATCAATCAATTGCTTTTCTGAAATCTGAAAAACATTTCGAATTTAGTTATACTTAATACAAAAACTTAGTAAATGGCAAAGACATTATTTACATTATAATATTATGTCATCTTAACATACCTGAGCAACAATGGATTTCTTGCATCCAATACAATCAAAACTATATCAGACTTTTCTAGTGTCCGCCAAAGCTGCTTCCACAATTCAATATTTTTCTCATAAGGTGTCAGGGCTGAGTCAAGTCGTGATTTCAGTTCACTGAGTTGTCTGCACCAATTAACGAAGGCCAGCCTCTCACGCTCCAATTGTTCCTGCTTTGATATACTGGGATCCCATTTTGGCCTGGAATTATATATTTGAATGTCATTTTAAAAGGGATGGTGAATCACATGATTAAAATTGTTATTTTAAAAAGGAAGGCCTAAGACCCAGGCACACAAATAAAATAATACCATAATAAGGGTAATATTATCACATAATACAACCATCTCAAATTAAGCAGATCTTGTACCATTATTGGTACCAGACAACTGATATTAAAATACATAGATTTTTTTACCAAATGCTTACTAATTGTAAGGTACGTACTAAATAGCTGTGACTTGATTATGACTTATCAGATAGGCAGCAAGAAGAGGTCAAGTAGATCAAGGCATTTATTGTAGGAGCATTAAATTGTGTGTTTCAACATGAAATTGCAAAACTTACCATTAGTTTTGTAGTTTTGTTGACCTAAACTAATTCCATCTTAAACAAATTACTATAGCAGCCGAGTTAGCGACATATGTATAAAAAACGTAGAGAATAATAGAGTTACAAAAGTTAAACTGTGAAGTCGATGGCCATCGTCTCTCACGTAGTAACCGTACGCGTCGCTGCGGAAATCGCCCATTTGAAATGTGATCGAGGGCGACGACATGCGGCCGTCGCCGCCGTTGGAGAACGCCAGCACTCGCAGGTGGTAGGTCTTCCCGGGCGTCAAGCTGTCTACATACGCCTCGAGCTTATGCTCCACTGGTATGATGGTGTCGTTTGCAGTGCTCATATCTTGTTCTATTTCCCATACTCGAACCTGAAAATTGAAAAATTAACATATTGTAAACCTTATGATGAGAAACGCTTTATTCCTTTCAATTAATTCCTTTTGTCTTTTCACTTGGGTCAAAATGATGCGAGTTGTTTCTTCAAAGATACGTTTTCATGTTGTGTTCAGTCACAGATACTATGTTCTGTCAAAGAATACTAACTATTACGAGCCTTACGACACACGCACGCACACCGCACGTATGCACGCACATAAGTCACCCGCTTACAGTAGTAGTAGAGTACCCTAAAAGGAAAATAGGGGCTTATTCGGTACAATTCGCGACCGAAAGTTCCCCACCGAAGATCGGTCACCATATTTGGTCAGTAACTTGTTCTGTTGTTTGCACTTAATCGACACCACGCTGGGTCGGTCACTGTGCCTGCTGGTCACTGATCAGGCGCGGTCCGAAGAAGGGTTTCTTTTATAATGTGTAATTGTGTATTTTATTATAAGTGAGACCCCCCCCCCCCCCCCCAATTTCAACCTGCGACCGCGCCATTGTGTCGCCATCGTTCGGTTTCGGTCACCCTACAACCGTCTTCGGTCTGAATGATTTCTCTCCGTGTAGCAGTTAAATCGGTTCGCCTATATGGAGTGCCACATCTTGGTTCAGTGGTATTAGGAAACTGTGGGAAAAAAAGATGTGAGTGTCACCTTGAAGCCGAGCAGCGGCTCCTTCTCGTCGGTGGGCTGCACGTAGCGCCACACGACGCGCATCGTGCTGGGGTTCACCGCCCACACGTTCACCGACGACGGCGACTTCTGCGGCGCCTTGCGGTACGTGCACTCCAGGAAGCGCTCGCTCTCCGGGCCCTCGCCCGCTGAGTTGAACGCCATCACCTACGTCAACCGCAACGACACCGGTTCGTCATCGTTGTAATAACACTTCGCGCACATCTACTTTGTCCCTCACAGATATATTTGTCCCACACTAAGTTATAAGCTTGTGTCGTGGAAATCAAGCAAACGTGGAATGCACTTTATATATACGCCCAGACTGGAAAGTGGAACTCGATGTTCTTCACACAATGTCCACCTCCACCAGGAATCGAACCCGGAACATATTGATTAGCGGGCCGGGGAGGCATGGTGACCAACCGCCAAGCCAAAAATCACGACTACCGCCAAGCCGGTAGTCGTGATTGAGGGGCTATGTCGAAAAATATGGTAAACAACCTGGTTCAGTGATAGCCAGGACACAATGTCATGATGGCTTCATAAGATTCAATATTATTAAGGCTGCATGTAATAATTAAATAAATAAATACTGCTGACTATATGCGAGAAAATATTGAATGAATGCGCGCACGATTAATTAAGACATGAAACAAGAATTACCTTGACGTAATAATAAGTGTCCGGCTCGAGACCGACGATGAGAGCCCAATTGCGGGTCGTTCTCGACAAGTAATAAATATATTCCTCCTCTTTGTTAACTTCCTTCCAATATTTGAGTCGATGGCCGATGAGTTTGCCGCGCAACCTCTGCCGCGACTGGTCGATGGGATCCCAAGTAACGTTCAGCGACGTGGAGTTGTACTGGAGGGACAAAACGCGCTGCGGGGCCGCGTGGGGCATGTCCTCGGCGGAGTATATCGTGACCACTTCGCTCTCGGGGCCCGCGCCGAGGTCGTTGAACGCTTGCACTTTAACGTCGTACGGTGTGTAGAAATACTCTAAAGATATGTGAACGACGTGCATCCCAATGTTCCCATCTTCTTTCAGTAACAACGACTGGAATTCCACTTCGGTCCCGTTGCGTCGCCAAAACACTTTGTAGTGAATGCCCGGTCCGTTTTGTAACGCCGGCGGCAACGGCGTCCAAATGATCGTGAGATCCCCGATCTTCCCGCCGCCTCCGCCGACGTTGGCTGGCGCTCGGTAGGGCTTGTCGGGCAGCGTGGAGAACTGGGGACTGGGCGCCGAAGGTTTTCCAACGCCTAACGCGTTGACAGCTTGTACTCGAAATTCGTACACGGACCGCGGCATTAAAGTAGTAGCGATCGTGGCACGCTTTCGCCCGTTGTATCGATCGATTTCCAACACGTTCACCAACTTATCGCTGATCACCACCCACGTGGAGTTCCATTGCGTGCGGCCCATTACGATGTAGTTCACTATGGAACGGCCATTAAGATTACTGTCGGACCATTCTAACGTGACGGACGATCGTTGGACATTCAGGATCTGCAGCCCACTGGGTGCGCCTGGAGGACCCTCAACTCGTAAATGTGTGCGCGATAAAATCCTACCGATTGCTGATTTAACAATGCACTCGTAGTCGCCAACATCCGAGAGACTGACGTTGTAAATAGTCAACTCGCCTCCATCAATTTTAAACCTTTTATCGGCATAAAGATCAGTTGCTTCTCTCATGAGAATACCATTATGGCTCCACATGTATGCTGTGTCCAAAAGGGAGTCTATTTCAGCATTGCAATGTAGGAAAACGACGTCGCCGACTTGCGATGTCATTCTTGGAACTAATCTCTCCAGAAAACGTGGAGCACGCAACACGATGAGACGGCCACGACTTTCATCGATGCCATATTGATTCTTCGCCACACAGGTGTAGATGCCTTCATTGTCACGCGACAGCTGCTGTAGGATGAGATTTCCATTTTTCGCGATAAACCTTTTGCGACCGGCTCCAATTACTACACCATCTTTTTTCCAAGTGAACGTAGGCTTAGGTGCAGCTTCCGGATTACATTTTAATGTGACATTACCACCTTCAGAGCCATATGTCTAGGACTCTAAGGGTCTTTTCTTAAAAGAAGGTTTAAGGGACAGAACACGAAGCTGCCCAGTCGAATATCGTGCCTTTAATTGATTTTTTGCTTCACACTGATACATTCCAGGATCTCTGTTTGGATCTAAGTATTTGATTATTAAAACATTATCCTGTATAATGTACCGATCTTTATCTTCTGGTTCTAAAGTTTCCATAGAAAGCTGTTCACCATTTTTCACCATGTATAATTTACATCTGGTATGCCAAACGCTTCACAATTCCAATGTAGCTCGCCTCTATTGTCAACATGTTTATTTGCTAAAGGAATAGTAAAGTTGGGCTCAGCTTGTACTTTCAAATAAACGGAGTTGGTGAGTTGGGCCCTGTGATTGCTCACTTCACAAATATATTCACCTTCATCATCAACATCCACTCTTGGAATCGTCAACACACTCTTAAAATTACTCAAATGTGCTTTCTTGGGGATGTTACCAATTTTCCTTGTCCAGTTATAAGAAGACACTGGATACCCAAATGATACACATTCCATTCTTACCTGTTGACCAACTACAGGAGCTTTGGGAAGTTAATTGGGAACTTCAGTTGTTGGTAATCAGAATGAGGATAAACAAAGAGAGAGAAAAAAGGTCCATTACGACCTGCATCAGAAACTTTACTCATAACATTACAACTGTAATTGCCGCGGTCAATTGTTTCAAGTGCTGAGAAATAAAGGCCTCCATCATAAGGCACAAGTACACGTTTATCTTCCTCAACAAGGTTAGGAAAATAGTTACGTGCCCACAAAAAGTTGACTGAAGGGTAATATGATGGAGAATCACAGTTTATTGCTTTGCCCCAGTACTCTAAGCCACTTTCAACTGGTCGTTTTTGGTTAAATTCCCTAATAAAACCAAATGATAACTTCACTGACTCTGAACGGACTGTGCCAAATTTGTTTGTAGCTCTGCAATGGTATTTTGCGTAATTTATTATCTTTATCTGCATCAGGATTATAAATCATCAATGTGCCACCACTAATAATATATCTACTGTCAGTTAGTGGGTCTATTTTGGTGTTAGTGGGACTGTCAACCTGATAATCTTCTCTGTACCATTTGTATGCTGGTGCAGGATAGCCCCCAGCTATACAAGTCAACTGCACATGTGTATGTTTCGTTGGATCATGAATTGTATCAACAGGTTCTTTTATGAAATAAGGACCTCTGGGTATTCTTTCAGGATCAAAGGTTTCTAATCCATATGTAAAGGATCGTTTTTCTTCAATAAGATAATGCAACCGCTGGGACTGAGCTTCACAAATAAAGTGATTATACTGTGTGCCTTCTACAGCAGAGAGTCCCCAGCGACCTTTCTGTGAAAATTTGTACACCAAATAGTCTCGAGGTAGCAAATTGTAACTATCATAGAAATCTTGACGGTCATAAAAAATGCATTTTCCAATCCAGTTAATTGCGAATCATTGGCCCAATAACCTGGACAAACGTGCACGTTATTGGGCCAGTGTGTTTTAAGCTTCATAGATAGAATAATTAAAAAGAAATTGGCGATTCGCTGCTATTTACATAATTTTTTTTTCTAGATGTATACAATGTTTAGACAAAATAAGATTTCAGAATAATATTTATGTGTCTACTGTAATGTACTGTGGGGTCTGTTGCCATGTTAAATTTTATTAGTAAACATTTCTTTAAATATTTCTTTTTCAATTCTGTAAAGCGTCATTGTTCCCACGTTCGGTAACATTAAGCTATTATCTAAGTTTCTTCTCATTGTTTTCATTCACTTTGTGTTATTGGTTTTACAGTATGAATCTTGTATTTTTTTAGAAAAGGTTTTATCAGTTTTAGGACCTAGATGAGACAAGGGTTTATTAAGGTTCATTGTGTAGCACAAACAGCAATAGCTAGTTAATTACCTATCGTTAGTAACATCTGCACGCAGCACCCTTTGCTGTACCGCTCCTTGGAGTGAAAGATGTTTTGTTTCTATTGTTTTTTATGTAACGTTCCAGTACCTTTGTTATAAGACCTTTTTGTAAATGTGTAGTTCATTATTTTGAGAGTCGTGCTTAGTGCGAGGGAAGTTTGGAGTAGTCAGTTAGTTACCCACCTTCAGCCACGCAACACGAGTCATAGTGACACCTCCCGCGTATAAAGTTGATCTCGCGTAAGTTATTCTATATTTTATATTGTAGTTATTATAACCTAGTATCTGGTTCATAATATAAACTCTATATAAAATCCTGTGTCTGTTGTATCAATTGTGTCTTCACTCCTCTCTGACTACCGGCACGTCGGCACACAACAAATTGGTGTCAGAAGTGGGATTGGTGGATTGAAATCATCCACAAGACAAAAGGCAAACGAGCGCGTCAGCGTGATAGCCTTAGTACGAGAATTCAGAAATTTCGATAAAAAACTTATTCGTAAGTCGTCTCTCGAGACATATCAAAACAACTGATCAACGTATTAACAAAGAAGTGCTGAAGAGTGCAGCCAAGCAGAGGCAAAGAGACAGCAGCAGACATCAGAGTAGCAGCAGATCATCGTGTCTTTCGAGGCACCACCGGCAGGTCTTCAAGGAACTCAACCAGAAAAACGTCCCCTTCTCCCCAGCAGCCAACTGTGTGTTATAAGAATACCCCAAAGAAAGTCCACGTAAGTGAATACTTCATAAAGTGAATAAGTGATTATTTTTTTTCTCTACGTATAGGTATAATAATTTAGAAAAAAGACAAAATATATTATATTAAGATGCCTTTAGACGAAACGAAACCCCCAAATGCATTCATTGATATTAATCTCGCCGAGCGTATGCTAAATAAATATGACGGAAATAAATCCAATCTTCATGTTTTCATCGATAATTGTAACAACGCAAGCGCATTAATAAATCCAATTTTTAGTTCAGCTTTCGTATCTGTAGTATTATCTAAAATAGAAGGAAACATTAGGTCAACTTTGTTAAATAGGTCGTTTAATAATTGGGAGGAATTAAAAATTCACCTTTTAGAAAATTATTCAGAAAAAAGAACATTTGCACAATGGCAGATGGAACTAAATTCGTGTAGACAAGGACATAACGAGTCCGTCTTAAACTATTCAAACAGAGTCGAAAATTGCTATATTAAATTAATTAAATCGTTAGACCCCAAACTCAGTAAAGAGGCTCGCGAAGCCAATATAGATCTCTTAAAAAGCCAATCATTAAATATTTTTATTAGTGGTCTTATACCACAATTACACATTTTATTAAAGTCCCAAAAACCGAACACATTCGAGGAAGCTATATCAATCGCCATTTCTGAAGAACAAGAAATAATGTCTAGAGCGGAAATGAATCAAAGACATTTTCCCCACGTTAAAAGATGTACTAATTGTAATAAAATAGGACATTTAGCCTTTCAGTGCAGATTTAACCCAAATATTCGAGTTATTCAACCTAATAATAACGTTATTACATGTTTTAAATGTAACAAAAAAGGACATTATAGCCGAGATTGCCGTAGTAATCAATTTAATCATTATAATGGTCCATCAGCAAGCAATTATAGACCTAACAATAATAATTATAGAAGTCGATTCCCTAACAGCAATAATAGATTTACTCATAATAGAATGTATAATAATAATACGAATTCACCTTCGCAGAATAATCCAAATAATTATGCAAACTCACATAATAATAGAGAAAATATGAGCGGTAATTTAAACCCCAACAGTCCAAGGAAGTAGGCCGCCCCAAGGACTTTTGTGATGGAGGCCGAATTATGATAGTAAACACAAAAATATCTCTTTATGTTGAATTAATGTCCAAACAATTTAACGATAACATAAGCACATTTTTAATAGATACAGGAGCAGAAATAACATTAATTAAAGAAAGCGCGTTAAACGAAAACTCATTAGTGTATAAAGATAAGATTTTTAAATTACGAGGAATAGATAAAGATGCGTCGCCAACGGAGACAACGGGCTATACTTGCGTTTCATTTCAAATAGGAACAAATACGGTTATTCATACTGTCTCGATAGTACCTGATAACTTTCCTATCGAAAGCGACGGAGTAATTGGTAGCGACTTTCTCCAAACGATGAACGCTATTATTAATCTCCAAAAGGGAGAAATTGAATTATTAGGTACCCTTATAAAAATGATATACAGAGACGAAAAAAAGAATAATGATATAATTGCGAGTTTAGAATGTAATAATAATGAGGCGATATATTGTGATGATATTTTATTCGATAATATGAAAACTGAAAGCATAATAAATAACCCCAGAAGTATGAGAAATGGAAATAATAGTGAGAATACTGAAATTGAAAATATCCACCCTGCACTAAAGAGTAGATTAAATCTGCACCACTCATTGTTAGTATACTTGCAACTGGTGTGCTCCGTAACTGCTAGATGGCGCTAAGCATCTTTATTTAACGTCTCACTTAACGAGGTTATCCACAAGTATTTCAAAGAAATTTTGAATTTGAGAGGCATGAAGATCCATAGTTACGATGTTGACCGTGATTGGTGCTCTGCTCTTGTCTTTTTTGTCTTGTCGTGCGTAAGAAAATCACGGGATGACGGCGGTGACACGTGACGCTGACGCAATTTTACACGAGTTGATCATTTTTATTTTTTTTTATTTATTTATTTAAAAATACTTACAGCTATCTTTACAGTTAGGACTAATGCGATAGTGTAGCCAAATATGTTAAATATATAATATTTTTATGTATTTTACTTCTTTACTATTTTACTATATTCTAACTTAGGAACTATAACACAATTCAAATAATGCATATTTTGAGAATTCATTATAAGAACAACAGATGATCATGATTAGAAACTCCAAATTTTCATTGATCTCACCGCTGCCACTTTAAACTATGTACACATCCTCGCCTCGCACCGACTCGCGGATTTCGACGCACGTTTCCCTGTTGCTGAACTTTTTGGTTACCACATAATATAATCTTATAATATCATTGGCTCATATAATATTCAAATTCATACTAATTTCAAATAGAACATTTTAAAATTGAAAACAGCATAGTATTTGTGACAACAACAGCTTCCAAGCAGGCATTGTTGATTCTGGACATAGCAGGCGCAGAAAATATACTATGAGTAAGTATAGCATAAACTTTTGTAGCTCCAGCTTCTATAAGCTTCTCAGCAGCGTTGGAAACGGTGCCGCATGTGTCTGCCATATCATCAACTAGATGTACGATCTTTCAAGTCTCCCACCAACACCATGGAAGCAACTTTATTGACTTTCTTCCTTTCTTTATGAATAAAAGTAAACTCCATATTCAAACGGTCAGCAATAGATGTGACCCTCTTAGCATCACCGGCGTCAGGTGACACAACCATACTAGTCTTCCAATCTGGAATGTTCTCTCTAATCTATTTCAACCATTTTAAGACAGCTGGCTTAGCGAAGAATTTGGGAGGCATGAAGATCCATAGTTATGATGTGTTCAGCGCCAGACACTGAGAGGATGTTAGCAACTAGCTTGGCGGTGATCAGTGCTCTGCTCTTATCTTTTTGTCTTGTATCTTGTCGTGCGTAAGGAAAGCACGGGATGACGGCGTTGACACGAGACGCCGATGCAATTTTACACGCGTTAATTATTATCAGCAACTCCATCAAGTTGTCATTGATCTCACCGCTGCCGCTCTGAACTATGTACACATCCTCGTCTCGCACCGACTCGCGGATTTAGAAAATAAAATTCGGGCAAATGAAATTCTGGCAAGTGGAGGTAAACCCTTGGAATCTCTGTCTTAGAGTCATGTTTTCCACGCCTGAAATTTCATGTTGAGTCCTTTGTCTTCTTTGTTATAGTTCTTCTAACTTAGCACTTATTTGCTGTAGTTTAAATCCCATATCACCACTAGAACTGGATGGTGGTTGTAAATAGTCTTCAACTGTATAATTGGAGCTTGATTTCATCAGTGTGAAAGACATGCTTTGAATGCCATGAGCAGATTGGTGAGACTGGGTTAAGTTATGGTACTCTTTTGGAGATTGAAACATTTCAGACATTGTATAACATAACCAGTTCCTTTAAAATCTAAAGCTCCTTGAACGGAATTGGAGTCAGACATGTGGTCATCATATGAAGACAATCTATTTTCATCAATTTTAACATTTATATTTTCATCTTCAAGGTCACTTTCACTAACTGCTTCGTTCGTTCGTTTGTAAGTTCAAAGTCCATTTTAACATTAGGTTCCTTTTTACTTTTATACTTGTCTGATTTTCCTATGGGACTCGGCTCTTGTTCGGAAGTATGTTCATCTTCTTCTTTAATCACCTCCCATGTTACAGAAATTGCCTCATTGTCTGCTCTAAGTAGACGTTTTACTTCTTTCTCAATTTCAGGAGCTTCAGCGCTCTCTTTTCAAAGTTTTTCTAAAACGTCTCTTCCTTATATTTTTTTTTTGGAGGTGTGATATGATGAGGATACAAAAAATTTTTGTCAACTTTTATATGAATCCTTCTTCTTATTTTTGTTGGTGATTCTTCTTCTGTAGATGATGCATCAAGTTCATCTTTGCAAATCATCATCTGGCATACATCAGCTGCTTTATATAAACTTTTTCTATCAACAGTTTTTAAAGACTCTATGAGAGTAGGCATATCTACTATCTTAGCATGTAACAGCCAGTGATCAAAACGTGCTTCTACGCGTCGCATATCATCTTCTAGCTGTATTGTTAAATATTAAAAAAAAATCAAATTTTCCCCTGTTTTTAATACTTCTCTGGTAATCGTTAATAATCTGAGATACTAGCTCTCAGGATATTCATGCTCTCTTTTTTCTTTTTTCATTATCCTTATGTTTGGACGAAATTATTATATGAGAGTATGCCTCCTTGATACACGAAACTTGAATTATATAACTGTTGTAAACAGTACAATGCAGATTATACTTAGTTATATTGGCGCAGTAAACATTTGCTATTTAATCACAAATTACAATTAATACTAGTTTACAGAGTATTAACATAACCCCTAGACATATCCAAACAGTGTTGTTGACATTATTTTCCAGCAAGGTGTTTAAAATGTGTGTAAAATGGCATTCTTCTAACAAACAGCTTGAGCTTAGTTATTTGCTGTTTGTATTGTTAAGTTTAAAACAAAATATAACTGCTGCAACAACTACAAATCAAACAAAGAAGGAAGGTGTCACAGTAATGATCTTCCTTCTTCTTCTTTATTTAAGGCGTCTGTTATTAATTTTGCTAATGATATATAATTTGTGATAACAAAAATTCTTCCTGTGTACCATTTTCTTTTCTAATTTCAGTTGTCTCCACTTTCCAGCGCTTACTGCTCGTTTGAAAAAAGAGTAGGTAGGTACTTATATTATGACAACCACTACGTTCAATGATATTATAAGTACCTATATCATTGACTACGTTATTAATAAATAGAACTAGACCACAAGGCACAAATTACTTTAAAAATACGACATAATTAAACGAAGCTGCCTGACGTAAATGTTAATGAGTCCATGTACGTCGAGGTATTTTGGTTTTGTTGAGGCGATGGTATAAGATAGTCATCTTCATTTAATGGTAAACTTAATTTCAAATTTCCAAAGTGAGCTTCTTTTACTTTGGACGTGCTGTCAAAGTTTGCTTCAGCTTGCATGGCGACCCTTCCATATCTGGAACTAGAATTTTACAGACGCCGTTGTTATAATAATGTCGTAGCTCTGGATTTTCTAGGTACGGTTACGTTGATGGTTATACCTTAAAAGGTCCCGATCTCAAGTTTTTGGTTTATTCGAACAATCTGTAGTGGCGCATTCTGGACTGGTGACATCGTTAGCCCAAGATGAAGAAGTACATGGTTTTAGAGAGCTGTTCTGCGTATCTACACTAGCGGTCGTGGTAGCTGTATCAGGCATGACTATGAATTTAGGTTGTAAAATGTATTCTTCCGCTTCAACAAGTGATTCTGGTCCCTCTATTGTAGCAGGTATAGTAGGAATCGGAAAACAGACCCGTTTATCCACAATACTATCACTCATTCGTTGTGCTACTCTATGTTTTAGAAAACTTTATGGAAGTACCGACTACCGACTCATAGCTGATCCTTTGCCGTCCTTATTTTCCATAGCTTCTAAACTACCCATGCCCCCATATTTCTTTAGTCTGATTCCATCAGAAAATAAATATTCACCCAGAGCCTCAGAGGTTCCAGCCAGAAGAGAGCCCATCATGACTGTTGAAGCTCCCAGTCAGAGTGATTTCACAATGTGGCTGACTGACTAGATCCCACCATCAGCAATTACAGGAACATTGAAACGACGGGAATATGAAGCCACTTGAAAGACTGCTGTAGCTTGAGGACAATATTCACATACCATTACTTCCTGTGTAATGCAGATTGAGCCACTCCCCATGCAAACACGTAAGGCATCTGCACCAGCTTCTATAAGGTTTTTCGCTTGCATTCTAGTTACTACTTACTAAATTCCCGGCAATAATTTGAATTTAGTAGTAAGTTACCTTAATAAACTTAATAATATCAATTTGATATGTGGAATTCCCCTGAGAAGAGTCGAGCACTATAACATCAACACCATTTTGGACAAGTAACTTGAGACGTTCTTTATAAGCTTCTCGAGTTCCAATAGTTGCTCCAATTAACTGCTGCTTATTGGAGTCCTTAGAGACGTTTGGATAACTTCTTGCCTTTTCCAAATCTGTCCTTGCAATTGAGCCACAAGCTTACCAGCATTATTTATGATGGGCAGTTTGCCTTTTTTGCTCTTTTCAAGAATGTGGTTGGCTTCCTGAAGGGTGAACACCAGATTGAGCAGTGATAATATCATTGAATGGTGTCATAACTTCCCGAAAATTCAGATGTGGCGATTTTTCTCTGAAATCGATCTCAAGATGTAAAATTTTTTGAGTCGCCCACCTAGTTTACCGTTTTCGGTGACCGGGTACCCGGTGATTTTTATTTTAGACGCGAACACGTCGGTGACGGTGTTGCTGGGCCCCATACATAGCAGTTGCGGATGAAGCCGTGCTTATACTTTTTTACCTCGTGAACTCGCTCGCCGGCTTGGTAGTCGGGGGTTTGGCTTTACAGTTGAAGGTTGAAGAGGCTCATTATCTTCATTACCAGTGAGCACCAGAGCCATTTTAACTGCAGCTTTTTTCGCTTTTGCTTACTGTCTACAAGTATATCCTATTATTCAAAAAATAACTAGTAGCAGGAAAGCTAAATATTTGCAGTTGTTACCGCTGGTTTCCTCGGTAGTTCTGAACAGTAAAGTTCTCCGATAGAATTCTGTAGCTGTTCGTTGAAATAAATTTTATGTGGCATATTATCTGGGCATGCAGCAGCTAAAAGGCACTTGTTGTCAATGGAATTTGATTAACTCAAATAAACTTTAAGATTCTGACATTCGATAAAGTCAGTTGAAGAGGGGCCCAGACATCTTCAGCATTCGTAGTGACAGGGCGTGCAACTTTTAGCAATTTCGTCTGTAAAGTGATCTGAAGAACATTCGTGTTCGCACTGGTCGTCTCTTTTATAACCATTACACTCTTGACATACATGCTTGTCGATGCCAAAACCGGTACAATTTAAGCAAGAAGGATGACACTTCCGACATGTGACGGTCACTTTTCCTTCCAGTGGTTTTACATCATCTACCCATTTGTTGTAATATCCATCAGGAAAAGGTTCGTTTTCTTTGAGATAGCTCCTGACTGTTGCTTCGACACTAATAATGGCATTTTGCATGAATTACACCCACCTTTTCTTACAGTGTTCGCTGGACCAGTACAACCGCCATTGCAGTTGCGTGGCAGGTTGAGACGTGACATTTTCAGAAGGATATCTCGAATCAGGGCATTTGGTATCACAGTATGGGCCATCTCGGACATGTTTACATTTAGTGCAGCTGGCTCGACTCGGTCTAACGCATCTATCAGAACATTCTTGATGACATTGCTTGTAAACATATTTTGGTTCAGCTTCGTACAATCTGAAATTTTAAGAGGACCGTATTTCAAAACGTGTTTTCACCACCGCCGGAAGAAAAAAGGTAGGCAAATGTTTTAGAACAATAAGTACCAAAATATATAGATATATGGTAAATTTCCATGCTTCATACATAATTACAAACAAGGTAGATAAATATTTAATTCCCCTTGCAATACAATGAATTATTTTTATAAAATACAGGAAGTTTATTCACTGAGTTCAAGGACAATAGTGATATAGAAAGAGAACGAAGGGCTCTGTCAGTCAGGGCGAATAAGATTTCTGTAGCGCATCAGGCATGTTCGCGGAGGCGTATGTGGATTGTTTCTATACCACGATGAGGAAGAGATGCGCGTCACTGGTGCGTACGGTACGGGCCAGCCTCAAGAGTATTTTAAACATGATAAGAAACAGGTTTAACTGTCCCTATATCCGTCACTGCTGCATGAAACATTTTCCTATCAGCAGCATTTAAAGTGTAAACGAACAAAATTGTTATAAATATAATTATCATACTAACACTTAGGCTAAGGATGAATGTTACTAACTATTAAATCAGTCATGGTTACTTGAGATAAAAATGATTTGTCATTATTATTAACTATAAGCTTATTAAAACGAGTATGTTTAGTGAACGTAAGTTTACCCACCCTGAATATAACGGTGCAATTCTGTATGCGTATTTCACTAAACTCGTTGTTTTGACAGGATAAACACTGATCGGATCCTGGGCCCCAACAGCTATCCGACGAACGTTGGGGAACACGCACCAAATTTGATTTTTCTGTTGAAAACATTTGGTTTAATTTGGTTTGGTTTAATTACGACAAAAGAAATTTTAAGAAAGAAAAGTTTCAAGTGGGAAGCTATTAGATGTTAGTTTTTATTTGCCCTGTTCTAAGTGAACTCACCACATGTTTTCTGATCCCCGTTTTTTTTGTATTTGTTTGTGATCTTTGGACTTCACTAGCTTGCCCCAAGCTATTTTCTCAGCGAAACATAGATTTCTATTTCCCATTATAGCTATGTACAACTCCAGAAATAACAGTTTTTTAATGACTTCAAAACCAAAGAAGTTTTCACTATTTAAAGTGAGGCAAATAGGTTTTCAACTACCTGGCGTCCACAAACCACTTCCAAGTTACGGAAATGGTGAGCCTGTACATTCAAAAACCTGTAAGGTTGCGCACTATGCTAGATACTTCAAGTCTATCTGGATCCATCTTCGCATAACGATCACCAAATGAGTAATCAGGATTAATTTGTTAAAACACTTTAAAAGTCACTTCCAGAATCTCTATAGATCCATAAAAAATTCTAAAAGCAAGGCATTGACCGGGAAAGGGACCAGTATAGTCTTAGCGCAGAATGTGTTGCAACAGTCTCCTAGGATTGGGCCCGAAATATCTGCCTTGGGCACATTGAGGACTACAAGTTTTTGAGAATTTTTGACAATTCTCTTCACCTTCTTCCCAACAGCCACACTGCCTCTGAGAACGTCACGTAGCGCTGGCAACTCAAGTGTACAAGCGTTGGACATGGTGACCAGAAGCGCAAACTTTTCGTCTCGTACGTTCAGCTGGAAGATGGTATGCCCGCGTATGGTCTGCATTCTGCAGTGACAGCAAACGGCTAAATGATACGCTGAACGTTGACGTGAGACATTAACACGTACCCGGTGACCTCTCGAATGTACTTTAGGAAGCACATTAATTGTCTTGGATCCATAGTGTCGCTTTGTAGCCGTGTTAGTTCCCGATATATACTGGAAATAAACAGAAAAGAATTTATGTAACAAAAAGAAATCGCCAAATGTGTTGCTAAGCGCAAAACTTCCAAACGACTGCACCAAATAGGATATTAATTTTTTTTGTGTTCATTATTTTTAGGACAAGGTTTTTATAAAAGAAGTTTCGAGTTCCTGCGGGAATTCCGAAACTCACGTGGGTGAAACCGCGGGACGCAACTAGTTAACTATAAATATTTGCATGTGGCATGGTAATCCTACTGCGGGAAACCGAAATTAATGCGAGTGAAACCGCGGAGAACAGCAAATCCCCACTAATATTATAAATGCGAAAGTAACTCTGTCTGTCTATTTGTTTGTCTGTCTGTCTGTTACACTTTCACACCTTAACAGCTCAACCAACCATCATGAAATTTTGTACACGCGTTGTCAGGTTGTCATAAAAGGACATAGAGTACTTTTTGTTTCGGAATTCTCACGGAAACTGTGAAATTAACGCCAGTGAAATCTCATGAAATTTTGTATATACATACATTGTCAAGGGTACAGAAAAGGACGTAGAGTACTTTGTATCCCGGAATTCCTGCGGGATCTCCGAAATTTCCGCGAGTGAAACCGCAGGGAATAGCTAGTATGAAATATGTTAAAGATTGGAATGTTCTACTAAATCCCTATTACCTGCCCCGGCAAGTAATCTTCATTGTGCCCGCCAAATATGGCCGCTCAGGTATTGGCATCTGGAGGCGGTATCGGATACATGCATATAGCCATCTCCACGAGAGAGAGGCCCAGCGACCATAATATGTCAGACTGTAATGAGTAGTGTGTGCCTTGTAATCTCTCCGACTGGAATCAAATTTTATTTAATTTTTATAAATGTTTAACAATGCCCAATAAAATAACAAAAACAAATATAACAAATATTATATAGATTTTTGCATCGAGCGCAAAGTGACTCATTAATGGATAAGTGTTAGGTTAGCACGTAGCATTAATTACTCACTTAGCAAGGTGCGTAATCTACTTATCTTTCAACTACCAATCTACCTACCTACCGTGATAAAATAATTATACCTACTTACTCAAAATAAAAAATCAAGTTAATGAAAGCAAAGTTCAATTCATCATCTTAAACATTACAATTATTTATTAAATGTGCAGTCATTAAAAGTGAAATTTGCACTTTTACTTGGAACATATTTTATTCTAGTATTTGTTTGGTTTTCATATAAAATTTCTGCACTATTTTGGTTCTAAACAGAAAAGACGTCCTTTGTCCTCGTTTTCGTAGTGATTAATGATAACATTACTTCATAGTTGAAAGAAATTCACTTTTTTCCACAGTTGCAAAAGCATCCAGAAAATTATCAAATCTGTGATGTCCGTGCAGTGCTGTGCATCAAAGTGACAATTTTTTATTAGTCAGGTAACCAACAGTCACACAGCATCCAATTCATTGTAAGATCATAAATACTTACAGACTTATAACTCCTTGTCCCTACAAAAGAGTTGGCCATGGACTCAATAAGCTGCCCAGAGACACCAAAGTCGTAGATCTTAATTTCTCCATCGCTGTTCACCAAAATGTTTGAAGGTTTAATGTCACGGTGCATGATTGCGTGCTTGTCGCGGAGGTAACCCAAACCTCTCTGCACAGCTGCTGATGTTATAGTTCCTAAAGATTTAAATATACATAATATTATACCTGCTACTGTAACATTACAACTAGGACTGAGACGGCTGGGTAACATAACACATTTACACTTGTCTTGTAATAAATTAAAATTCAACAATTTCTTTACTAGTGTAATTTGTAAACACTTCTTTACTTTAAAACAATAATATAAATTACGCACACCCTAAACCGCTGATCGTAGAGACCTGAAACTTGGAAGGTGTGTTCCTTGTATGACGTATGCATCCTAAAAGAAAGGATTTTTGAGAATTTAAACCGTAAGGGGATGAAAAGTTTGTATGGAACAATTCCGCGGGAACTTCGAAATTATCGTGGATGAAACCGCGCGGGACAGCTAGAATCTAATATAACTTTAAACTAGATGTTGGGATATCGAAAAATAAAAGTACTGATAGGATGAACGTGGTCTTTTCCTTTCAAGTTTCATATTGTGATATCTACAAGAACTCAGCAAAACAGAGGCCAAAAACACTATGATCAGGTAAATATGATTTGCAACAAGTTTCAAAGTGTTGTGTGAGCCAGCCAAAGAAATAGATAGATTACATGTACAGTGTACACATATTATTTTAATTTACCTAATTGATACAGGTATCCTGCCAGCTTTCTTCAGTGTAAGATCGAGCGAGCCCCCATCCATGCATGTATATTGATATCTCTCCACTACTGTAAAATGCTCTGTAGAAGTCAACTATGTGAGCAAAGTTGCATTCTTGCAGATCTTTGAGCTCTTTGATAATTTGTTTCTTGATTGCTGACTTGACTTCAAGATGAATGAGTTTACGTGCCATTAAATACTAGTTGACTTATGACGAACTTTCATCACTTCACCATTGCCTTGCCCTGTCGGAAATTGAAACTTGTGACAAACTGAAATCTACACATTATAAAAGAGTTGTTTTTTTATTTGAAAGTGCATATAAAACTAGTGGATGGATGAACAGACAAATTTAATTAGGTTTGGCTAATGTACGTAGAGCAGTACTTTTATCCCAAGTAGTACTGCCACGTGTAACAGCTTCTTTTGCACATAAATCGGCTTCCCATTCCCTTTAATTCTGCAATGACCCGGAATCAATGCAAGTAGTCCTCAATACCTTGTGGCAGCTGTGGAGAGCTTCCGTAATTTTTAAAGTAAGTGAAAAGTTGTCCTTTGAGTGGAATGGGAGTTTTACAATGCTATTAAACAACAAAGTGTCTAGTCGTCCACTAAGCGGATTATTACTAGTCGTCCACGGTCCACTAAACTACATAAATTCAAAAAAGAGATTGTCAATATATTATAAATATAAATTAGCACAGTACAATGGGCATGAAGACTAAATTTTAATTTTTAGTCTTGTGGATTAATAAAAAATATTGGACACGTACCTATTTTTCTTTTTTTACGTAACGTTTAAGTTCCATGTGATATCACATCTAGGTACACTTTATACTTAGTTATGACATTGCGACCTCCTACTTCTGAATTTTAATGCGTTTTATTTAAGTATTTTTTCAATAATTCGAAAAAACAAAAAAATACGTGTCTATTATTATTTTACCATCTAACTGACGGATTCAATAGAACTTGATTTTTATACCCTGACATCATGCCGGTTGTAATACAAACGTAGTGATTACCTTCTCTCTGACCGTTACATTTTAACCTATCTCGCGAGATTATTAACTGTCAAAATATTGTGAACCATAACATAACATGCTTACAATTTAATGCATTTAACGCCAAAGAGTATATAATGTTTAACGCATTATTTTTCGATAGATTATAATAATGGTTAGGTTAGGTTTGTACTGATGACCAAGTCGCACGTTCCGAGCGAGCGAGCGTAACGAGCATGTCATGACAGCGGCCGGCGATGCGCCAAAGACAGTGTTACGGTTCACGATCTTTTGACAATTTATAATCTCGCAAGATAGATTTAACGGTTTTTACAATTTCACGGTGACATAGGTACCTATACAATTTATTTTTAGACAAAAATTGTATATAATATAAAAAGGTTAGCGCACGATTATTATTCGTCCGTTTAGTAGACGAATAGCCACATCCATTGTATGAGGTGCGGGGCGGTGTGTAGTTGGCCCCCCAATGTCAAAATAAAAATTAAATAAAGTGAGTTCTAGTGGCCCCCCACATAGTTCTGGAGTTCTTTATACTTTTTGGAAATAGTTCTGTTGTTTACATAGACCAAAAATGGTTTTGAAATATTTTCCCGATTTTCATATTTTACGGCCTTGTACCGCGAAAAGTATTAGTCAAATCGAAAAATGTTATGAGGATAATATGTAGAACTCTTTAGGGGGCCAACGGAACTCTAACAAAAAAATCGATTTTTGAATTTTTTTTTTTTCAAAATAATTATTTTCATCTGAACCTAGCGTCTTTCTTATCGGTTATATCGAAATAAGTTATAGGAAAAGCTTGTAGAACTCTTTAAGAAGCATCTAGAAATCTAAGAAAAAATTACATTTTCCGGAAACTAGATGAAAATTGAGAAAAACTTTTTTTTATACACAAGTTTTTAAAAAAATGGCATGAGTTCTAGTTGCCCCCCACATAGTTCTGAACATCTATATACATTTTGGAAATATTTCTGTTGTTTACATAGACCAAAAATGGTTTTGAAATAATGGGGAACCAACCAAGTGTAGCAGTCAGATTATATCATCTATTAGACTGACGCCCATTTAAAACCTATCTGATCATGGTAGAGCCGAGAAAAAGTTAAAAAATATTATTTTAACAGTTCCACTAGCACGCGAAGGCGGGAACTCCTTGATTTCTCACAGATCAGTATAACATCTTTAATTTAGAAATATATAAAAATCCAGAACTCCATTCCGAAATCCAGCAGATTATGGTAGAGTCGTTAAAAAGTAAAAAAAATATTATAACAGTTCCACTAACACGTGAAGGCCGAGACTCCTTCATTTCTCAAAAATCAGTATAGCATCTAAAATTAAGAACTGGACACGAAACCAGAACTCCGATCCGAAAACCAGCAGATCATGGTAGAGCAGTTAAAAGTAAAAAAATATTATTTTAACAGTTCTACTAGCACGTGAAGGTCGGAAATTCTTCGTTTCTCTCAGATAAGTATGACAACTACAATTTAAAACTGGTTACGAATCCAGAAATCCGGTTCAAAATCCAGCAGATCATGGTAGAGCAGCTAAAAAGTAAAAAAAGTTTTTTGACAGTTCCACTAGCACGTGAAGGCGGAAACTCCCTCGTTTCTCAAAGATCAGTATAGCATCTTCAATTAAGAACTGGACACGAAACTAGAACTCTGATCCGAAATCCAGCAGATCACGGTAGAGCAGTTAAAATTAAAAAAAAAAATATTAACAGTTCTACTAGCACGTGAAGGCCGGAAATCCTTCGTTTCTCACAGGTAAGTATGTCATCTTCAATTTAAAACTGGATACAAATCAAGAAATCCAGAAAATAATTATTTAGAAAAAAAATTTCCAAATTTTTTTTTTGTTAGAGTTCCGTTGGCCCCCAAAGAGTTCTACACATTATCCCTATAACATTTTTCGATTTGACTAATACTTTTCGCGGTATAAGGCCGTAAAATATGAAAATCGGGAAGTTGGCCCCCATTATTTCAAAACCAATTTTGGTCTATGTAAACAACAGAACTATTTCCAAAAAGTATAAAGAACTTCAGAACTATGTGAGTACTCCACTAGAACTCACTTTATTTTTTTTTTATTTTGACATTGGGGGGCCAACTTCACACCGCCGAGGTGCGGCAGCGCGGTGACGACTGGGCGAGCGTGGTCACGTAGGTTATACGGCATGGCGCCACCGAGCGAAGGAGGTGCGGTGGTGCGGTAGCGACTGGACTACGTAGATTACACGGCACTCCGACACCAGGCGAAGGACGTGCGTCGGTGCATTGGTGATACAACCACGTGGATTACACGACACGGCAGCACCAGGTGCAGGAGATGCAGCGGAAGATCGGCGACACGACCGCGTGGATTATACGGCACGGTGGCACCAAGCGAAGGAGTGAAGCGGTACGTCGGCGACACGACCGCGTGGATTATACGGCACGGTGGCACCAAGCGAAGGAGTGAAGCGGCACGTCGGCGACACGACCGCGTGGATTATACGGCACGGTGGCACCAAGTGAAGGAGTGAAGCGGTACGTCGGCGACACGACCGCGTGGATTATACGGCACGGTGGCACCAAGCGAAGGAGTGAAGCGGTACGTCGGCGACACGACCGCGTGGATTATACGGCACGGTGGCACCAAGCGAAGGAGTGAAGCGGTACGTCGGCGACACGACCGCGTGGATTATACGGCACGGTGGCACCAAGGGAAGGAGTGAAGCGGTACGTCGGCGACACGACCGCGTGGATTATACGGCACGGTGGCACCAAGCGAAGGAGTGAAGCGGTACGTCGGCGACACGACCGCGTGGATTATACGGCACGGTGGCACCAAGGGAAGGAGTGAAGCGGTACGTCGGCGACACGACCGCGTGGATTATACGGCACGGTGGCACCAAGCGAAGGAGTGAAACGGTACGTCGGCGACACGACCGCGTAGATTATACGGCACGGTGGCACCAAGCGAAGGAGTGAAGCGGTACGTCGGCGACACGACCGCGTGGATTATACGGCACGGTGGCACCAAGCGAAGGAGTGAAGCGGTACGTCGGCGACACGACCGCGTGGATTATACGGCACGGTGGCACCAGATGAAGGAGTGAGGTGGTACCTTTGATTGCGGCGGTGCAGTCACGTGGTTTCTTCAAAGCAGCGGCAGCAAGTCATCGCGGTGGCGGCGGCGGGCAGTTGCGGCTGTAGTTCGTTTCGGCTCGTATGGACCAAGACTGTAGACGACACTTTCGCCTTTTCCTTTATTAAGATTTAGTGGACTGTATTTTTAATTAATAGTTTAACCTAACTTTGAGGTTAGAACAGGGAGCGTTGAAAATAATAACACCGGTTTTGACTTCCTGCCTGCGCGGCGGCGGGCCACAACTCAAGGGTGTAGCCCGCTGCCGCGCGAATGGCAAAATGGACGACCATCACCGAACCCATTGTTATAGACGGGCAGGTATATCTCCTAGGGATGCTTGATGATCATCGATGTTGAAAGCAAAAACATCGATGTTTTAACATCAATGTTGCCATACGAAAAATCGACAACGATGTTAACGGAATCGATCATCGATGTTAACTCACGACCAATGCAACTTACGAAACAGATAAAATTGACATTTCAATTTTCAATAAGTAAATAAATCAAAAACTATTTGAGGTATTTCTTTAAATATCACGGTACATATTTTTAGACCTTATTTTTAAAAGGTTAAAAGGTTCTTTTTCATCAAAATTACTTTTCCTTCAGGGCACTGATAAAAATTATTAAAATATTATTATGTAAAATAATTGGTTCTGTTTCTTAATAAATTTCGAACCATTTCACTCTATTTTATTTCTTTGTCAATTGTTAATGCAAAAATCATCGATGTTATCTAATATCGATGTTCGGTTTTCGATAAATATCAAACATCGATGTTGGACTTTCGATTATGAGATCGATGTTTTTTTATCTAACTTCCAAAACGGAGGAGGTTCTGCATTCGGCTATATGTACACATTTTTTTATGTATGTTTACCGATTACTCGAAGACTGTTGGACCGATTTGGATTTTTTTTTATTGATAGGGTGTACTCCCAAATTGGTTCCATTGACAACAAGTCGGAATCTGATGATGAGATCTTCGAGAAATCGAGGGAACTCTTCGAAAATTATAGGCATACCGATTTGGGTATTTTTATAGAAAATCGTTCATTTGCTTTCGGAAAACCAAATTCAAGAAGTGGAACTGATGATGAAGAGCACAGATGGACATTAGAATTTCTCAACAATAATACGTATTTCACGGGGTTTTTTTTTTTTGGAAATGGTATACCCCAAATTTGTTTCATTATTCCATTGTCACAAAATTGGGATCTGATGATGGGAATGTATATTGTATATGGCGAAGTGAAACTGATAGAGATGTACCAGCATAATTTTTGAATAATTAACGTAGAGAGCGCGCAAGAGCTTTTTGAGCTGACCCCTCCATCTCCCTTCAAAATGCGATCTACCATGAGAGCAACGGCGGGCTGCCATCTCTATACGGTAGACAGTATTCCACCAATCTGCATGAAATGATTTGCTTCGTCTTTCATTATGCGTACCGCTAGGGATTGGAATGACCAGCCGGAGTCTGTGTTTCCCCTGAACTACAATTTGGACCTCTTCAAGAGCAGAGTGAACAAGTACTTAATTGGCAGACGTGTAACACCTTAGTTCATATCTTCGCTTACAGCAGTTTTTCTCAAAGTTGACGATAACGCCCCTTGTGGGCGTTGGAGACCCAAAGGGGGCGTTAAGGGGCCCAGATAAAAATGGGGGGCGTCGGCGTGGTTTAGGGGGTGATGGTTGATTTGTATTATCATTTACTTTTATTTTTTATATTAAAATAAAACCTACCTAGTTGAATCATTAGTTTATATTTATTACCTATTGTTCCTTTTAATTTCGCTAAAATATAATAATCGTAATTTTATAAAGTTGCATTTTAATTGCCACTGATCGGTTTGAAGTCGGTGACAAGCGAAATATGTAATGGGTAAATGGGCTAAGTCCACTTCCGCGACGAGCTTGTCATGAGCAGAACAACCCAAGTGGGCAGACACAAGCTGACTTGACACCGAATCTAAACCGATCAGGGGGTCGATTTTTGAATCGCTCGAATTACTATTCGCACACGGAATTGCAAGAATCACGCGTGAATGCTTAAAAATTTATGAGGATTCGCACGTGAATTCGTGCTTCCGTGCGTGAAAGTAATTCGAGCGATTCAAAAATCGACCCCTAGTGCAGTGGTAGCACAAACCAATAATAATACGTACGTACGTTTCTTTTTGTCTTTTGGATTAAATTGGTATTTTGTTATTTTTAGCTTTTTGTTTTGTGTTTTCATACGTAGTATTTGGTAGCATAGACGGTTTGCTTGCATACATTCCCGAATATAGATGGGCAATCAACCCGATTATTGAGATTAAACCCGATAAATGCCTGCCATGTTGGGGTTTAAATCCAATAACAGGCATTTAGGTTCTCGACTACAGAAAACATTGAATTTATTTTTGGGTCTCGGTTCAGTAAATTTAACAGAAATCGTTGGTTTACCATCTCCCGTGCTGGTAAGTCTTCCGTCCTTTCCTTAAAGGGTATTATGTAAGTAATTATATATATATATGTACTAGCTGTTCCCCGCGTTTTACCCGCAGAAATTTCAGAGATCCCACAGGATATCCGGGATACAAATTACCTTATGTCCTTTTCTGTACTCCTGACAACGTGTATGCAAAATTTCATGATGATCGATTAAGCCGTTAAGGCGTGAAAGCGTAACAGACAGACAGACAGAGTTACTTTATAATATTAGTAAGTATTTGGGTTTACCAGTACTTACGTAAAATATGTACCCACATGTGAATTTTTTTTTATTGTTAAAGCCTTCAGGCGCGTAGGGAGTAGGGACCATTATACTGAAACTGAGTTGTTTTCTGCGCATTATCTTCTCAGCAATGGTGTTTGTGAAACGTTAATTAGTAGAGAGGCCACGACCAGATTTTGAAAAATCTCGTTCGTATCTCTTCTATAGTATACCTACAACAAGTATGGATGTGTTCCGAGCGTCGTGTAGATGGCGAAACTGCTCGTGTAATGTTTTTTAGTGGTGGAGGGGATAGCAGTGACGTCATAAACATGGCCACCGACGGTTTTTGTTTTTTGTTAATTACATCGCACCTATTAGGTATATTTGCTTGTGTATGATGTGGTTTGAAAGCTTATTAAATTCTCTTTAATTACTTTCAGACACATAAAGCGTCTATTATAATATTAAAAAAATATTTGACAAAATATGATTTTTTAAGTCGATTTCTAAAATATTGTTTTTTACTGAGAAACCGCTCAACTTACAATTCTAATTGGTTATTGTGTACCTATGTACTGTCCTGCTTTTTACTCTTACTTATCTTATTAAACAAACTCAACTTATTTAATAGCATTCCGGACAAATCTCTGTGATTTTTGGTTTGCTGTATTTTTAATGTAGGTATGTTAATGATCGTCTGAAATTAATAAATAAAAAAAATAATTAGAACTAATCCAACGAACGACAAAGTTGAGTCTTGAAAGAAGTTCAAAGCAATCGAAAAATTTCAAATGAAAAGATTTGATTAATGGTGAGTATAGTAGTGTAGTTATTTTTTATTTAAGTTTTTATATTACTTCATTACTGCTCATGTAAATCAGAGGCAAAGAAAAAACCTTCTATGGACGTACATAAATTAAAATTCAAATCCTACTTAGCTTAGAATTATAAAAAAAATAAGATAACTTATAGTCGTAAGAACAGAGTCACTACTACCACTACTACTTCTTGTTGAACGACGAGAAAGAAAACACATTCAGGCAGAGGAGCAGCCACTTTTAAGATCTCTCTGACCTTTCCATTACACATTTTGTAGATACAGTTAGATCTTTTTAAACCATTTTGCAGACAATGTTATTTTTTAAAATTTAAATTAGTTGTACATTGATATTTACTGCTAGTAAAAAACAAATAATATAGGTATAATATTAGGCTTCCGCTGTAAAAAAATCGCACTGGAGGCGTAGAGATCTACTTCGGAACTATGAGTTTACTAGCGAACGTATCGCAAATAAATTATTTTGGTTTGTCAGGTAACGAAAAAACTCCTGAAAAAGAATGTATGCGCGTTTCGGCGTCCACGAGCGCATACATGAAGGGCCGGTTGGCGATGAAGTCTCTGCCGAGGGCGGCGGCGAGTCCCGTGGCCAGCTCGGAGACCACCTGCAGGCCGGGCAGCGGGCGGGCGGCGCCGGCGGCGGGCGCGGCGCCCAGCCGCAGGCTCACGCGGTGCACGTAGGCGGAGGGCAGCGCGGGGGGAGCGCTGACCCGCGCGCTGCTGGCCGGCTCGCTCCACAGCCGGCGCACGCCCGAGCGGGTGCGCTCCAGGAGGGCGCGCACGTCCGGGAACACGCTGCTCATGCTGAACACCGGGATGCCCACCTGCAGTGGGATCGCGCTCTCTTGAATGTTGTCTAAGATTTCGCCTATAATCGTAGGTTGCAGGTTTTCGACAGAATCTCGAATCGTAGTATTTCCAAGATTTAATGTCATCAGGAGACGGTAGCGGCCGTTCAACCCGACGGGTATCTCGATCGCCTTCACATTCAGCAATGGCACGTGGGCGAGCTTGACGCGCTTCTCGAAGCGCATGAGGTCGACGGAGCCGAGCAGCCGGCCCCCGTTGTCGTAGAAGGGCGCGTCGCGCTCGATGTACGCGTCGGCGAAGGCCGTCGTGAGTACTGTCTCGAAGTCTAACGAGTCGGCAAATAGGGAGTGACCCTCGAGGGCGGGTAGGTTGGCCGGCAGGGCGGGCAGCCCCACGAGGGCGAGGGCGCGCTGCGGGTCGGCGCAGAGGGGGAAGGACAGAGCCTCCAGCAGCCCGAGCGTGCGCACCTCACTCGCCCAGCTGCTGTTCAGCGTCGCTGCCTCATCCACGAACAGGTACCGTTTCCTGCGGAGCACCACGTCGTCTCCGGGGACCTCGAACGTCTTAGCGAGCGCGTAGTATTCCTTCCGCACGCTCTCAGAGTCGGGCATGTTGATCGCCTGCAACAGCTCCTTCTGGTCGTCCCCCGTGGCACCCTCGGCCATCGCGGCCATCGCGAGCCACACCGAATAATCAGAGTGGACGAAGTGGTAGTTATGGTAACGCGCTGTCACCTTGTAGAACTGAGCGCTGAATGGGTATAGCGACAATCCGAACTTGGTGACGAGCTCTTTTCGCGCGAGCTTCTCTGCGGTCAGCGCGTGTCCCGCACCGTTGCCACTCAGCAATTGCCCCACACCAGCCCCACTCAGAAATTGCCCGACGCCGGCCCCACTCAGCGCGTGCCCCAGCCCGGTCCCGCTCAGCAGTTGCCCCACCCCAGCGCCACTCAGGCCACACGTCACTGCCGCCACCACCGCCAGTCCCAGCAGGACCTCACACGACCGTTTCATCGTTAAAGAAAATCGACGCACGTTTCTCTTGTCACAGTGTTGCTGCTTGAGTGAACTAATGTTTTGAGATTTTGTTGTTTTTATATTAGGTGTGTATTATACGATTCTAATATGATTATCACGCGATAAGACCTCATGCATTATTTATGATTTAATAATTTATTATACGCTAGGCCGGATTCCTTAACATCGGTTGTGCTATTATTTCAGTACAACTAGCTCCTGCTTGCGGTTCCACTCGTAGAAATAAATGTTTTTTTTGTAAACTTACCTATCTTTGATTGACTTTAAATTTGAACCCTTTACTTGGTTAAAATTAATGTAAATCGAGAACATAAACTATTTTTAGATATGTCCTGCTGCTGCACGAGGCTTCCTCGACTTTTCATAAAAAATCTTTATTAATAAAATTCACGCATTTATCACGATAACATAACGTATTGAACATTAAAACAAACTCTAAATATTTTTGGTTATACATTAAGCAAAAAAAAGTACCTAGTAATGTAAAATGGTAATTAATGACAACGTTGCTCACAGTGTTATTGACATGTGCATTGTGCAATAGTACATACTCGTAGGTATGCTGGTTTCTTATTTTAATATTTTCTCACAATTCTTTTCCAAAGATGAAATTCTTGAATCACTAAAAAACTTAATAATAGCAGATAAGGGACGCAGAATTTGACGGACTTCCTTCTGTTTTTACAGATAAATGGGCAAACAATCTTTCCTACTTGCTATCACACGTTTTCAACAAGTCATTAGTAATGTACCTTTCCTTTAGTAAGGGAAAACTCACTAACGGTAGGTATCTGTTCTTAAATCTTAAATTACCCGTTTTCGCTAAACTATTTAAATCCGTATTACTAGAGTATCGAGCATTCGTGATCTTGGTGTAACGTTAATTCATAACTCATTTTCGATCAACATAATATTCAAAAAATTACCTCTAAAGCCTACCAAATGCTTGGTTTTGTATTAAGATTTTCAAAACAATCCAAAAATTTATCATCGTACATTACACTTTATCAGGCTCTGGTAAGATCTCACTTGGAATATGCTTCATCGGTTTGGAACCCTTTTTTTATAGCAATAAATAAGAAATTCCAAAAAAAATCACACATGCAGTATTCTCTAGATTAAAATTACACAGGATCTGTTATGAAGATAGGCTAAATAAAATTTACTATGTTACTGAAAGATCGGCATTAACTTCACAGTGTAACAATCGTGTGGAAAATCTGTTTAATTGTCCTTCCCTTCTATCCGATATCAACTTCCATGTCCCGCTGCGTCCGCTGAGATCTGGGTCAGCGGGCTCCGTTACGCAGAATGTGCCAGATCACTGGGAATGTTTAGGACATAAGTAATCTTTTCTTACTGTTACTTTTTGTAATGTTAACTGTATTCCAACTTGTGTCTGGTTTTTCTCCAATAAATAAATAAATATGCCGGTGGCTCACGCGCGCACCCTCGGCGGTGCGGCACCGGAAGCGGCGCCGCACTGCGACCTGGTTGCAACTGGGATGCCGTGTGTGATGAAGGAACGCCACAGAGTATGTGAGCTGATACCTGCGAGGAGCACCATCATATTATAATAATTGGGGAATAATTGTAAAGTAATGTAATTGGAAAGTTAGGCCTTGTAAAGTTAGGGCATAGAAACTTGGCTCTACATGACCTATAACTTATTGACAGTGCGAGTCATAATTATGGTCTTGTCTTGGAAACATTTTACATGAGAATGTTTTTGGTGGGATTTATTTGCTCCAAAGTCTTTTAAAAGCTACTTTGTATAACATTTGCCTCTCAACCGTTTCCAAACCCAATGCTTTAAAAAAGTATTTTGGACCTTTAAAGTTTGGAAAGTGAGTCAGTTTTTATTTAATTTATATAAACATTGTAGTTACTTATTTTTTACATTCTTCTTTTCTAATATATATCGGCGAGAAGTCGGGAGCACGGGCAGTGGAGGTGAGCGTTCATGCATTGTAAAGGGGCCCCATTAAACCTACACCTGGGTCGCAAGTCCCAGGCACTGCTCCGTGTTCCCTACGGATATCTGGTATGCTGTAGGTACAACCTCTATGTTGGTGCAATTAATTGTAATAGTTTCTAGTTCGTTCTAGGTGTGTCGCTCAGCTAATGGTCTCGGTCGTGCTTTGCTTGCCTGTTCGTTATATGTATTATATCGTCATTATCATTTAGCTAATCTACATAATACATATCTATTATCGTCACTAACGTTACGGAACATACCTACCTTGTTGATCCTTCTCCTCGTTTAAAAATATAAATATCTCTAGTTATGTGCACTAAAAGAAGATACGGTACTTTCGTTCCGGAATTTCCTGAGGAACTCCAAAATCAATGCAGGTGAAACCACATGAGATTTTAAATACATACACGTCAAAGGTATAGAAAAGGATTTATGGTACTTTATGCGCGATTTCCGAAATACCTGCGGGAACTCTAAAACTAACGCAGAAGTAAATAGCAGGGAACAGGGTGAATTATTTTACAAATTAATTTCACAATAAATACCTCAAACGGTAATGTTGTGTACATAAATACAGGAAACGCTCATCTACTCGTATACACTGCATAATGATATGCATACACTTTACATAACACTAATAACAGTTCACAAGAAATCAACAGATGGACGAGTATTTGCAACAACAAAATATAGTTATTATCCATAACATATTTTTATATATTATCCAAAACATATTTTTATTTAACACATCTGGACCTTGAAATATACTAGGTTTAACTTTGAAAATCTAGGGTGAAGTAGGTAGTTTTATTTAAAATATTATAATTAATTGCTTCGCTCGTCCTAATTAAGTAGGCATCTAATTTAATTGTTAATCACCATCTATGCTAATATGTATTATAAAGAGAAAAAAATATTGAATATTTTCGTATGTTTGTATTGGATAAACTTTACCGATTTAAATATTATTTAACTAATAGGAAGCTACAGTCATCCTGAGTTGAATGGCATAGGGTACTTGTTATCCTGGAATTTTATTTACAATTTAATAGACAGTGCGCATACCGAGCACTCATAAGGTAACTTATCTCTTCCAACGAACGTGACAAATGTGCCATCAGCATTGACCACGAAATACTAATTAAAACGAGTTGTAGTCACGGACCATATACATATGTGTGGCAGTAGTAGTTTCACACACTTTTAGTCACATAGTTGCACGAAACATATTGTATACAAATACTCAATATACATATGTAAAGAAAACCACGCACATACAAGCGGTTTCTTTAATAGGTCTTTGTCGTGTGATTGCCAAAGCCTAAGTACTTACTTTTGTTTTTTTTTTATTTCGTTTTCTAAACGTCACACGTCATTCATGACGTGACATTAATTTTAATTTGGCTGTCTAATAAATTACATAACCTTACGTTATCAAAGATATTTAAAGTTATAGATAGATAAGACCTGGAAATAAGGGCATTGAATGTTGTTTCTCTATATTCACAGGTAAGTAGTTTGTTAACAGATTCTTATTTCGTCAAATGTAAATTGGTAAAATAAAATATAAATCTCTATATTCACAGAGAAACGCAATCACGTCTTGTTTCCTTACCCCTCCAAAACGAGTGTGAAATATCATTATAAAACAACATTCGTTGCAAATATTTCACAAAACATGGAAAGGTTGAGGTTTAATTTTGTTGTAAAACCAGCATCAGACGGAAAATCCAATGTCATATGCATAAGCTCAATAGGTACACCAGAAGGGCAGACATTCGAAATTCCAGACGAGTTCCAACCTGCTAATCTACATCAGGTGATTACAAATACTCCAAACTATGCAAAGGTAAGAAAATCACTAAATAAAAGATATCAAACAAGGAAAATATGGATAAACGTGACAAATGATATATCAAAAATATATTTAGATGAAGAACAAAACTTACAATTTAATGATTTTTATTTGGAAGAAATTTTGGAAAAAACAAATACTACAGAATCTATACCTAGCGGCTCTAATGAAATGTTAGAAAAAATGTTAGAGAAATTGCTTGAAAATAAACAAACAAAATCTGAAATTCAAAATTTAGGGAAAATTGCAAAGGATTTTATGATAGAGAAATTCACTGGTAAGAATTCAAATGCTTGCCAGTGGATTAAGAATTTCAATAAAGAATGTGAACGTTTCCAAATTAACGAAGACAAAAAGAAAATTGAAATTTTAAAAAATTTTTTAGAACACTCTAGTGTAGATTGGTACAGCTGCATGCTAATAAAATTTACAGTGGAATCAGAATGGAATAAATGGGAGAAAAATTTTTGTGAGACGTTCGCAAACAAAGGTTGGTCACCGATTAGATATGCTCTAGCTTATAAGTATCAAAGGGGTTCATTGCTTGAGTACGCTTTAAAAAAAGAAAAATTGTTACTGGAAGTAAGAAAATCAATCGATACTGGCACACTCATAGACCTTATAGCATTTGGTTTACCAAATCATGTAGCTGATAAAATTGACAGAGAAATCCTACAAGGAACAGAAGAACTCTATAATGAAATAGGAAAATTCGAACATCTTGTATTGAAAAATAAATATGAAAAAAAAAGTATAGTATATTCGGACACTAAATCAAAAAAACTTGAGGAAAAGAAACCATGCCAAATCTGTGTCGGCGAGAAAAGAGGGACACGTTACCATCCCGAAGACAATTGCTGGTTTAAAGGGAAAAATCAAAAAGCTGTCGTAAAAACCGTAAATAACTCCGAATTAGAAATTGAATTAAATGATGAGAATCCAAAAAACTAGAGGTGCCACCATTAATAAAAGTAAAGTTATTATTAAATGATAGTTTAAAAGTTTTTGGTATTTATGATTCTGGTTCAAATGTATCATTAATTAATGCAAGACTATTGAGAATACAGCCAAAAGAAAATATAAATAATATACAAAAAATTAACTTGAAAACTATTAATGGTGCGAAGAAAACAAATGGTATAGTAAAATTAAAAATAAAAATCGGCAGCATTGAAAGAAATATGGATGTTTTTGTAGTAGATAATGAAAATTTTAACTATGATTTTTTAATTGGTTTGGATTGCATCAAAAATTTCAAATTAATGCAAAATGAAGAATTAGAGATTTTACAATGTAACAACAAAAAAGCAATGAATATAACCTTAAATGAAGAGGAAAACTATTTAAAAAATGATACTTCAAACAAAACAAATGTCAAAATTCCTGATGTACTAGGTGACAAAAATAAAGAAGAGTTTCTTTCTCACTCTGAGATATTAAAACAAGAAAGTAAACAAAAAAATAAATGTGAGATAAATTTCAATGAACATATAAACTCAGATGATTTTGAAATGTCAGTAAATCATCTAGACTTGTACCAACAATCAGAAATTGATAAGTTGATAGAAAAATACAGACCGGTCTTTGCTCAGGATAAATACGACATAGGCACTGTGCGAGATTATGAAGCCCATATTGACTTGATGGTAGATAAATATTGTTACAAACGTCCATACAGATGCACACCTGAAGATAGAAGAGAAATAGAAGATCAAATATCAAAACTATTAAAGAAGAATTTGATTGAGGAATCTTATAGCCCATTTGCTGCCCCAGTAACTTTGGCATATAAAAAAGAGGATGGAAGGAAAACAAGGCTGTGTATAGATTTTAGAGAACTGAACAAAATTGTCGTCCCTCAGTCACAACCTTTTCCGTTGATTGAGGACTTAATGATAAAAACTGTAAACTGTAAATATTTTTCGACTTTTGACATAAATTCAGCATTTTGGTCAATTCCATTAAAAATTCATGATAGATACAAAACTGCTTTTGTTACACAGGAAGGTCATTTTCAATGGACATGTCTCCCGTTTGGTTTAAAGACTGCTCCAGCCATTTTCCAAAGAATACTGGGAAACATCATCAGAAAATACGAACTATCTGATTTTGCAGTGAATTTTATTGATGATGTATTAATCTTTTCAAAAACGTTTACAGAACATTTATTACACATATCAAGACTAATGGAGGCAATATTAACAGAAGGCCTTAAACTAAAATTTTCAAAATGTTCTTTTGCAAATAATTATGCCAAATATTTAGGTCATATAATAGAAAACAATTCAATCAGACCTCTAAAAGATTATTTAACTGCTGTCAAAAATTTTCCGGTTCCAAAAACAAAAAAAAATATACGACAGTTTCTGGGAAAGGTAAATTTTCATCATAAATTCGTACCACACAATGCAATCATCCTGGACCCGTTACACAATTTACTACGGAAAGATGTAAAATTTATATGGTCCACAGAATGTCAAGAATCGTTTGATAAAATAAAAGCATTGTTATGTTCAGAACCAGTCCTAAACATATTTGACCCTGAACAACCAATAAAAATTTACACAGATGCTAGTCTCAAAGGTGTGGGAGCGGTGCTAAAACAAGAAGATAAAAACGGGAATAGTAAGCCAGTTGCTTATTTTTCAAAAAAATTAAATGAAACCCAAAAAAAGAAGAAAGCAATATACCTAGAATGTCTGGCAATAAAAGAAGCTGTGAAATATTGGCAGCATTGGCTTATGGGAAAAGAATTTACTGTATACACAGATCATAAACCATTAGAAAATATGAACATCAAGGCTAGAACTGATGAAGAACTAGGGGATTTGACATATTATTTATCCCAATACTATTTTAAAATCAAATATAACCCAGGAAAATTAAACCAGGAAGCAGACTGTTTAAGCAGAAATCCAGTACTAAAACCTTCAGACAACGCTGAAGACTTTTTAAAAGTAGTAAATTTAATTAACTTGAAAGATATAAAAAATGACCAACATATAAATCTAGAATTACAAAAAGGGAAGCTAATACTTGAGAATGAAATATACTATAAAAAGAATAGAAACAGAAAAAAAATCATACTATCGGAAGAACTTAGCAAGACTCTAATAAAAGACGTCCATAACACTTACTGCCACATTGGGAGAACCCAGATGATAAGTAAAATAACACCATTCTACGCAGCAAAGAATATCATTGCAAACATAAAACATATCTGTGATTGTTGTGAAATTTGCATAAGAAACAAATCAAGGAGGAAATCAAAATATGGTTTAATGTCACAATTAGGTCCAGCAACATACCCGTTTGAAATTATATCCATTGACACTATTGGAGGCTTTGGAGGATCAAGGTCGACAAAAAAATACTTGCACCTTCTGGTCGATCACTTCACAAGATATGCGTATATACTCACATCAAGAAATCAAAACTCCAGTGATTTTATTAAACTAATAAAAAATGTAACTCAAAGTTATAATATTAATACGATATTAACTGATCAATACCCTGGTATAAATTCCAAAGAATTTAAAGATTTCCTTAAGAAAGAAAACATAAGAATGGTTTTCACTGCTGTGGATTCACCATTTTCAAATGGACTCAATGAAAGGCTAAATCAAACTTTAGTCAACAAGATAAGATGTAAAATAAATGAAAAAAAAGAAAAAATTGCATGGACTACTATTGCAAAGAAATGTGTAGACAAATATAACGAAACGGAACATACAGTAACGAAATTTACCCCAAAATATCTCTTGGAAGGCGAAAACGTTGGTATTCTTCCACTTGAATTGAAACCGAGATGCACAAAAGAAGACCTAAAAAGAGATAGGACACTGGCTCTGGAGAACACAATGAAATCGCACAATTATAACAAAAAAATATTCAACCTGCATAGACAAGAATATGATTTCGAAGTTGGAGATAGAGTGTACGTAGAAAATGGGAATAAACTTAATAGGAAGAAAATGGATGAATTGCGGATAGGACCATACAAAATTTTGAAGAAGATTTCCAATTCAATCTATGAAGTCGATACCGGACGTAAGAAAGCGGAATCAAATCTGTATCACATTACAAAACTATCTCCAGTATTTGTTAGTGAATGAACAATTACATACAGTTCTATATGCAATTGTTACTCTCTGAAGGGGGGAGATGTAAAGAAAACCACGCACATACAAGCGGTTTCTTTAATAGGTCTTTGTCGTGTGATTGCCAAAGCCTAAGTACTTACTTTTGTTTTTTTTTTATTTCGTTTTCTAAACGTCACACGTCATTCATGACGTGACATTAATTTTAATTTGGCTGTCTAATAAATTACATAACCTTACGTTATCAAAGATATTTAAAGTTATAGATAGATAAGACCTGGAAATAAGGGCATTGAATGTTGTTTCTCTATATTCACAGGTAAGTAGTTTGTTAACAGATTCTTATTTCGTCAAATGTAAATTGGTAAAATAAAATATAAATCTCTATATTCACAGAGAAACGCAATCACGTCTTGTTTCCTTACCCCTCCAAAACGAGTGTGAAATATCATTATACATATATTGCACATTCCAACACGCAATAGATATTAAGTACGTCTGTACGTCTGTATGTCGGGGAACGAACAGCAGTCCAAAGTCGCTGCGGCCGACCAGCGCGTCTGGAGCTGGACAGAACGGGGCCCAAGTTGCCGGTCGGGTGCGGTGGATGCTAACGACTTCGACATTAGGAGCTATAGGTTCGGCATCAGGTCCGACGCTGGCTGCTTTTTACCGACTTAGAAATAGGAGTAGATAAGTATTTAGGTACTTATGGAAAAGAATTCTCACTAATTTTGTATAAAAACAACGTTATGATAATATGTTGGTGTTATTCCATCGTGACAAATTATAATATTATGCATGTAGGTAGTTCAGCTCTAATCAAGATATCAAGGTCATTCACTAATTAAAATTAGAATTAGCAGACGTTGATTTGCATTTTAATTAACGGGCGATCAAAGATTAGTTGGGTCGATCGATGTTTATGATATCAGGACGTGATTTATTATAATCGATGCGAAAGAACTTATTAATCGGAATTGAGTACATTAAAGGGCGGAAGTCGCGCTCACAAACAAACATACAATGTAATGCACGAGTGACATCGACGCGAGCGGGGCAGCTGCGGCCTGCGCCCGCTGGTGTAGATATCTGGAGAAGAAAATATCCGGTCGGGCCGTTTTATTGGAGTCGCCCCCTCCTGGTAGAAGTCTAAATCGTGTACCAGACTGTTGTAAACAAGCCCCCAAACCGAAGTTTTCAACACCGGTTTAAATCAGCGCGGATGTTTGTTTGCAACAAAATTACGGGCGACCGATGGTTGACAGTGGTTTTAAACCAGCCTCCCGCTAAGGTCACCTAGTGGGGAGGTTTGTTTAAAACAGTCTGGTACACAATTTAAGCTCACATTACAAAATGTTTAGGAAAAGTGAGAGGTCGAAAAGACTGAAGACCTCGTGACGTAACCTTATGGTCTTTTGACTGTAATGTTATATGTTATTATTAGTGATAGCATGGTCCCGATGTGCGCACCGTCGTAGTAGGCTATTTGTCACTGGATCGCCTGGAACTGCTTCTCAATGAAGCAGCTGATCAGACCTGATCACATCCGAACACATCCGGCTAAAGCCGGACACGTGGCAACCCTCGCCGGATGCTGATTGGCAGCGCATATTTCGACAGCAGAAACGTGCATTTATTTACATGATATTACAATGTTTCTTTTCTGTCCATAGAAATATTTATTTCAAATAAATGAAAAAATACAGAGATAAAGTGCATTAAAGCTTAGGGTGGAGGCTGATGACGTCACTGACCGCTATAAGCCGCCATATACAAACTGTCGGGTTAGTGACGTCACACGAAATTTCAACTCAATGTACATAACATGCCTATTTAGATGTAAGTAAGAAACAAATAAATATTTATTATAATTATTATTTTAGCAATATTCTGCGGCGCCAGCAGACGGCAGCGGCAGCGGCAGCGGCCGCCCAGCCCGGCGGGTACCTCGGCCGCCTTCGCGCCCGAGTCGATGCCGGCCGACTCGCGGCAACGGAACGGTCTACGCGTTCGGTTCGAGTTCGTGTTGGGTCAGTTCTGCGGCCGACGGGCTCTCTTACAATGTCCTCGAATGATATTATCAGAGAGGTGTGACCCTGTTCTAAAATACTAAAAATATGACGTATTTACGTAGGTATGTACAAAATGAAAAATGAACTGAAATGTCTAGCAATATAAAGATATATTGGTTTTTTTGTACCTATATAAAAAAAATATTTCATAGTAATATATACCTAGTAACTGTTACGAAACTAAATTAAATTGTCGTACGTACGCTATTCTTATACATATTATCAACGTGTATCCGATCACCCCGCAGGCTCGGCCCGGAGCCGCAGCACTAGAGGAGGTCCCCACCGACGTCGTCCCCCACATCGTCCCCGTCCTGGGCCGGGCCCGGCTCGTCCCCGGACGCGGGGCGCGAGTAGGCGCCGCCCAGCAGCACGGCGCGCGACTCGCGCTGCACCAGGAAGAACAGGAACGGCCGGTCCAGGACCACCGCCTCCCCCTCCACCTGCCCCTCCACCTGCCCCTCCACCTGCCCCTCCACCTGCACCTCCTCCGGCTCAGCGTCGAACACGACCGCGGCGCGCTGCACGCAGGCGGAGGGGCGCGCGGGGGGGGACGCGATGTACTCCCCCGCGCCGTCCCCCCCCGCCCCGCGCCACACCCGCGTCACGCCCAGCCGCTCCAGCAGCAGCCGCAGGTTGTCGTGCTGCACCGTCAGTGCGAACCGGGGCAGCGCCACGAGGCGCGGCGCGGCGGGCGGTGGCGCGGCCAGCGCGGCCTCCAGCGCGCCGCCCAGCCAGGCCGGCAGGCTGGCCGCCAGCTCGGGCAGGCCGCCCCGGGGCGCCAGCAGCAGCAGCGCGCGCCCCTCGCCCGCCGGCAGCAGCACGCCGCGCGCCCCGGGCAGCTCCACGAGCGGGGCGCGTGCCCGCAGCGCCAGGTACTGCACCCGCCCCGCCTCGCGCCCCGCTGAGTCGTAGAAGGGCGCCGCAGGCTGGAGGGCGGCCCCTCGCAGCGCGCCTGCCAGGCTCGCCTCGCGCGCACCTGGCAGAAGACTCGTGTAAGTCGGACGAGTAGTATCTCTCGGCTGATATCACTCCCCGACGTGATACAATGTCGACTAGAATCAAACATCACCCTATCGCCCAACACCCACTCGGCACTCGTCTCACTCGAGGATACTATCGCCTTTTAGGGAGTAGAACCGCTACCCTAGGCCCATTTTTCTTTAGAACGCGTCGAGTAATGTTCGAGTGATACGTGATGTTTTCGGGTGATATCAGCCGACTGGAGAAATAATCTGTAATGTTTTGCACCCGCGTACCTAGCAGCAGGGCATCGCCTGATAGGTCGAGGCCGCCCAGCGGCGCGCCCAGCACTGCCCCCAGCGCCTCAGCGGCGTCGCGGGGCGCGCGGCGGAGGGGGGCACGGGTGACGTCCAGGAGCCCCGCACCTTGCACCTCCGCCGCCCACGTCTCGTTGAGACGCAGCTCGTCGTCGACGGCAAACAGACGGCGCGCCTCCCCCTCGCGCTCCCCGCGCCGCGCCCCCGCGCAGTACTCCCCCCACGCCGCCTCCCCCGGGGGCAGCTCGAGCGCGCGCAGCAGCTCCCCTCGCGCTGCGCCCCCGCAGCCCGCGGCCAGCGCAGCCAGCTGCAGCCACAGGTCGCGCGGCGCCACCACGTAGTGCTGCGCGAAGTGCTCCCCCGCCGCGCGCTGCAGCCGCGCCCCGAACTGCGCCAGCGCGCGCCGCACGCCCTCCCCCACCTCCGCGCCCTGCCCGCGCCCGCTCAGCGCCCAGCAGCCCAGCGCGAGCAGACCCCACCATAACCACGATGACGTCATGGTAGCCATGTGCTGTACAGTGTGTTATAGGAGCGGCCGGCGCGCGCACGACTCATATATAGGTGGCGTCCCGACCGGTTGTCGCTCGTCGGTGACCTTCGGCGCGCCGGCCCGCGGCGACGTCACGCGGGGATCACGACACGAGAGGAACGCAGCACGTGTAGGCGCGGTGAGCGACGTTCGCCCGGCGCCGAGCGAGCGATGACCGAGGCAGCGTGTTCCAGCTGCTGTGGCTGCCGGGCGACACGGGGCAACACGGGGCAACATGCGGAGACACGCGGCACACGGGGCGACACGGGGCGACACGGGGCGACACGGGGCGACACGGGGCGACACGGGGCGACACGGGGCAACACAGGGTGACATGCGGAGACACGCGGCGACACGGGGCGACACGGGGCGACACGGGGCAACACAGGGTGACATGCGGAGACACGCGGCGACACGGGGCGACATGGGGCGACATAGGGCGACATGCGGAGACACGCGGCGACACGGGGCGCCACGCGGCGACACGGGGCGACACGGTGTCGCCGCCCTGAGACGCAATCAGCGAGTTAATGCGAAACCACTCAGCGCAGGCGGAGTGCGGAGCGCGGGTCGAGCATTAGCATTAGCATAACGCGCCATTAGCGCGCGAGTGTGAACCCATTGTGATGTAATGAGCACTCGCCGACCTGCCTACACTGACAATAAGTAGGTACCGTACCTATATAATATCACAGACACAGCCGTGATGCATTGTCCAATACAAACATATTTTTCGAACACTACGTATATTATTATTACCGGTTATGTTAAATAAGTAAAGTTTTGTTTTTTCTTTTTCAAACAGGTGCAAAATCTTGTGAGATCAAATGTGTCATCTCTATTTAAAACGATGTAAAAACCACATAAAATTCAATTTAATTATAATTTTATGCAACTTTATTAATTATACGCATGATATACGTAAAAAAATAAATGATTGCCAAGTTCGAACGAAACCGTCTGTAGGTAACCTGATAATTATGTACGTGATCATATTATTATCAAATAAATTATATCTATATGTAGGTGCATATTTTTGCCAAATGAATATTTTTGAGTATTTATTTGAATATGCATATTATGAAAACAAATTTAAAACACTTTTGTTTTATCTACAGCTGTCTAGCTTCCAATTGTTCACCAGACAGAAGTGTCGATATATATCGATATGCGACCTACCGGTATCGAGTAGGTGGTTCAATCGACACGTATCCGCGCCCTAAGTTGTTGCCTTTGTTTGAAACCACCGCAGTCCGCGATGTAAGGGGTAATAGTCGAGTACTTACATACCTGCCTGGGCCCTCATTCACTACGGCCATAACACATAACGTGCCACAAAAATTTTTCTTCCCTGGTGCTTGTATAAGTTTTTTATTTATTTACGTCGTGTCTTATGGCTTACAGATTATTATTAATTGCTGATATTTTAGCATCTGGAGCGTTTGTAATGATTTTTTTTTTGTCATATGCATAGGGGGCAAACGGGCAAGTGGTACACCTGATGGTAAGTGATTTCCGCCGCCCATGGACATCTGCAACACCAGAAGGCGTGCAGGTGCGTTGCCGACCTGGAATGGGGATGGGAACTGGCTTGCAAGTGGGGCTGCCGGAACACACCGTCATTTGCTTGGCGACAGATTTACAACTCGAGGGGTACACTGGGTTTAACTTGATGTTTTTGGGTCGCGCGTTATGAGCGAGCAATGTTGTTCGTAGTGAATAAGGGTGCGGCGACATTACGCATGCAAGTTAGGATCCGATCTGAAGGGGCAGCCGATCCGCTTCCATTACTGTTCGATCCGCTCTCCAGCCCGAGTGGGGCTCAACGACAACTGTTCCCGCTGCCGGGCGCCGGCGGGGGTGCACGGAGCGCGCGCACGAGGGGGGGGGGAGCGGGAGCGCCTCAAAGGATCGCTAATGGGCGCAAACAATTACCGTGCGGGGCGGGCGGGGCGGGGGCGGGGGAGGGGGGCGATGCTGGCTCCGCGAGAGAGCTCTAATTTGGCGGCTTCCTTCCTTCCGGTGGCGGGAGTGCGGGGGGAGGGGGTCGCGTGTGACGTCACGCCCGGCTCTGTGTCGGCGCGCGCTTCCTCCCGCCGACTGCCTCTAATTGGGATCACATTACTGTAATTACGTTACACGTACTTATACAGGATGCTCGGAGTGGCCGAGTAGATACCTACCGCAATTTCTTATCCGAAGATCTAGTCGGTGACACTTCTTTGTTGCCTCCTCTTAAAAATAACCAGAAAATATGGAGTGGTAAAGAGAAATAGAAGAATAGGGATGAACGAAAAATAAGTAGCAGATAAATGTTTCTCATTTTCTTATAATTGCCCAGAAATTCATCTACATTAAGAAAAAATATGGAATAAAAAAGAATTGTTTATCTAAGATCCCAAAAACCCGATGTTGTTGATTGATATCCTCGAGTAGCCCCGAGTGCTGTTGAAATGATTGTTTAAACTAGTTTTAAAGCGCCGTAGATTTTGGTAGACAAATATATTATAATGGCGTTGATAATAATATACTATCATTATTATTAATGTCATAAAAATTAGCATATCGCCCGAGCGCCGCGCGGGCGATATACAAACACTCGCAATGTGGATTGCCGTAGCGACAGCGACAGTGTATGCGCCGGTATCGTCGCCACGGCACAAGCTAATTAACGAAATGTTTGATTTGTTGATGAACAGATTGTTATCATATCTAACAAACGAGTTGTTTTCCCGCGGTTCTGACCGTCAATTTCGAAGTTTCCTCGGGAACTTCTTGCAGCGGGATGTAAACTGCCCTATAACCTACTCCCAAACCGTAATTACTCGTAATTGTATACAAGTTAGCTTTGCACCACGGTTTCGTCTGTGTGCGTTCGAGAAAGGAGGAGGATCTTAATTCGACTGTGTTGTTTTTTTTGTTTGTTACGCTAATCGGGCTAAACGCTAAAGCGGCTGGACCGATTTGAAAAATCATTTTTTTGTTTGAAACGGTGTACTCCCGAGGTGGTCCCATTTCATGAAGTCAAGATCTTATGATGGGATCTTGGAGAAATTGAGGGAACCCTTCAAATATATAGCAAGTAATAGTATTTCATCGTTTGTGATTCGATTAGATAAATTGTTACTTTATTAAATTAATACCTATATTAAAAGCAATAATAATATTAAAAGCCAAAAATAAATAATGTTTAAACAAAAAAAAAAAAAATCCACTTCAAAAACAAAATTCACCAAGTAAACTAAAAAGTTCAAAATAACCTACTTACATTTATGTGCTACCTACCCACTGATCGTTTCGAAGTCGATCCAAAGCCAAATAGGTTATAGGTAGGTAGGTAAACTATATTATTTACATCGCAGACGCGAGCGGGCGAGCTTCACATCGACCTTGAAACGATCAGTAGGTAGCATATACGTAGGTTATTTGAAATTTTTAGTTTAGTGCATTTTTGTGTGTTTTGAAGTCGGTTTTGATTTTTTTGTTAAAGTTTTGTTTTAATAAAATCGCTAGTCCCAGACAAACAAACTTATTATACTTATATAATATTAGTATACATATTTTATTTATTTTATTTATTCATTTATTCAGCCAACAGAAATACACCAGCTTACAAATTACAATGCACAAATCTATGGAAAGCATTGTTAGGGTATTTCCTATAATAGGCTAAAACAACTTGCAAAAGGTGATGTAGGTATGTAGGTGCCATAGGTCGTATTTAAATTTACAAACATTAGTAGGCTATTGATTGACCATTTATCATGTGCTCCTAGACTTATACAGAATAGATTTGAACTCGTAAAGACTGCAATTCAACAAGTCTATTTTGTGGTTACTTTGGTACAGTTCGTTGTGGCTGCGACAGATTCGAGGCAATATGCTGTGGTGACCGAGATTCGTTCTATAATTGTTTACTGAAAATGGTTTGAAATTGGTTATGCGAGCGCTGCTGCGTGGAACGGTAAAATTAAGCTTAGAAATATAGTAGGAAAAGTACAGAATTTCAAACATCAGTAACGTAGTTGATGACTCCATTAGGGGCGGTGTGAAGTTGGCCCCCCAATGTCAAAAAAAAAATAAAATAAAGTGAGTTCTAGTGGCCCCCCACATAGTTCCGGAGTTCTTTATACTTTTTGGAAATAGTTCTGTTGTTTACATAGACCAAAAATGGTTTTGAAATAATGGGGGGCCAACTTCCCGATTTACATATTTTACGGCCTTATACCGCGAAAAGTATTAGTCAAATCGAAAAATGTTATAGAGATAATGTGTAGAACTCTTTGGGGGGCCAACGGAACTCTTACAAAAAAATCGATTTTTGAATATTTTATTTTTTTTCAAAATAATTAATTATTTTCATCTGAACCTAGCGTCTTTCCTATCGGTTATATCGAAATAAGTTATAGGAAAAACTTATAGAACTCTTTGAGGGGCACCTAGAAATCTAAGAAAAAAATTCATTTTCCGGAAACTAGATAAAAATTGAGAAAAACTTTTTTTTTATACACAAGTTTTTAAAAAAATGGCATGAGTTCTAGTTGCCCCCCACATAGTTCTGAACATCTATATACATTTTAGAAATAGTTCTGTTGTTTACATAGACCAAAAATGGTTTTGAAATAATTTCCCGATATTCATATTTTACGGCCTTATACCGCGAAAAGTATTAGTCAAATCGAAAAATGTTATAGGGATAATGTGTAGAACTCTTTGGGGGGCCAACGGAACTCTAACAAAAAAATCGATTTTTGAATATTTTATTTTTTTCCAAAATAACTAATTATTTTCATCTGAACCTAGCGTCTTTCTTATCGGTTATATCGAAATAAGTTAGAAGAAAAACTTGTAGAACTCTTTGAGGGGCACCTAGAAATCTAAGAAAAAAATTCATTTTCCGGAAACTAGATGAAAATTGAGAAAAACTTTTTTTTTATACACAAGTATTTAAAAAAATGGCATGAGTTCTAGTTGCCCCCCACATAGTTCTGAACATCTATATACATTTTGGAAATAGTTCTGTTGTTTACATAGCCCAAAAATGGTTTTGAAATAATTGCCCAATTTTTTTACGGCCTTGTACCGCGAAAAGTATTAGTCAAATCGAAAAATGTTATAGGGATAATGTGTAGAACTCTTTAGGGGGCCAACGGAACTCTAACAAAAAAATCGATTTTTGAATATTTATTTTTTTCCAAAATAACGAATTATTTTCATCTGAACCTAGCGTCTTTCTTATCGGTTATATCGAAATAAGTTATAGGAAAAACTTGTAGAACTCTTTGAGGGGCACCTAGAAATCTAAGAAAAAAACACATTTTCCGGAAACTCGATGAAAATTGAGAAAAACTTTTTTTATATACACAAGTTTTTAAAAAAATGGCATGAGTTCTAGTTGCCCCCCACATAGTTCTGAACATCTATATACATTTTGGAAATAGTTCTGTTGTTTACATAGACCAAAAATGGTTTTGAAATAATTGCCCAATTTTTTTACGGCCTTGTACCGCGAAAATTATTAGTCAAATCGAAAAATGTTATAGGGATAATGTGTAGAACTCTTTGGGGGGCCAACGGAACTCTAACAAAAAAATCGATTTTTGAATATTTATTTTTTTACAAAATAACTAATTATTTTCATCTGAACCTAGCGTCTTTCTTATCGGTTATATCGAAATAAGTTAGAAGAAAAACTTGTAGAACTCTTTGAGGGGCACCTAGAAATCTAAGAAAAAATTTCATTTTCCGGAAACTAGATGAAAATTGAGAAAAACTTTTTTTTTATACACAAGTTTTTAAAAAAATGGCATGAGTTCTAGTTGCTCCCCACATAGTTCTGAACATCTATATACATTTTAGAAATAGTTCTGTTGTTTACATAGACCAAAAATGGTTTTGAAATAATTTCCCGATATTCATATTTTACGGCCTTATACCGCGAAAAGTATTAGTCAAATCGAAAAATGTTATAGGGATAATGTGTAGAACTCTTTGGGGGGCCAACGGAACTCTAACAAAAAAATCGATTTTTGAATATTTTATTTTTTTCCAAAATAACTAATTATTTTCATCTGAATCTAGCGTCTTTCTTATCGGTTATATCGAAATAAGTTAGAAGAAAAACTTGTAGAACTCTTTGAGGGGCACCTAGAAATCTAAGAAAAAAATTCATTTTCCGGAAACTAGATGAAAATTGAGAAAAACTTTTTTTTTATACACAAGTATTTAAAAAAATGGCATGAGTTCTAGTTGCCCCCCACATAGTTCTGAACATCTATATACATTTTGGAAATAGTTCTGTTGTTTACATAGCCCAAAAATGGTTTTGAAATAATTGCCCAATTTTTTTACGGCCTTGTACCGCGAAAAGTATTAGTCAAATCGAAAAATGTTATAGGGATAATGTGTAGAACTCTTTAGGGGGCCAACGGAACTCTAACAAAAAAATCGATTTTTGAATATTTATTTTTTTCCAAAATAACGAATTATTTTCATCTGAACCTAGCGTCTTTCTTATCGGTTATATCGAAATAAGTTATAGGAAAAACTTGTAGAACTCTTTGAGGGGCACCTAGAAATCTAAGAAAAAAACACATTTTCCGGAAACTCGATGAAAATTGAGAAAAACTTTTTTTATATACACAAGTTTTTAAAAAAATGGCATGAGTTCTAGTTGCCCCCCACATAGTTCTGAACATCTATATACATTTTGGAAATAGTTCTGTTGTTTACATAGACCAAAAATGGTTTTGAAATAATTGCCCAATTTTTTTACGGCCTTGTACCGCGAAAATTATTAGTCAAATCGAAAAATGTTATAGGGATAATGTGTAGAACTCTTTGGGGGGCCAACGGAACTCTAACAAAAAAATCGATTTTTGAATATTTATTTTTTTACAAAATAACTAATTATTTTCATCTGAACCTAGCGTCTTTCTTATCGGTTATATCGAAATAAGTTAGAAGAAAAACTTGTAGAACTCTTTGAGGGGCACCTAGAAATCTAAGAAAAAATTTCATTTTCCGGAAACTAGATGAAAATTGAGAAAAACTTTTTTTTTATACACAAGTTTTTAAAAAAATGGCATGAGTTCTAGTTGCTCCCCACATAGTTCTGAACATCTATATACATTTTAGAAATAGTTCTGTTGTTTACATAGACCAAAAATGGTTTTGAAATAATTTCCCGATATTCATATTTTACGGCCTTATACCGCGAAAAGTATTAGTCAAATCGAAAAATGTTATAGGGATAATGTGTAGAACTCTTTGGGGGGCCAACGGAACTCTAACAAAAAAATCGATTTTTGAATATTTATTTTTTTCCAAAATAACTAATTATTTTCATCTGAACCTAGCGTCTTTCTTATCGGTTATATCGAAATAAGTTAGAAGAAATCTTGTAGAACTCTTTGAGGGGCACCTAGAAATCTAAGAAAAAATCACATTTTCCGGAAACTCGATGAATATTGAGAAAAACTTTTTTTATATGCACAAGTTTTTAAAAATATGGCATGAGTTCTGGTTGCCCCCCACATAGTTCTGAATATCTATATACATTTTGGAAATAGTTCTGTTGTTTACATAGCCCAAAAATGGTTTTGAAATAATTTCCCAATTTTTTTACGGCCTTGTACCGCGAAAAGTATTAGTCAAATCGAAAAATGTTATAGGGATAATGTGTAGAACTCTTTAGGGGGCCAACGGAACTCTAACAAAAAAATCGATTTTTGAATATTATTTTATTTTTTTCCAAAATAACTAATTATTTTCATCTGAACCTAGCGTCTTTCTTATCGGTTATATCGAAATAAGTTATAGGAAAAACTTGTAGAACTCTTTGAGGGGCACCTAGAAATTTAAGAAAAAATCACATTTTCCGGAAACTAGATGAAAATTGAGAAAAACTTTTTTTTTATACACAAGTTTTTAAAAAAATGGCATGAGTTCTAGTTGCCCCCCACATAGTTCTGAACATCTATATATATTTTGGAAATAGTTCTGTTGTTTACATAGCCCAAAAATGGTTTTGAAATAATTTCCCAATTTTTTTACGGCCATGTACCGCGAAAAGTATTAGTCAAATCGAAAAATGTTATAGGGATAATATGTAGAACTCTTTGGGGGGCCAACGGAACTCTAACAAAAAAATCGATTTTTGAAATTATAATTTTTCCAAAATAACGAATTATTTTCATCTGAACCTAGCGTCTTTCTTATCGGTTATATCGAAATAAGTTGTAGGAAAAACTTGTAGAACTCTTTGAGGGGCACCTAGAAATTTAAGAAAAAATCACATTTTCCGGAAACTAGATGAAAATTGAGAAAAACTTTTTTTTTATACACAAGTTTTTAAAAAAATGGCATGAGTTCTAGTTGCCCTCCACATAGTTCTGAACATCTATACACATTTTGGAAATAGTTCTGTTGTTTACATAGCCCAAAAATGGTTTTGAAATAATTTCCCAATTTTTTTACATCCTTGTACCGCGAAAAGTATTAGTCAAATCGAAAAATGTTATAGGGATAATGTGTAGAACTCTTTGGCGGGAAAACGTAGTGATTACCTTCTCTCTGACTGCGGGTTTACCTCCTAAGGTCTGATAAAATTATAAAATAAGGGATTAAGAGGGAGACGGTGAGGATTTGCTCGCGACGGCCGCAAGTGTGAAATAGATGCACGATGGGATTATCTCTGGAGTCCGGACCGACTCGTTATAAAAAATAACACAAAAAAAGAAAATAATTAAAAAAAATCTACGTCAATCATAATAATATAATAAAACACCAATTTTTCTTTTGAAGTTTCGGTTGACCCCAAAGAGTTTTACTACAAATTATAACATTTTTCGATTTTATTAATACTTTTGTCGGTACAAGACCGCAAAAAATTTAATTGGGAAGTTTGTCCCTCATTAGTTTAAAACCAATATTTCTTTTTAGTTTGGGACTATAGATGATAATGTGATAATGTTCAAGCAATATTAATATTAATTATTATTTCTCTACCATGATCTGCTGGACTTTAAACGGGAGTGCTGGATTCGTATCCAGTTCTTAATTGAAGACCTGTTACTGATCTGTAAGAAACAAGAGCTCTGGCCGTCATGGTAGAGCAGTTAAAAAGGAAAAAAGTATTATTTTAACAGTTCCACCAGCACGTGAAGGGCGGAACTCCTTCGTATCTCATAGACCAGTATCAGAACTTAGATACAGAACTAGATTAAAAACCAGAACTCCCATTTAAAACCCATCTGATCATGGTAGAGCTGAGAAAAAGTTAAAAAATATAATTTTAACAGTTCCACTAGCACGCGAAGGCGGGAACTCCTTGGTTTCTCAAAGATCACTATGATATCTTTAATTTAGAACCGGACACGAATCTAGAACTCTGTTCCGAACTCCAGCAGATCTTGGTAGAGCAGTTAAAAAGTAAAAAATTATTATTTTAACAGTTCCACTAGCACGTGAAGGACGGAAATCCTTCGTTTCTCACAGGTAAGTATGACATCTTCAATTTAAAACTGGATACGAATCCAGAAATCTGGTTCAAAATCCAGCAGATCATGGTAGAGCAGCATAAAAGTAAAAAAAATGTTATTTTAACAGTTCCACTAGCACGTGAAGGGCGGAACTCCTTAGTATTTCATATACCAGTATCAGAACTTAGATACAGAACTAGATTAAAAACCAGAACTCCCGTTTAAAACCCATCTGATCATGGTAGAGCCGAGAAAAAGGTAAAGAATATTATTTTAACAGTTCCACTAGCACGTGAAGGCGGGAACTGCTTGGTTTCTCACAGATCACTATGATATCTTCAATTTAGAACCGGACACGAATCTAGAACTCTGTTCCGAACTCCAGCAGATCTTGGTAGAGCAGATAAAAAGTAAAAAAAATATTATTTTAACAGTTCCACTAGCTCGTGAAGGACGGAAATCCTTCGTTTCTCACAGGTAAGTATGACATCTTCAATTTAAAACTGGATACGAATCCAGAAATCCGGTTCAAATCCAGGAGATCATGGTAGAGCAGCATAAAAGTAAAAAAAATATTATTTTAACAGTTCCACTAGCACGTGAAGGGCGGAACTCCTTAGTATTTCATAGACCAGTATCAGAACTTAGATACAGAACTAGATTAAAAACCAGAACTCCCGTTTAAAACCCATCTGATCATGGTAGAGCCGAGAAAAAGTTAAAAAATATTATTTTAACAGTTCCACTAGCACGTAAAGGCGGGAACTCCTTGGTTTCTCATAGATCACTATGATATCTTCAATTTAGAACCGGACACGAATCCAGAACTCTGTTTCGAACTCCAGCAGATCTTGGTAGAGCAGTTAAAAAGTAAAAAAAAATAATATTTTAACAGTTCCACTAGCACGTGAAGGACGAATATCCTTCGTTTCTCACAGGTAAGTATGACATCTTCAATTTAAAACTGGATACGAATCCAGAAATCTGGTTCAAAATCCAGCAGATCATGGTAGAGCAGCTAGAAAGTAAAAAAATATTATTTTAACAGTTCCACCAGCACGTGAAGGGCGGAACTCCTTCGTATCTCACAGACCAGTATCAAAACTTACTGAATACAGATACAGAACTGGATTGAAAACCAGAACTCCCGTTTAAAACCCATCTGATCATAGTAGAGCCGAGACAAAGTAAAACAATATTATTTTGACAGTTCCACTAGCACGTGAAGGACGGAACTTCTGCGTTTCTCACAGATCAGTATAATATCTTCAATAAGGACCTGGATAAAAATCCAAAACTCCGTTTCAAAATCCAGCAGATCATGGTAGAGCAGTTAAAAAGTAAAAAAAAATATTTTAACAGTTCCACTAGCATGTGAAGGCGGGATCTCCTTTGTTTCTCATAGATCAGTATAACATCTTCAATTAGGACCTGGATAAAAATCCAGAACTCCGTTTCAAAATCCAGCAGATCATGGTAGAGCAGTTAAAAAGTAAAAAGAAATATATTTTAACAGTTCCACTAGCACGTGAAGGCGGGAACTCCTTTGTTTCTCATAGATCAGTATAACATCTTCAATTAGGACCTGGATAAAAATCCAGAACTCCGTTTCAAAATCCAGCAGATCATGGTAGAGCAGTTAAAAAGTTTAAAAAAAAAATTTTAACAGTTCCACCAGCACGTGAAGCTCGGAACTCCTTCGTATCTCACAGACGAATATCAGAACTTAGATACAGAACTGGATTGAAAACCAGAACTCCCGTTTAAAACCCATCTGATCATGGTAGAGCCGAGACAAAGTAAAACAATATTATTTTGACAGTTCCACTAGCACGTGAAGGACGGAACTTCTGCATTTGTCACAGATCAGTATGGTATCTTCAATTTAGAACTGGATACTAAACCAGAACTCCGATCCGAAATCCAGCAGATGATGGTCGATCAGTAAGAAGTAAAAAAATATTATTTTCACGTCTGTCTGTCTGTTATAATTTCACGCCTTAACGGTTAAACCGATCATTACGAAATTTTGCATACACGTTTTTCTTAGATTTCTAGGTGCCCCTCAAAGAGTTCTACAAGTTTTTCTTCTAACTTATTTCGATATAACCGATAAGAAAGACGCTAGGTTCAGATGAAAATAATTAGTTATTTTGGAAAAAAATAAAATATTCAAAAATCGATTTTTTTGTTAGAGTTCCGTTGGGCCCCCGAAGAGTTCTACACATTATCCCTATAACATTTTTCGATTCGACTAATACTTTTCGCGGTATAAGGCCGTAAAATATGAATATCGGGAAATTATTTCAAAACCATTTTTGGTCTATGTAAACAACAGAACTATTTCTAAAATGTATATAGATGTTCAGAACTATGTGGGGGGCAACTAGAACTCATGCCATTTTTTTAAAAACTTGTGTATAAAAAAAAAGTTTTTCTCAATTTTCATCTAGTTTCCGGAAAATGAAATTTTTTCTTAGATTTCTAGGTGCCCCTCAAAGAGTTCTACAAGTTTTTCTTCTAACTTATTTCGATATAACCGATAAGAAAGACGCTAGGTTCAGATTAAAATAATTAGTTATTTTGGAAAAATTATAATTTCAAAAATCGATTTTTTTGTTAGAGTTCCGTTGGCCCCCCAAAGAGTTCTACACATTATCCCTATAACATTTTTCGATTTGACTAATACTTTTCGCGGTACAAGGCCGTAAAAAAATTGGGAAATTATTTCAAAACCATTTCTGGGCTATGTAAACAACAGAACTATTTCCAAAATGTATATAGATATTCAGAACTATGTGGGGGGCAACTAGAACTCATGCCATTTTTTTAAAAACTTGTGTATAAAAAAAAAGTTTTTCTCAATTTTCATCTAGTTTCCGGAAAATGAAATTTTTTCTTAGATTTCTAGGTGCTCCTCAAAGAGTTCTACAAGTTTTTCCTATAACTTATTTCGATATAACCGATAAGAAAGACGCTAGGTTCAGATGAAAATAATTAGTTATTTTGGAAAAAAATAAATATTCAAAAATCGATTTTTTTGTTAGAGTTCCGTTGGCCCCCCAAAGAGTTCTACACATTATCCCTATAACATTTTTCGATTTGACTAATACTTTTCGCGGTACAAGGCCGTAAAAAAATTGGGAAATTATTTCAAAACCATTTTTGGGCTATGTAAACAACAGAACTATTTCCAAAATGTATATAGATGTTCAGAACTATGTGGGGGGCAACTAGAACTCATGCCATTTTTTTAAATACTTGTGTATAAAAAAAAAGTTTTTCTCAATTTTCATCTAGTTTCCGGAAAATGAATTTTTCTCTTACATTTCTAGGTGCCCCTCAAAGAGTTCTACAAGTTTTTCTTCTAACTTATTTCGATATAACCGATAAGAAAGACGCTAGGTTCAGATGAAAATAATTAGTTATTTTGGAAAAAAATAAAATATTCAAAAATCGATTTTTTTGTTAGAGTTCCGTTGGCCCCCCAAAGAGTTCTACACATTATCCCTATAACATTTTTCGATTCGACTAATACTTGTCGCGGTATAAGGCCGTAAAATATGAATATCGAGAAATTATTTCAAAACCATTTTTGGTCTATGTAAACAACAGAACTATTTCCAAAATATATATAGATGTTCAGAACTATGTGGGGGGCAACTAGAACTCATGCCATTTTTTTAAAAACTTGTGTATAAAAAAAAAGTTTTTCTCAATTTTCATCTAGTTTCCGGAAAATGTGATTTTTTCTTAAATTTCTAGGTGCCCCTCAAAGAGTTCTACAAGTTTTTCCTATAACTTATTTCGATATAACCGATAAGGAAGACGCTAGGTTCAGATGAAAATAATTAGTTATTTTGTAAAAAAATAAATATTCAAAAATCGATTTTTTTGTTAGAGTTCCGTTGGCCCCCCAAAGAGTTCTACACATTATCCCTATAACATTTTTCGATTTGACTAATACTTTTCGCGGTACAAGGCCGTAAAAAAATTGGGAAATTATTTCAAAACCATTTTTGGGCTATGTAAACAACAGAACTATTTCCAAAATGTATATAGATGTTCAGAACTATGTGGGGGGCAACTAGAACTCATGCCATTTTTTTAAATACTTGTGTATAAAAAAAAGTTTTTCTCAATTTTCATCGAGTTTCCGGAAAATGTGTTTTTTTCTTAGATTTCTAGGTGCCCCTCAAAGAGTTCTACAAGTTTTTCCTATAACTTATTTCGATATAACCGATAAGAAAGACGCTAGGTTCAGATGAAAATAATTCGTTATTTTGGAAAAAAATAAATATTCAAAAAGCGATTTTTTTGTTAGAGTTCCGTTGGCCCCCCAAAGAGTTCTACACATTATCCCTATAACATTTTTCGATTTGACTAATACTTTTCGCGGTACAAGGCCGTAAAAAAATTGGGAAATTATTTCAAAACCATTTTTGGGCTATGTAAACAACAGAACTATTTCCAAAATGTATATAGATGTTCAGAACTATGTAGGGGGCAACTAGAACTCATGCCATTTTTTTAAATACTTGTGTATAAAAAAAAAGTTTTTCTCAATTTTCATCTAGTTTCCGGAAAATGTGATTTTTTCTTAGATTTCTAGGTGCCCCTCAAAGAGTTCTACAAGTTTTTCTTCTAACTTATTTCGATATAACCGATAAGAAAGACGCTAGGTTCAGATGAAAATAATTAGTTATTTTGGAAAAAAATAAAATATTCAAAAATCGATTTTTTGTTAGAGTTCCATTGGCCCCCCAAAGAGTTCTACACATTATCCCTATAACATTTTTCGATTTGACTAATACTTTTCGCGGTACAAGGCCGTAAAAAAATTGGGAAATTATTTCAAAACCATTTTTGGGCTATGTAAACAACAGAACTATTTCCAAAATGTATATAGATGTTCAGAACTATGTGGGGGGCAACTAGAACTCATGCCATTTTTTTAAATACTTGTGTATAAAAAAAAGTTTTTCTCAATTTTCATCTAGTTTCCGGAAAATGAATTTTTCTCTTAGATTTCTAGGTGCCCCTCAAAGAGTTCTACAAGTTTTTCTTCTAACTTATTTCGATATAACCGATAAGAAAGACGCTAGGTTCAGATGAAAATATTAAGTTATATTGGAAAAAAATAAAATATTCAAAAATCGATTTTTTTGTTAGAGTTCCGTTGGCCCCCCAAAGAGTTCTACACATTATCCCTATAACATTTTTCGATTCGACTAATACTTGTCGCGGTATAAGGCCGTAAAATATGAATATCGGGAAATTATTTCAAAACCATTTTTGGTCTATGTAAACAACAGAACTATTTCTAAAATGTATATAGATGTTCAGAACTATGTGGGGGACAACTAGAACTCATGCCATTTTTTTAAAAACTTGTGTATAAAAAAAAAGTTTTTCTCAATTTTCATCTAGTTTCCGGAAAATGAAATTTTTTCTTAGATTTCTAGGTGCTCCTCAAAGAGTTCTACAAGTTTTTCCTATAACTTATTTCGATATAACCGATAAGAAAGACGCTAGGTTCAGATGAAAATAATTAGTTATTTTGGAAAAAAATAAATATTCAAAAATCGATTTTTTTGTTAGAGTTCCGTTGGCCCCCCGAAGAGTTCTACACATTATCCCTATAACATTTTTCGATTTGACTAATACTTTTCGCGGTATAAGGCCGTAAAATATGAATATCGGGAAATTATTTCAAAACCATTTTTGGTCTATGTAAACAACAGAACTATTTCTAAAATGTATATAGATGTTCAGAACTATGTGGGGGGCAACTAGAACTCATGCCATTTTTTTAAAAACTTGTGTATAAAAAAAAAGTTTTTCTCAATTTTCATCTAGTTTCCGGAAAATGAATTTTTTTCTTAGATTTCTAGGTGCCCCTCAAAGAGTTCTATAAGTTTTTCTTATAACTTATTTCGATATAACCGATAGGAAAGACACTAGGTTCAGATGAAAATAATTAATTATTTTGAAAAAAAATAAAATATTCAAAAATTGATTTTTTTGTAAGAGTTCCGTTGGCCCCCCAAAGAGTTCTACACATTATCTCTATAACATTTTTCGATTTGACTAATACTTTTCGCGGTATAAGGCCGTAAAATATGAAAATCGGGAAGTTGGCCCCCCATTATTTCAAAACCATTTTTGGTCTATGTAAACAACAGAACTATTTCCAAAAAGTATAAAGAACTCCGGAACTATGTGGGGGGCCACTAGAACTCACTTTATTTTATTTTTTTTTTGACATTGGGGGGCCAACTTCACACCGCCTAGGGCTGCATGAGCTGCCTGTCTGTTTACTCGCGCGGCGGCCGCAGGAAGCGACCGAGGCCGGAAGGCAGTTTATGCATAATATTAATGCCTCTATACTTCCTCGGACCGCGGAGCCTTCACCATCAAATAACAAAGGAAGTAGACGGAATATTTTTCTCGATCTCTGAAGGTGAATGAGAATGACCGGCCCCCTTAGCTAAGTTGACAATCTATAATCGTTATTATCTTCGAATCGAAAGTCCAACTTTTAATGACCACGTGATTGAAGATGAGTTCCTTAGTTTTCCATAGCGTATACGATCATAGATTGTCAACTTGGCTAAGGGGGCTGTAGTTATAGACATACTCCTTCAAAGTTCATCTTTAACTTCATTTCTGGTTGGATTGCGAATTTTGTCCATTGTAATTTGGACTTTAGATACAGAGAGTAGAGTCAAAATTTCAATGGACGAATGTCGATGTAATGTCATAAAAAGCCTAAGGGATAGTGGTAGGTCCCCTGAGGGTTATCCCAATATGGTTGTCGTCCACGCGACAACGCGTACGCATTACGACAAACTTGATCACGACACGGGGGACTGTGGGAGCTATTGAGGTCGCTAATTCTTACTTGATACTTGACTTGATTTTGATCGTGAGCAATTAAATCATTAATTTAATTTAATACCTAATAGCCTAATGAATGATAAACTATGAAAGTGCGTTTGTTTGCAATTTTGTTCAGAGCTGAAACCTTACGATTTGCAAATCTGTAGACATAGACATAGACATAGACATAGACATAAGAATGTGATATATTTATTAAGATGGATGACAAAACCATAATAATATCTATATTTGGACTTAGTTAAGCAATAGTGTGTTAACCCACACTGGAGAAATTTTGAGTTAATCGTGTTTTAAAAGTATAGCGCCATTTTTGTCAATATTTTTTATGTTAAATATTTAGTTACATATTTAAGCAATGTAATAAGGGAAACACATAATTAAAAAACGTTCCCTAACTCTCAATAAATCGTTCTTAATAAATAACTGAATTTTGTGGGTTAACATGTTATTGCCTATCTGCATCCATTTATTACACTGAGATAATATCTTGTTTAAAAACCTCACAGCGACATCTGTTGATGAGCGACCGGACTTTAGGTTTCACAAGAGATGAGCAGTAGTAATTAGTAGTTACACTTTTCGTTCATTGTAAAGTAACTGTGACTATCCTGTATGTCTGTCGTTCTGTCTGTCTGTCTGCCTATTACCTTTCACGACGGCTACTAAACCGATCATCATCAAATTTTTGCGTAGTACACGATTTCAGCGGGTATAATTAGTGATTAAACGAACTTACCTGTACGTGAAGTTCAATCATAATTACCCGAAGAGCTTCGGTCGAAGATATTAGCATAGACACACATGTAGTTTCACACACAGGCTGCCATTTCGCACTATATTTTGGAGGTATTAAGGATCAAAATGGAATAAAGGTGGAGGTAGTCTTAAAAAAATTATCACCCCGTTGCCTCCACTTGTACCGGCCGCTATCATTAAGTTTAGAGATGCTGAGCTGTAACGAGAAAATATTTCACGACGGAGGGCGAACTTATGTTCGCCTATAGGGAGGGGGGGAGGGATGCTAATATCTTCGACCGAAGCTCTTCGGGTAATTATGATTGAACTTCACGTACAGGTAAGTTCGTTTAATCACTAATTACCCTCAAGCTTCGGTCTCGATATTAGCATAGACACACATGTAGATGTTGAGATTATTTATTAGGATTCCGTCGTGAAATATATATTAATATTATATAGGTATGAGTAATCTCTATCTATGGTGATTAGAAAGAAAAATAATTCAATCGAAAGATTTAACAGATTTTTATTTTGTAATCAAATGAAAATAAACTCTTTAATGAATACCAAATAATTTGATACAAGTTTTACTAATTACTGTACATGGGATCATTAATTCAATATATTTCTAGCGAATTCAGACTCATTATCTAAATCAGATGAAATAAGACGATTATAGTGTTTTGCAAAAATTTTGGAGTTTTCGCTCCATCCCGCAGTTTTACGTATGACATCAAGACTTACGCCTGCTTTAAACGCTTTAGACGTAGCAGCGTGTCTAGTGCTGTGTGCACTAAATACCCCTGTATCGATCCCGCTACTTGATAAGACGCTCTTTACCCATCTGCTCAAGGTTTGTGAGCTTATAGGGTGGTGAGGTTTTCGAAAGGAAATAAATAAGGAATCAACATCCTGGCGAATTTGTTGCGTCTTATCAATGTAACTATTTAAGCAAGTAGCGGGACAAATCTCCGGCCTTTCCGAATAATAAGGTAAAGAAAGTAATGGTTGCTGTGCTCCTAAGCGCGACGTTTTAATTAAATCAGTTATCTTTATTACTAGGCCATTTCTGGTCTTGGAAATGTTTTTAATTTTAATTAGTGAAAAGGTTTGTGCCCTATGGGCAGTTACGAGGGCTAGTAAAGTTATTAATTTTTTACTTAGTCTTTCTAGATCAAGATCATCGTTGGGGTACCAGTTACTTATGTGGTTTAAAACTTGATCGGTGTCCCAGGTAAGATTATATCTAGGTAATACTGGGCGTAACCGGAAGGTTCCTTTAAGGAATCTATTAATATGATCGTTAGATAATAATTTTTGGCCAAGTAACAACGATAATGCCGAACTAGCACTAATTAAGGTGCCATGTTTAGCACCTGCGTTATAAAGATGCATTAGAAAGTTAAGAGTGTCGCTTATTGAATTACTGTAAGCGTCTATCGAGTTCGTATTGCAGTAAGCGAACCACTTTTTTAAACAGGAGTTGTATTGTTTGATAGTGTTATCTGACAGTGACGCTAGAATTATGGGAATGGATGTTGGCGGAATTCCTTTTCGGAGTAATGACGTCCGGACAGCATTCCGGCAACCAGGATAATTTGATGGTGTATGGCTCGATATCTACAATGAGAAATGATTAGGTCGTCATGTGAGTTCAAAATCAATGGTTTTGAAATCAGTAATTTTGTAAAAAGCGGGTACCATGGCTGACTAGGCCACTGTGGTACGACAACAATGCCGGTTGCGTCATCATTAATGATTTTACGCAAAGTTTTTAATATTATAGATACTGGCGGAAACGCATAAAACGATAAGGTAGTCCATCTAAAAGTGAATGCATTAACTGCGAACGCATCGGGATCTCGACTCCAAGACGCATAGATTTTACATTTATGATTCGTTCTGCTTGCAAAAAGGTCTATATAAGGAGTGCCGAAATAATTTATAACTTTTTGAAAAGCGGATTGGGAGATTTCCCATTCTATGTCAGGATGTAATTTTCTTGATTCGGCATCTGCGACTATATTATCCGAGGAACGGATATACTCTGCATAGACAAATATTTCACGTACTTCGCACCACTGCCATAGCTGTTTGGTGATACGTGTTAAGTGAGGAAATTGAACGCCGCCCATTCGATTAATGTAAGATATTGCTGTTGTGTTGTCAATTCGTAGAAGAATTTGACAATTATGATAATCTTTTGCGAAAAACTTGAGACCTAGAAAAGCGGCAAGTAATTCTAGGTAATTGATATGTAGGGAGCGTTCGTTCTCGTCCCAAGGGCCACCGACACTGTCGCTGCCACACGCGGCTCCCCACCCCGTAGTTGAGGCATCAGTATACACCTCCAGGGAGTATTCATCTCTTTTTATTTTGCTGACCGCGCTATCTATAACATTTAACCACCAGTGAAAATCGTACGACAAGGTTCGCGGCAGGGTCATAATTTTATCATAGTTTTCATCGTTTTCCAAATTTAAGTACTTACATCTCTCAAAGTCTTTCGTATAAAGCCAGCCGTAGTCTACCGCCTGGCAAGCAGATGTAAGAAGCCCTAGGAAGCGGGCGAATTCTCTAATTTTGCAACGTGATAAATGTTGAAATCTAATAATTTCTTTCTTAATTTTTTCTCTTTTTTCATCTGGCAATCTAATTTCGAAGTTATGGGAGTCGATTATGATGCCTAAAAATTTACAAGAGTTTGAGGGGTTAAGTAAGCTTTTTTCTATATTAATTATAAAACCCAACGATTCTAATAGGCTACGTGTGGTAGACATGTTTTGTAAACAGGTGTTATAGTCTCGATCAACTAGTAATAAGTCATCCAAATAGCAAGTAGATAAATATCCCATTGATCTAAGTAGTTTTACCACAGGTTTCATGATCTTAGTGAAAATGTAAGGTGCCGTGTTTAAGCCAAATGGTAAAACATTAAATTCATATAAATTACCGTTAAATAAAAACCGTAAATATTTTCGTGAGTTTGGATGGATTTTAACAAGAAAATAAGCGTCCTTCAAATCTAATGTGCACATGTAATTATTTTTTGATATCAGTTTTAGAGCAGTTCGTAAGTCTTCAAGTTTAAAGTGATGCGTGGTTATAAACTTGTTAAGTTGTTTTAAATTTAATATGAAGCGTTGTTTACCATTTGGCTTGGGGATTAAAAATATACTAGAGATAAACTGATTGGCACATGGTTCGCATAAGGATACTGCTCCCATTGACAGTAAGTCATTTATGGATTCTGTGAAAGCTTTTTGTTCAGTTAATGAATATGTAGGTTCAATGGGTACAATAGGTTGTACTACTGGCGATGAAAACTTGATCTTATAACCTGCAATCCATGAAAGGATTATTGAATTCTTAGTGACAATAGACCACTGTTTATAAAAGTGACTTAGTCGGCCCGAAGGCGTTACCGTGTTTAACGTCGGTGACGCGGAGGCGGTTGACGCCACGACGTTCTGGAAGCGTTGTACTGCGTCGGCCTCGTCGTCGTCGCCCTCGGACTCTGAGTTGGCGGCGGCAGCTGCCGCGCGCCCCGTGTTGCCCCCACTGCAGTCGGCTTGCGGGTCGCAGGGGGGGCCCGGTAGTTTAAAGGCCTTCCAGATGTCTTTGGCGTTGTTTGTACTGCAGGTTTGACCGCTGGGTTGGATCTGATATCCGCGCCGGTCTTGCTTATAGTTTTTGCTGATTTTAGCGTTTCTGCTAAGTTGGATCCAAAAAGCATTTCGCCGATATTTGTTTTTTCTAACTGGTCTTTTAAATCTTTTTTTACGGTGGAAAGGATAAAAAACCTGCGTAACATAGAATCCGAGTGTTGTATGTCGCCAAGAATACGCGCGGTGTCCATTAAGATTTTTAGAAGCTCCTGATTCTTGTTATTCTGTGCTAGCAATATTGTAATTGCTTTGCTAAGCGAAGACAAGGCGCAGGAATTCATATTTTGTCTGTTTTCTATTCCTTTGTCGCGTTTAGCTTGACTTTCAATCAGTGATGCCCGAATTTCAGGATTGAGGGATGGGGCTTGCATGAGCTTGCAATTGCCTGGTACAAGATAGTTATCTTTTATCTCTTTCCTGATTTCCTTAGAGAGTCCGGACGTAACGATGTGATTTATTCTTATAGCTAAATCTTTTTGGATATCGGAACCATAGTTCTTAGTAGAGGTAGGGTCTTCGCCTAGAATAATCATGATATCTGCATCCAGTTCTGGTGGTGCTTCGGGGCCGGAAATGTTGTCGCTGGTGTCAGCGATTTTTTCAGATTGCTGCTGAATTGTTAATATTTCCGGCGCAACTAGATCTGGAGCGCTAACAATTTCATCAGTGTTAACTGCCGTATCTTGTGGACAGGCGCCGGTCTCGGGTACTGCGAAGACTATTGGAGCAGGCGAGTGATCATAAGAGGCTACGGACGTAGCCCCAGCACCTGGCGTGTCATTGTTAGCGATAGATTTGCTCTCTGCAAAATGTGCAATATGTTTGAGGGTAGGTATATAATCTTTTGGTAGGTATTGCGTAGCTGTAGAAATGCCCTGATGGCATACCCGAGTAGCATAAATATGTTGTGGAGACGCCCTGGTGGCGGACCCGAGAAGTTTATGTATTTAGGAAGGGAGGTGAGAAGCCCCGTGGCGGACAGCTCGGTTTCCCTATTTTATAGTACGGATAGGTACCTAATAACTCGCCTGACATCCATTTGAAATTAGATAATGATACTAGGTAATTGTAATATACAATAAAATCGCCGTGACGAGCAATGCCAAATAAGGCATAAAAAACTTCAATTAATAATTATGAAATGAAATGAAATGAAATAAACTTTATTTGTTACGACAACCGTTAATATATGAAATAACATAAACAAGCACAACCAGCGTGTCGCAATATTAAATAGGCATAGGTGCTAATAAAACCTAGGTTGAGAAAAGGTTGCTAGCACTGTGTATCAAACACACAATATTAGAGTAGGTATGAAGAAACAATAAGAAGTTTTCCGAAATCATTTAGGTAACTTACCCGGCGTGTTATGAGGCGATTGTGTATCGCTTTCCGTTGACAATGCAGGCTTACTGCGTCTGCGGGCAATCTTTATTTTTCGTTCTAATTTCTTTAATTTTTTAGCCAAATGATCATAATCACTTTCACAATGTTTATCTCGGTTTCTTTTGGGCATTTTTAAAGAACTGTTATTCTAGTTATACAAAAAACAAATGTTTTAAAAAAGAAAACATGCGAAACAGCGAAGCGCTAAAGTGTGAATGATAGCGGCCGGTACAAGTGGAGGCAACGGGGTGATAATTTTTTTAAGACTACCTCCACCTTTATTCCATTTTGATCCTTAATACCTCCAAAATATAGTGCGAAATGGCAGCCTGTGTGTGAAACTACATGTGTGTCTATGCTAATATCGAGACCGAAGCTTGAGGGTAATATGTACAGAGAAGGACATAGGGTACCTTCCATCCCGGGATTCACGCGGGATCCACGCGGGAACGCCAATAATAACGCGGGCGAAACCGCAAGACAGCTAGTTCTTAATATAGTATAGTATTATATTATCTGTGTTAATATCTAAACACAACACGAGAAAAAATAACAATCTGTAAGAAATTGCATGCACTTAGTGGGAACAGCGAATAAATTCATAGATTTAGTTGTATCATCGAGTACGAGTACAAGAGAAAAGATTTGAGTTTTTGTGTTTTATTTGTTTGTTTGTTTATAATGCGTAATCTCAAAAACTACTCTACCGATTTTAAAAATTCCTTCACTGCCACAGGGTACTTTTTATCTTGGAATGACCACGGGAACTCCGATAGGAACTTAGTATGAAACAAAGAGTGAAAAATATTCTGCTTTTTTGAGTAACCGAAAACAGATGGTGACGAAGTTTCCCATCGATGCAGGCAGCAGGCAGCACAGGCAGACGAATTGAAGCTTCCATTGTTCCATCACTCTACCGCGGAAATGAAGCGACAGAGTGGTTCTGATCAGTCACTAAACGACGCCAGTCCGCCGCGTCCGCGGCAGCAGGTCATAGGTGACAGGAATATTGTGACAGGCTGCAGTCGGCAGGCGACCGGTGACAGGCCGTAGTCGGCAGGCGGCAGGCGGCAGACGATTGAAGTGAGCGCCCCGCGCCGTTAAATGAGTCGGAATGAGTCTCAAAGCGCTGCGAAACGACAAATTTATTTCCGCCGATTAGCGACTGGTATCTTTGTGCCGAGCTCGCCCCCCGCCGCCGCCCCTCGCGTGGGGGGCGGCGGGGGGCGTGCTAATGGGCCGGCTATTATTTTATTTTCCGGCATTCAGAAAATTGCTTTAATTCGCTGAACTGAAGAACCGAGCACCGGATACACCGTGCGTCACTGCCTCTGCGCGGCGGAGTGCCGACCGACGACAGGCGTCCTGGTACCTACCACTTATTGTTACGGTGCATACAGTACATCCTTACTAATATTATAAATGCGAAAGTTTGTATGTATGGATGGATGTTTGTTACTCTTTTACGCAAAAACTACTGGATGGATTTAAATGAAACTTCACAAATTATTGTGAAGTTTCGATGATAGCTTATACATCAGATTAACACTTAGGGTACTTTTTATCCCGGAATTCCTGCGGGAACTCTGAAATTAACGCGGGTGAAACCGCGGGGCACAACCTTTGTTATATAACTTTTGTTTTATAACACGTCCACATCATGTAACATTTTTATACAACATTGCAACATAAAATAAGACTAAACACATTAGAATAACAATGCAATATTACGATGTTATATAACCATTGTCATTTACCGTAATATTGTCGTCGCTGAGAGGACGTTTCACTAGCTGTGGCAGCGACTGTTGTACTTTTAAATAACAAAAGAAAATCAAAAAAATTAACGTGACTAAGTTATATAACATGTTATACTTATAACATTCAGTGTCCAGATTATCTGTCACATGTTTATTTATTCATTTGTTTCAAAACAATGTTATGTAACATGTTTTGTTATGTAGTGTCGTACGAACCGTTAGTAGGCGTCCACTGAGTACGTAATACGCAGGCCACTAGAATATGATACAAAATAGACTCATAAGCAATGCTAGAAAATATGACAAAGTTTTACATGTGTGTGGATGTAGGTATTTCAGATTGTTTGTTACCACTCATCTGCAAGTATTTAAATCATTCAAATCATCAAAATTACAATAAACTTAATGTCAATGTAAGGTTATAATAACACTATATAGGCATATTATCATGGTACGAATTAAAAAGTACAAAATAATTTTTAAATTAATAAAAACATAAGGTTGTAAATGTGAAAAACAAGTGCTAATCTCTACCAGCATGCAAGTATACGTAGCTTGTGATAAAAAATACAAGATAACTGCTAACAAGCACCCCATGCTTCTTTTATATTCTTTTGCAAGAATGCTTTTGTTAAGTTGTTCTTTTTTTGTTAATATAACAAAGCAAAAAGTGTCTTGTTCACTTGGAACAAACTAGGAAAGTAAACAATGTAATAAAATCTTAGAAGTCAATAGGTATGTACTATTATGCAGGCTGGAACACAGTTCAACACTCACGACCAGTACCTAGTAGTGGACCAGTACCTACCTATGTACTTACATCTGGGATGAGGAAAATTAAAAGCGCCTGCCTCTTCAGTAAACATTCTTGAAACATTGCTCTAAAATACCGACAATAATTACAATACTACAGGCGATCATAAGTAATATGGCGGTTTTAGCGGTTAGTGACGTCACGAGCCCCTTACCCTAAACTTTAATGAGCTTTATCTCTGTATATTTTAATTTATTTGAAAAAGCAAAAAATACGTGTCTATTGTTTTTTTATTTTCTAACTGACGGACTAATTAGAATTTTGATTTTCAAAAGTAGTTGTTTTTAATAATATTCATTTATTATAATCTCGCTCAGGTAACTGGATGGATGTTGATATTAATAGCTCTGCTGAAGAGAATTATTTAATTATTAAAAGCTGCCTTATTAAAGGATGCGACATTTAATAAGAATTAGTAGATAGGTAGGTTCCCAATTTTATTATGTTCTATTTGTGCCCCGCAGTTTCACCCACGTTAATTTCCGAGTTCCCGCGGGAATTCTGGGATAAAAAAACTCTATGTGTTAATCTGATGTATAAGCTATATCATTGTAAAGTTTCATTTAAATCCATTCAGTAGTTTTTGCGTGAAAGAGTAACAAACATCCATCCATCCATCCATCCATACATTGTTACAAACTTTCGCGTTTATAATATTAGTAAGAAGTAGCTTATTTCTTCTTTTCTATTATTTTCATCTGTACCATATTTTTCAATAATATTTGGATAAGACATTAGACTTGTACTTATTGAATAATTATTTTTTACTCTTTGTGTCGTTGTTGGTCTACTATGAACAATAAACAAAGGTAAAATAACAATAAAATATGGTTCTAAATTGACTCAAGGTTCACGACCGTTTTCCGGAGAGGTAGGCAGAGCCCGCGTTGTAGGGGGTAATCTCTGGATCTACTGAACCGATTTTGAAAAAAATTTCACTTATAGGAAGCTACAGTGATCCTGAGTGCCATTGGGTACTTTTTACTCTGGAATTCCCGCGGGAACTTTGAATTTCTCGCGGGTAAAATCACGAGGAAACAGCCAACTCTGGATCTACTGAACTGATTTTGAAAATTCTTTCACTTAAAGGAAGCTACAGTGATAAAACCACGAGGGTCAGCTATAGCTATAGCTGAATAAATGCATGGCAATTGGCAAGGAGAGGTCCGCGCCAGTTCAACAGTTAGGTACGAAAGTTTCTATAATACCCATGTTTTTGCCAATTATATTGTATATTATGGAAATATTTCATTTTATTATTATATAGAAATATTTGATTGTGTAATATGGACAGACATATACCTAATGTTCCATTATATTATGTGAAAATATTTAGCGATGTTTTTATGCGATTTTAACAGGTACCTACCTATATCAAGATATAATATGAGTACCTATTCCTCACGAAACTCATGGATGTAGTTTACCCGACTACGATAAAACCAAAGGTGGGCTATAATTTTTAATATTTTTAAGCCGAAGTTTTACTCATTGATAGTAAGTTTGTTGTCTATTATATTTCTTGTTTAAACAATCATAGAATGAAGTAAGGGTGTTGCTAACTCATCAGCTACGATGACACATCGGGGCAAAAAACACGAAAGTTGACCATCGGTAGGTAAACATCGATCGCCTCGTGTTCATTCACAAGTTAGAAGCGTTTCTATTCAATAAAAAGTAATTACGTTGCTAATCCGCATAAGACGCTTAAAAATATCAAGGAGAATAGTAAGAATGGTCCAGTAGGTAAGCCTCGTCCGTTGCTGTTTAAAGCCGACTCCACGAATTGCATTCTTCCTCCTTTGGCCACGCGCGGCGCCAGTAGGCCCACTCTGGCCGTCTGGAACAATGCTTCCGAGACTAAAAGGGAAAGTAAGCTATTTGTCAGATGGATGGAATCAATTGTGTTGATTTTTTGTGTGGTTTTGGTATATCGATGTTTACTTAATTAGTCGTTGAATGTTTCCTTTCTTAAAATCAAATACATTATTTATTGTGAGTGGCGTGCCATGGAAACTTTCCACGGCACGCCGCCTTTCCACTGGAAAGGCAGCACTTGTAAAACATCGCAGTAAATACCTAATTATACCTAAATGCTGACTCAGTTAAAATACACATCCATATTATTTACTATAGCTAGGCGCGTTGGCCGGAACTTGGGCCAGTGCATCAAGCACGTGGCGTCTTATCATTATTTTTGGAGTGTTTCACAATTTTCTGATATCATGTAAAAAGAATTGAAGTATTAGTATGTCAAAAAATTCAAAATTCAAAAGTTATGTATTCGAGAAATATGATAAAAGTTACCTAATTTCTACGAATTAGAAAAAAGAAAGAATAAATAAATAAGTGAGGGTTTCATCAATTAATTACATAGGTATTTTTTATTTTCAATCATATTTTAATTTTATTTATTTAGTACATAAGTAGTTCTCTGCAATATCTCCCACAAAAATTTCTGAGAAAAAATAAAATACAGTCGAATTCAAAATCCTTTTTATTGAAGTCGGTTAAAAAGTAAGAACCCAAGTAACCTATGTTCTTTTTCGTACCCCTAATAACGTGTATGAAAAATTTCATGATAAACAATTAGTTAAAGCGTCAAAGCGTAACAAATAAATAAATAAACTCTCATTATAATTTAGACTACTGCACGACTATTAGTCAGGATTGGGTATTTTCAGAGGTATGAAAACCAGAATTCTAATTATATAGTCCGTCAGTTAGAAATTAAAAAAAAATAGAAACATATTTTTTGCTTTTCAAATTAAAGAAAATAAACATCTAGATAAAGCGCATTAAAGTTTAGGGTAAGGGACTCGTGACTTCATTATTCGGCATAAGCCCCGTACAAACGGCATCGGATTGTGACGTCACACGAAATTTCAACATAGTGTATCGCCGCTATTATTTGATTACGCAAAAAAAGAAAACACGTATGTGTCCAATATTTTTAATAATCTACACGACGGACTAAAAAAAAATATTCAAGTAGCCAATTGTAGTATTTTTTAGAAAAAAACCGTCTGTAGCAGCCTTGCGACACGCGCGCCGCTCTGCTCGCCGGCCGCGCGGCGCCGGGCGGGGCCTGCCTGGGGACGGCGGGAGCGACGCGGGGATAGGCCGGCGGGCTGCGCGGCGGGCGGCGCGGGGGCTGAGGCGGCCGGGGGGCGTGGCCTCGCCGGGTGCGCTCGGAGACGAGCCCGCGGCCACCAGTCGCAGGGCGGATGTCGGAAACGAAGGGTGCGAAATATAAGCACGTCGCCAGTTCGCAAGTTGTCTGCGCTCGTCACTTACGACACCGTTGAAACTATAACTTTTATTTGGCGGGAGTGTGCGTTCCCATGAACGGAATATTGGACACCAGTGATCGAGGAGACCGAATGTGGTTAAAAAATTGAGAATTTTGTCAGAACATTTTCGGTGTCATTTCGTTTTTAGTTACAATTTGTTTTAAAATGTTCTAATTATAGTACTTATTGTTTATAAAATTAATTGAAATAGTCGTAGGACTTTTTTCTGTGATGTTTCCCTTTATCGGGCGAGTGTGAGCGACTAAAGTTGTACTAACTAATAATACGTGCAACGCGCGATGAGCAAAGTGCTGTGCGAGGGGGCCGGGGGCGGCGGGGAGGAGGGCGCGGGCTCGTGGCCGGGGGCGCGGGCGGCGGGCGGCGCGGGGGGCGCGGGGCGGCGCGGCGCCGCCTACACCATCGACAACATCCTGGGCCGCAGAGACCACGGTAAGTGCACCTCATATCTGTTTCCTTAAAACGTCAATTGCTAAGGCTCAACTTTATAAAGGTTAATCTCTTCTCCAACTTTGGACCGTACCTTCCCCTCCTCTCATGGGTTGAATTATGAAAAGATCACTCTCAGGGTCGTTACAGGAACATGTAGGTATATACAACATTTTAAATGTATTACACAAAAAAGTAAAAAACTGTTCAAAATCATCACGACTCACTAAATTTGTATGGGAATACTCTGAAGGTCAAACTATTTAATTCAAAATACTTAACCTTTGAAAATAGTAATTAGAAAAATTAAATAACTTATAGGTAGGCATTGCTTCTATGCTTCGATAAAAGTTATTGCAAAAACCATCTGAAAATCGCTCTAATCAATTCACTGAAAAGAGACAAAAAACACACACGCATACTCACAAACCGTTCCGTCACGGGGGCGGGCGGGTTAGTATACAGGGGAAAATGAAAGTGCATAAAACAATAATGTACCTGTGCATCGTTCTTATTTAGTTAAGACAACCAACCCATGTTAAGCAATAATTTGTTAGAAAAAATCACCAACTTAAATAAGTAGTAGGTACATAAGTAAAACTTTCCTACGACTAGAGATCAACATCTATAAAAGATCACAGTTACCTGACTTCAATAGATTATAATCATCCCTTATACTATGTTAAAGCGAAATCCCACTCATTGATGCACTGACTAATTACGAGATCTCAAAAACTACTTAATCTTTAAATAAACAAGGAATTTATAAATAAAATAACTTCGAAGTATTGCGGGAGCATGTCGTTGATTCTTTTATTTTTTTATTAATTCTTTGGTGTTTTATTTGCGGGCCGTTTGTAACATTTATGAAAAATTATTAAAAAACATTACTTAAAAATACTGAAAATAAGTAATTATTGCGAGTACCATATATATAATTGCGTCATCTTAAAAATAATTAATTAATTTAGATATAATTTCTCAGACCAACCAACGTAGGTACATGAAACAATTGCCACGAAGGTTCGGTTATTTATAATAAATAATATATTATATTGTCATTTAGTAAGTTTATCGCTATTACAGGAATTAAAAAAAAAACATTTGTAACGAGCAGTTCTCCTCAAATGTGTTATTCCAGAATGTAATAAACGTAGGTCTTTGGATCAATTTCATTTAATTTCGTCAGCAGTTTATAGGTGATTGAGTCGCAAACATCCAAATAGTCAAACCTTCAGATTTATAGTATTAGTAGAAGCACATTTATAATAGGTACTATAAATTACTCAAGAACGAAGGATTAAAAAGGAAGGAATAAAATAATGATGATCCTGTTGTAATGTGCGGTGGCTACGGCCTACGCGAGTGCTACGAGACTGTGGAGACGCTACGCGCACACTTACAAAAGACTTCAACGAAACGCGTAGTTTAAACGAAACATTCCCACTCTGCGACTTGTATTTATTTATATGATTTATAAAAACACGATATTTTGAAATATCAAAACACAGACCCAGCCTTAGTATGTATGTCAGGTTTAAGAATCCTTTATTCTCAAAAGAAATTTAACAATTTCACTTATATGAGAACATAAATAAAACAAAACAAAAATTTCGCTTCGTCTCGCCCCATCTGAAATATGTGGGACGCTCCCAATAACAATACGTATGTAAGGATACGGCGCACAATATGGAAAAAAATTTAAGATTTTATGTTGAGGTATATTTACAGTACAACTTATTCAGAATGTCATTGTTGATATTATTATATTATTCCCGTAGTCTTCTTCATCATATTTTTATCAATTATCTACTTAGGTATATTCATTTACAGAATCTTTTATTGTTGTTATTTATTTATTTATTTATAAATTAGACATAAAACCATTTACATTAAATCATTAATTATAAGATTAATATTAGTCAGTCAAGGCTGTAACTTAATCCACTGCAGGGTTTGGATATGCACAACCACGCACTAAACTTAAATAAGGAAATTATAATAACTGCAACAATATTATAGGACAATATTTATAGGACTCAACTTGAGATTAAATCACGATTTTCGAGAAAATAGTGTAAAAACACAATATCTATAGCTATTTTCAAACTAAATATAAATTATAAGCAGTTATATATCCCAACAACATAGGCAAAAATTTACCCAAGTTACTTGTCCAACACAAAAACAAGCTTTAGTACATATTGACTTATTGCTTAGTAAATATCGTAGGTATATAAATACTAATAAATCTGGGGGCACGGCAGTGCCCCCGCCAAGTCGAGCAACAAAAGCGGCACGGCCGTACTATCCTTTTCTCGAAGCAATTCAGGCCATTTTCGACCCCCTATAACTTCGTTGTGGATAAAACTAGAAGCCTGAATTTTTAGTAAACAAGCAGGTATTGTATAAAGACGGTATAATTTAAATTTCATTCGATTTGAACCAGTAGTTTAAGAATTATAACTAGTCAAAGTTTCTTAATTTTGTAGGTCACTCACTCACTCACTGACCGATCATCAAAACTCTAAGGCACTTCTAGCAGACATAGAAGTTTGAAATTTAGAATACAATTAGTGTTTATTGTATAAATCAAGGAAAAATTGAAATATTTTGCAATTTCGGTACAGTTTTCTAGATACACCAACTGCATAAATAACTTTGTAATCCCATATAAATGTATGGAATTACAAAGTTACATATGCAGTTATATGTACCAACTGCACAAATAACTTTGTAATCCCATATAAATGTATGGAATTACAAAGTTATATATGCAGTTATATGTACCAACTGCACAAATAACTTTGTAATCCCATATAAATATATGAGACTAGCTGTTCCCTGCGGTTTCACCCGCGATAATTTCGGAGATCCCGCGGGAATTCAGAAATGCAAAGTAGTTAGTACCCTATATCCCTAGGTTTTCTTTACCCCTGACAACGTGCATGCAAAATGTCATGAGATTTCACCAGCGTTAATTTCGGAGATCCTTCGGGAATTCCGAGATAAAATTACCCTAATCTGAATGCTCCAACGATTTTCATGAAATTTTGTATACAGGGGATTTCGGGGGCCATAAATCGATCTAGCTAGGATTCATTTCTGGAATTCCCGCGCGAACTCTGATATCAACGCGGGTGAATTAATTATTGCATACTACACGTTGTCAAGGGTACAGGAAAGGTCATAGGGTAGTAAGTACTTTTATCTCAGAATACCCGCAGGATCTCCGAAATTAACGTGGGTTAAACCGCGGGGAACAGCTATTTAAGCCGAGCGAAGCTCGGTTGCCCAGATATTAATAAATAATAATAATAAGTGTAGCTAGTTACCTACCTAGATATAAAGTGTAGATACATAGTTACCTAGACATAATTATGTTCAAAGGTACAATGGTCAACGGAATGAAAAAGCAAGAAAAAATCTTTCAAGTTATTAAAATAGACTAAATTGCTCAAAGGAGGAAGACCATTTACAAAAAGAAATGAGATCCCATCAAAAACAAACTTGTAAAAAATCCAAGTCTCGCAACTCAGTTCTTCTACATTAAAAAGTTGTGAGATCAATGTAATACCAAGTCGGTTAATTTATTCAGTGCCTACTTAAGGGTCCTTCTGTCTAAAGTTATCATGTTATAAGCTAATCTAATAACATTTTATAGTGACCATATCAAATTTAAAAATCTTTTATGTTTTAAATAGATTGATTGGCTTGGCGATCACATGAAAACACAATGTATCTCACAAGTAATACATATTATAATTAAATTAGATTGTTTAGAACCATAATTATGTATTACATGTGAGATATATTGTGTTTTCACGTGATCGCCAAGCCAATCAATCTATCTAAAACATAAAAGATTTTTAAATTTGATATGGTCACTATAAAATGTTATTAGATTAGCTTATAACATGATAACTTTAGACAGAAGGACCCTTAAGTAGGCACTGAATAAATTAACCGACTTGGTATTACATTGATCTCACAACTTTTTAATGTAGAAGAACTGAGTTGCGAGACTTGGATTTTTTACAAGTTTGTTTTTGATGGGATTGAATTTACTGTATTCTACGTTTTCAATAGAAGAGCAATAGAAACCATGTTGTGACAGGACCCGACCACAGATGTCTTGCGATCAGTTCTGCTGTAAACACTGAGTAAACATAATAGCTATTATTCTGCAACTTAGCGCTACACACAATCTTCCTTCTAAACTTAAAGTAGCCTTTAATTCAAGTAAACAAAGAAGATTTTTAGTTAAGATCAAAGAGCTATTTAATAAACCTCTCCGTGCAATACCTCCTTCCCGTCTTCACACTGTCAAGTATTGTGTTAAAGTGTAAATATTGTAGGTATATAATATTTACCACGCACACGCTAATGTTACCTACTACAGCTCCCTCTCAGATATAATTTGATAAATAGGCATAAGCTATTATAAAACTAATGAGTTCCCGCCACAATGGAGTCCGGGATGCGCAAACAAAAATAATTTTTAATATAATACTTGACGAGTACCGATGCGGTGCGTAGAGCCCCCTCCCCCGCAACCTCCGCACCCCTCGCCGCCCCCCGTCGTGCTAATATTACAATATAATAACACGTTATTACAACACATGTGTGCTATAAGTATTGTGAGTATTGTAAGCAGCGCAATGGCCGCCGCGGGCTCTTGCGTTTAGCCGCGATTATCGCACTCCGCCGCTCCGCAAAGGATTACCGCGGTAATAAGCGGTAATAAGTGGTAATAAGGAGCAACGAGTGGAGCCCACAATAGTGACGACGCTCAAGTGCCCACTCCCGGCGCGGGCAAGTTCAATCTCTGAGGTAGTAAGGTCCTAATTACTGTTTTTAATATTGTTAAAAAAGATTCAACGCAAGATGAATGCACAGATAAGATCGAATATTATTGTATGGGTCCTGCGTATTTAAAATTTTCTTTCAATTAGGGCACCTCCTGGTGATTGGTTTTGCATAGTTACCGTCAAATGTTTTTCCCTACTGCAAAATCACAGTAATAGAGTTTTCTCACGCGGGTGCGAGCTCTTTAAAAACTTTACTTTTATAACTGGACCCTTATGGGCATGTGGACTAATTTTTATTTTTTAGTCCGTCTTGTTGATTATTGAAAATATTGGACACGTATTTTTTCTTTTTTACGTAATAAAAAAATAACGGCGATATATTGAGTTGAAATTTCGCTATTCTGACAGTTTGTATGGCGGTTTTGCGGTTAGTGACGTCACGACCTCTTCATCCTAAACTTTAATGCGCTTTATCTCTGTATATTTTAATTTATTTAAAAAAGCAAAAAATATGTGTCTATTGTTTTTTTATTTTCTAACTGGCGGACCAATTAGAATTTTGATTTTCAAAAGTAGTCCACATCCCTATTCTCTATGACTAACAATATTTCTTGCCCATAACGCGCGTCCCAAAAATGCATTTCCAGACGTTTTAGATGAAAAGATATTAGAAATCATTATTTTTTATGCCATAAGAAACCTTGTGAATGTATTTTGGGGATATATAATGTGGGATCAAGTCGATCTGTGTGTTTTGAAGTGGAAAATTATTATTATTTTTATTATTATTTCTTTGCAGTAAAACTTCTTTGATTACGAGGGAAAGACAGTTTTTGCGGCGTCTTCTCTTAGCGCGGCGTGTTATGGTCATAGTGAATAAGGGATCTGAGTAGGTTACTTGCGATTTGAATGGTCGATGAAGAATAATTTTCTGCGTTAGCGCAAGACATAAGCTGTCTCCATTTTACATTTCATTCAAATTCGTCCAGCCATTTCAGCGTGAAAGGATAAAAATTACGATTCAGGGTTATAGTAATATGTTGACTTCAGTGTTCGTTTATTCATTCATTATTTATAGTTTAGTTCAATATGATTCCACCAATCTCATTATAGTTGAATGTCATCATGGAACAATGGTATAACTAGTCGCCGGGTGCGCTTCCTGCGCGCGTCGCACTTGTTCCTGTAGTTTGAACGCACATCGCAATGCAATGAAACTTTGCTTGAGTTCGTGTCACCCAAGATACTTCCTATCTTAACACCTCTATTGCGTTCGTGAAAGGCAGAGTTCCTCACGTCAAGGAAGTGAATATAGCCACTGGTAAATCAGCATCTGTGTATATATTTCCCCGTTCGATTGTATACTTCAAAATAATACGTATTCGATAGAGAACCTAAAAATAGTGTTTGTTAAGATGTTGTGATATGGAATCACGTGTCCACGGCTGTTGACAGTTCCGCATCTAACTGTTGACATCGCACCACACACGACACCACACACGACACCACACACGCCGGCACACGAGCGACAACACACACAATGTCCCGCTAATTGATAGCGCGCTGAGCGGCTTACCGCGGCGTCGCGCAAATACCTGGTAATTGAATACCATTAGCGAACGCGCCGCAAGCGCCGCTGACGAGCAAAACTGACCTCTATGACTATGCAATACGATCTGTCGTAACTGCATGCGGAATGTACATGAGAAGAGCTGCTGTTATCCCGTAACGAGGCGCCACTCGACAGGTTCCGACGGTACTGTCGGGAGCCAATTTGACAGGATTACATTATGTACAGTGAGAGATAAAAATCTATAGAGCCAGCCGGTACTCTAAGCGATTGGGATCTATTTCGAATTTGTTTTGGTTGTATTTCTGATGATTCAATCATTTTCACCAACTTAGATTCGAATTATTGCTTCATTTAAGTGGTTTTTGGGCCATCCTGAAAGTGATGGTGATTTCTTCAATGTTGTTCTCCTTGAAATGTTATATCTTTAAAGCGAATGAGGTTTCATAGGTCAAGGCACTTGCTGTCTCTTCTTTATTTGTTAGGCTCTATGTAACTAAGTCAGCTTTTCGAAGAATTACTATAAGATTACTACATTAGTACATCTAAGAGATGAGTCTGCAATACTCTTGACTATACAAGAGTTTATTAGTCAACTCATCCTTCGATCTATGGTATTAATAAGTGCAGGTAATTTGATTCTCAGTTATATGCTCGAATAACTTCCACAACTGACCGCAAAGTTAAAATATGTACCTACTAAAGATTTTTTTCTATCTCAGCAGATACCTATACAGATTTTTTTTTAAATAACCGCATTATAAATGTATTGTAGATATAATTGACTGAATTAACCGGCAGGGCATACTCTTATGAGTCATACTCTTGACGCAATCGCGTTAGGATCAAATCGAACTCAGATTCGATCGAAAAGGAATCAAATTTTGCTACTTTTTAAGCGTTGAGATCGCGTCTCTATCATATTTATCTGTCAAATTTATCGATTTAATTAAATTGTCAACGAAAACAATCCATTTTTATTGACTTGTCAAACGTCATCTTTTGACATTAACATGATTCCAAATACGATCTCAAATCAAAATCGAAATCTTTCTCAAATCATTTTCAAGAGTAAGGCAGCAGATTGTTCGCCCACGCGCAACACAAGCTCACGCCTGTCTCCCCGGGAGGTACCTACGTAGAGACAGGCTTCTTGCGGCGATCCTTCTACACCTCCTCCACATATGCGTCTGCGCACAAGCCACTCGGATGTTGTTGCTCTCCGTGGTTGCCTTTCGAGGACATCCTCTACTTGACCGGCAGTAACTACTTGAATAGTCCATTGATATTTGGTCTAAGTTTAATGTCATATTATCACTGTAGGTATATATATTGTTTGTTATTACCAGTTAATGGTGAAATAAAGAAAAAAAGCGTTGACCATTTTGAAGCGCTCTACTTCATCCAGTTCCATGGATAGTTCTACCAGTGGGAGTGCTTGGGAGACGACGCTACCGCGGCACTCTCTCACACTTGCCATGGGTACACGTCACGTCACTCGGTGCCGCCTGGCCTTAGCTTATTTAGTTATTTATTTTGTTATATTCGACTTTTAAAATGTAGCGCCTGAAATTATGCGACGAATCAAACACGACGACAAAACATAATATTATTGTTTTATATTGTGGATGATGTTGGTCTGGATGGATTATTATTTATTTAAATAAAGACAGCGAGATCAGTGACGAGACGATATATTTTTATTCAGCGGACATTTACATCTGACATAGACAATTGACCACAGACAACATAGATTAGAATCTACAACATGCTCCTTTTCGACATTGACAAATGTGACATGACATTGACGTTTATGCTAATGACAAATTATGACATTTATGAAGTTTTGTAAACAAAGTTTCAGAAGTCTGAACTTTCTGAAATTTATGAAACTAACTTTATGAACTGAATTGGAATAACAATGTGATGAACTAAATAAGTATTATACTGAAAGAAATAAGTAGGTATAGTAGTGCAGAATTACGTACATTATTATCAAGACATTGAATTTTTGCGGTACACATTTATCTAGAATAAATTTATACTTGTGTTATTTAATTAAGTTAATTAAGTTAAACATTGTCATTTGAATAATAATTATGAAACTATAGGTACATTAAAAGTTTACATTGAATGTTTTTGGCTTTCTTATTTGCCTTCCTGATCTTGTCACATAGTAATAATCAGACTTTGGTTCAGATATTTCTTTCTTGTTCTGACCATTAGAATTATTATATGAACTTAGTTCAGGTGACTTTAGAATTGGCTGATTATTTCTATCAGAACATGGAGATTGACATGGAGACACATTACATTTATTTGGACTTTGACTTACAGATCTCTCAGTTCTGTTAGGACTTTGATTTTTGTTTGGAGACAAGTTATAATCATCTTGATCTGCATATTTATGTTTTTTACAACTAGGAGACAATGAATTAAAGTTACTATAGTTAGAAGACAAAGAATTGCTATAGTTATTATCCTCCTTCCTAAATGATAAACGAATGTGTTGACTATTTCTTCGATAAACATTACCATATAAATCTTTTATCATGTAGGAACGTGGAAATTTTGATTTAGATACAATAATACCTTTTGACCACCTTTTATGTGTAGGTTTCAGCTTAAAATAAACATTATCATTGACATTAAATGAATTATAATTTTTACAACTTTTATTATAGTATGACTGAGTTTTTCCCTTATTTTTAATTAAATTTTGACTATGAAGTTTAAATCTTACAACTTTAGGTTTCAAATTAGTTAACTTACTGGGTACTTTAGATAACAGCTACCAATAGTTGGTATATTATTACCACTGAATGAATATAACCTGTTACTTAATTTATGAATAGGTACATATATTTTTAGACTTTTTAAGGTAAATTTTGATATTACATTTATGTCTGCACCTGTATCTATAATGGTGTTTAACATTTTACCATTATGAAGCTTAATTTTTAATTCCCATTTATTATTGTTGGGTTGACAGTTTACTGAATTAATTATGAAGTTTTCATTGACTTCTTGACTTACGGTGCCTACATTTTTATTTTTGAAGAAACAACACTTTGAAAAATGATTTAATCGACCACAATTGTTACACGTTACTCCTTTGGCTGGACACTTGAATCGATGTACCTCATTGCACCTTGTACATGTTCTTTTGAAATTTTGATTCCAGGATTGATTTCTTGACTGATAATTTTGATGATAATTCCGATTTAATGAGTTTGTACGATTTGACGACCTTTGACTACTCTGTGAAGCTGATCTATTCCTCCGATGGTGACTTGAAGACTTGTTCCTTCTGTCTGTTGACCTTATAGAATTAATTTTTTCTTGAGTGACCTTTACATTTGTACTTTCATTGATGCTTCTCGAACGTTGTTGAGTAATTACATAATTTTTTGAAACTTTGATTGCTTTTTCCAATGTTAATTTTTCATCTAATAACAATTTTTCTCTTATATCATTATCTTTAATGCCAATGACCAACATGTCTTTTACTAAAGAATCTTTTAATTGTTCAAATTCACATGATGATGCTAAATTATTTATTACTGTTATGTAATCATCAACCGATTCATCTTCTTTTTGATGACGAGAGAAGAAGTTGTATCTTTCTACAGTTATATTTTTTGTCGGACTAAATTTATTTTCAAATAATTGGAGGACATCTTTTAATTTTAAAATTTTGGAATCTTGATCGAATGAGTTATATATTTCCAAACATTCATCGCCTATGAGGCTTAAAAGTACTGCAATCTTTTTATTTTCTGGTTTGGTAATCAGATCTGTAGCTTCTAAATAAATCTCAAACCTTTGTTTCCATAACTTCCATTGGTGGAAAACATTCGAGCACGTTTTTATATTTAGAGGTTTGATTCCTGCCAAAAATATATTTGTATTTTGCATACCTTTCGTTAATTCTGAAGGCTCCACTTCTGACACCATGTTTTATATTGTGGATGATGTTGGTCTGGATGGATTATTATTTATTTAAATAAAGACAGCGAGATCAGTGACGAGACGATATATTTTTATTCAGCGGACATTTACATCTGACATAGACAATTGACCACAGACAACATAGATTAGAATCTACAACAATTATATTGTCAACAAATTTAATTAGCACTAAACTTGTAACAAAATCGGCAGGCACTTTGTCACAAGTTCAGTGATATTTGTAACAAAGCACTTCTATATTGTCGCATGTCGCCGCCTCTTTATTACCAGCCCCCTTATCTTATCTTATCTTAGGCAATGGGGTGGGCAAGCAAAGCCTCGGCACCTCGACCCTTGGGATCTTTTGTACCATCCCCATCCTGTGCTCCTCCCTCTACTCCCTGAAAACCTCGGCGGCGAAGGCTAGAGTGCAGTGGAGGGGCAAGAGCCTAAAGTCCTCTGGTTCTGGGTAAGCCATCCCCAGGAGGTCCATTCGTTTACGAGCCAAGGCATCGCACTCGCACATAAGATGTGCCATTGTTTCCACCTCTACGCCGCACTTCCTGCAGGATGAGTCGCTTACCAGCCCCCTTACCCAAGTTGACAGCATGTGATCGTTAACGCTTTGAAAAATTAAGGAACGCTATCGTCATGTTATGTGATTATCAATCGCCACAGTTTCTCGTGAATTTGCCTGAGAGGGCAATTCTCACTACGTTACGTCTGGATGTGACGATGTAACGGTTGCGTAACGCGGCAGTACAATACATCCTCTTGAACTGAACACGGGGTACAAGGTCCCACACGTCGGCCCGTCTGTCTGTTTGTGCGCTGATCTCTCGTAATGCGGACGAACAATTACTACAAAGCTGCTGTGAAAATAGAATTACAACAAATAAATAGTGAGCGAGCATTCACTGCGAGTAACCTCCGCTGACGTGAAGTGCTCACAAAAACTGTATTATGTTAACAGGGGTCAGCCCTGATTCCTTTCCAGATGCTAGTTGGAATTGCAACCTTATTTCATTTAGATTACGATTCAAATCGCTTCGGCCGAATAGTGTAATTAGTGGGTTTAAAGTGTACGAGGGGTGGTAATTCGCTATATCGCGGGGCGGCGGGGTGGGGGGGCGCGGGGTGCGGGGCGCGGGGCTCCCCTTGGAACTGTTACCTTTTTGTGTTCATTTGATTTCGCTTTTTAACAGACAGTTCAATTTGAATACACGATCCTAAGTAGATTTCAATAATAACTACACACGTAAAGCCGGCTTAGTGCTGCATTATTTGTTCAGCAAATTATACAAATTGCCGGTCCCGGGGGAGCGAGTTGAGTAAAGCGTTATTTGTTAACTTTTTTACTTACACGAGTAGTTATTGACCTCTATTTGTAATTATTTATAAGTTATGGAGTGGCCAACGACTACCAACGCGATTTTTTTAATTCTCTGGGTTTTTTTTGTGTGGAAGTAATATGATAAAAAGGTACGTATATGGGTATACCTACATGCTATAAGTAACCTACATGTTGAATTAGTCTAATGGTCTATCAAAGGTTACGGAAACCCATTGTATTAGATTTGAGATCCTGGGGGAGGCTATTGCCAGCAAAATAATAAGTAGCTGGTGACTGAAGCCCTATGGTCACACCTTCGGAATGTTTGTTTGTTTGTTGATTTATTTGAACAGATTGCTGGGTCCTAATTCACTATGACCATAATTACTATGGCAATTGTGCTCAAAAAATTTTTGTTTAAAAAATGCATTTACAACGTGTCTTACAGCGTACAAAATATTAATTTCTAATATTTTGGTATCTGGAACGTTTGAGGTTGTTTTTGGGACAAGCGTTGTGGGTGGTGGTTGGTCATAGTGAATAAGAGCCCTGAAGGATTTGAATAAAATCTAGCTTATGACCTGGCCAACGTATTTATTGTGTTCGATACTTACTCTAATCTAGTAAACCTGTAGGCAAATCAAAATTCTAAAAAAGACGATTTCGAGAATTTCACCCACTCTTTGCAGACACATCTGATACTACATTACATTATTCCATCTGTAATTATGATTTGTGTCGTATTTCAAGAGTATTATTATGTATAAGTATGAAAATAAAGAAATTACTCCCTTTTTTTCTGGTTCTGTATGGATGGCGGTAAAATCCCGGGCCCCGGCTGGGTTGTGTGTATGTATTTTGTGCTATAGCCACTTAACGTGCATTAAGCAACAGTTTCTGCGCCAACAGACGTCGTGCAGCTGAAGAGCGAGGGCGGCGCGCACTCGGACTCCGAGCACGAGCACGAGCACGAGCAGGCGGAGCGCGACGAACAGCTCGACGAGCAGCTCGACGCGCTGGACGCGGGCCGGCCGCGCAAAGTAATTTACTTAATTATTTATTAATAACTAGCGGTGCCCGCAGTTTCATATTGTTACCGCGGGAACCCTGTGAGCAAAAATAGCCTATGTTCTTTTCTATACCCCTAACTATGTGTATGCAAAACTTCATGGTGATCGGTTGAGTAAGTAGTTAAGTCCTGAAAGCGTAACAAACAAACAAAGAAACTCACATTCGCATTCGCTCTACAATAGTTAAGGAGGAAACTTAAAACTTAGGAAATATAATACGACGTAAAAAACCTTTGAATTTTGACCACAATAGGTTCAAATATTGCCGATATTCCTAATTCTCGGTGCTCTACAAAACTCATCGAAGCGAAAGAGTTGCATATCAGTTGTATAGACCCTATATATTGCCACTTTCTCACTAGGTAGGCAAACCTTACCTAACTAAGCTTTGTCAGGGTGCTCGCTAACACAGTAGAATAGACCAACTGCGTTTGCAAACTAACAGATTTATCTACATAATATACTTGATGTTCCTCGCGGTTCTACCCATGTTTATTTTGTATTTCCCGCAGGAATTTTAGGACTAAAAGTAACTTTCCTTTTCTATACCCTTGACAACGTGTATGCAAAATTTCATAATAATCGATTAAACTTTTTAGGCGTGGCGAAACAAATAAACACACTTTACATTTATATTGTATCTAGCTGATCTCCGTGGTTTCCCCCGTGATAGTTTAACAAGTTTCCTTCTCTGTACAACGTATAGTATGCAAAATTTAATGCAGTTTCACCCGATTTTTTTCGGAGTTCCCACGGGAATTCTAGGGTAAAAAATAGGCGCTTCGAGTGTCAGTGATCTTTACGTGCAATGTTTTCATACGCCGTCCGCGCTGTGTCCGCAAGCAGGTGCGCCGGAGCCGCACCACGTTCACGACGTACCAGCTGCACGAGCTGGAGCGCGCCTTCGACAAGACGCAGTACCCGGACGTGTTCACGCGCGAGGAGCTGGCGCTGCGGCTGGACCTCAGCGAGGCGAGAGTGCAGGTCAGTACGCCCACAAAGTCAAAGTCAAATCCTTTATTCAAATTTGGCCCATAATGTGGCTCTTTTTGACGTCAATATCATTGCAGTAATTATGACAGCACCCATAAAATATCCACCCTTCACAGCTTCCTAGTGCTATGACTGAAGAGAAGAAGCTGCGCAACAAACTCTTCAGCAGCACGCTGTCAGTTTGAAGTTACAATATAGATATATCTATTTAAATAAAATCCTTTGTCCTGAATGACTGATGGATCAACGCCCAGCCTAAACCGCTGATCGTAGAGATCTGAAACTTGGAGGGTGTGATCTTTGTATGACGTAGGCATCCGATAAGAAAGTATTTTTGAAAATTCAACCCCTAAGAGGATGAAAAGGGGTTGAAAAGTTTGTATGGAACAATTCCGCGGGAAATTCAAAATTACCGCGGGTGAAACCGCGCGGGACAGCTAGTCTATAATATACACACAGCCACACGCACGCACACACGAGCCCCCTGCTGCAGGCGGGGGGGGGGGGGGGGGGGACACGTTCCAGTTGATACTGTCCGACACACGCACAGCATAGATAATAGAATACACAAAGTATAAAGAAGCGACACTCTCCATCTCCCACTAATTTCATGTCTCCTGGTACCCCACGAAAATTTCTTGGTAAATTCCGAGGAAAGTTTTTCACATTTAGAACTACATAATATAGAAGTACTCACTGACAGCTGACAGTTAGTCGCTGTCACCCTTGTAGGTAAAGGTATGTTAACTTCGTTACAATAAGTATAGATTAAATAATAAACTAAGTAGGTATATGCTTTTTTTGTAAATTTTATGATACGTACCTACTAATCACTCAGACACCAATGTTCATGTTTTAAATGTTTAACCTTCTGCGGGGATCGAACCCCCGTCACCCGGCGTAGCAGCCAGTTACCTTGCCACTACACCAACGGTGCTGTCAAATAACAAGAACATCGCACAGCGTCCTTAACTAGGTGATTTGGTTGGTCATATGAATGCATCATCAGTGCGCTACATCTATATATATACATACAGCTGATGAGGTGCGCTGTCGGTCGGTGATCACGGCGCGGTCCGCCCACAAGTGCGCGTATCTGCCTTCTTACTCAAGTTTACAATCTACAACGTGTTAATGAATTAACTGAAAACCTAATACACCCCATTTAAAAAAATGAACAATAATATGATTAAAATATATTTTATGTCGAAAAAATTTATACTTTAAAAGTTATTCAACATTAGTTTGGAGGTGACCTATCTACGATCTTCCAAGCGCTACGCTCGCGCCTACTGGTTCGAATTTTTTTGCTGCGGGCGGCGTACGCGCTAAATATTTTATTATAAATAATTTAGACATGGGCTAGTAAAAATGAAAAAATATAACCTATATTAAAACATAGTGCGATCGATTCGCTAGTCGATTCTGAGCAAACTACTTTCTAGTTTTCAGTTAATTCATTAACACGTTGTATAATCGTTAACGCGTAGAAAACTAAGGAAAGAATCGTTATTTAGTTTTCTATGCATTAATGATTATAGACTGTCGGCTTGGCTAAGGGGGCAGGGTACAGGGCGTTGCGTGGATGCACGAACACTTGTGGTGTAAACCTATTCCACTGAATAATGTTCTACAAACGGATCTGCCCCTTTAGCCAAGTTGACAATCTCTAATCATTATTATCGCGATAGAAATCGAAAGAACTTATGTCACGTTGTCGGGAAAAATTCAACGATTTTCCGTGTCAATCTGGCTGGCTAAGTTGGCTGCATGCGATATCGATGGATAAAGAGGTGCAGTGATTCTTATTACTATAAATGCGAATGCTCGTTTACTTGTTAGTTTGTAACGCTTTATAGAATCAACGCTAAAAAGCAATAAGCAATGGGTTCGCTGATTTTCACACATATTGTTGTATAACCGAAATTTTTATGCAATGGGGATGTGGACTACTTTTGAAGATCAAAATTCTAATTAGTCCGTCAGTTAGAAAATAAAAAAACAATAGGCACATATTTTTTGCTTTTTTAAATAAATTAAAATATACAGAAATAAAGCGCATTAAAGTTTAGGGTCAGAGGGTCGTGACGTCACTAACCGCTAAACCCGCCATACAAACTGTCAGGATAGTGACGTCACGCGAAATTTCAATTCAATATATCGCCGTTATTTTTTGATTACGTAAAAAAAGAAAAAAATACGTGTCCAATATTTTCTAATAATCTACAAGACGGACTAAAAAATAAAAATCTGTCAACATGCCCATTGTCAAAAACTTCCTGAAGCAACATTAAAATCTACGCAGGCTATAACGTAGTAGTTAGTGTGTCGCGGTGTACAATCAGCAGAAAAAGTATGTGAACACTTGACAGTCACTGAATCTTATTGCGATAGTAATAAAGTTCAACGACTGACCGAAGTGTACACATATTGCCAATGGTGACTGTACTTGTGGTGTGGTAGGGGAACGCACAACTGGCGGCTGATTGCAGCAGCAGGCCGCTGCTGTGGCCGCTGCGGTGGGAGAGCCCTCGGAGGTGACCCACCGGCGCACGGTGGTGTTGCGGCCGAGTTGTAGGGAAACATGGGCAGGGTAGAAACTCAAAGTGAATGTGGTAGAGTTACCATTAAGTGGTAGTCATATAGGATTATTCCTTGTGAATTAAGGCGTGAAAGTGTAAAAAACAAACAAACAAAAATAATATTGAGAATTACAGACTGTTCCCGAGCTGTTTCACTCGCGTTAATTTTGGATTTCACACGACAATTACGGCACAAAAGTACCCTATGTCCTTTTCTGTACCCTTGACAACGTGTTTGCCAAAATTCATGATGATCAGTGAATAGTTAATGCATAAAAACAAAGTAATAAACAAATATACCCACATTCACCTGTAGTAAGAAATTAGGTTGTGAATTGAGAAGAACCATCTAGATAGATGAACTGCAATAAAAATCAGAGTTTATGGTTATAAAACTCATTTAATCCTCGAAATATCCACCCCTGCCCTGGCTCGGGTGGGGCGGGCGGGGCGGGGCGGGGCGGTCGTGTCTCGGATATAATGCCACGTTTTATCCGTTGTACCTACAACTCAAGATATTTCCAACACACGAATCGTTAATGGCTGCACTCACCTCCTCGATACTTTTGTGTGGGCTCACATTATAGCACTCCCGAGGGCTGAATTAAGCAATCGAGGGCCAAATGACGTCGCGACGAAACCTTTTTTACTCGTGGGCTTAAGTAATATGTGCTACAATACTCAGCAGAGAACTGTTTAGTAGATGAATTCCTTAAATCAAGATGAATGAATGAATACACATCAGTGTGTACTGTGTAGTGACATCATTCATACCTTTTCATTTGCGCCATCGGATTGCGTCTTTCGAGGAATCAAACAGCTTAATCACAGTAATTATGTATATCATGTTGGTGCAAGTTTGCTAATTTTGTATTTCCAAACGAGTGAATTTGAAGAAATCTTACATGGTCACCATTATAAATGCGAATGTGAGAGTATTTGTTTGTTTGCGACACTTAGGTAGGTAACTACTCAGCCAATTATCATGAAACTTTGCATACACCTTGTCGGGGTACAGAGTTGAACATCGGGTACTTTTGATCCCGGAATTCCCGCGGGCAATCCGAAATTAACGCGGGAACAGCTTGTGATGTTTTAATAAATCCTCTCACAAGCTACCTAAACTTAGGTAGCAGTGAGTGCATCTACCATGAGTATGTAAAAGTCAGTCGCTGCAGATTGTCCAACAATCATCGTACTAGCTGTGCGTCGTGGGCGGATGCGGTGTCGTTAATCCGGTGCATGGGCGGGGGTGTGCGGGGGTGTATGGAGGGGTTGGCGGGGGAGGAGCGACTCGTTAGTGCCCATTCGCGGTCGTAATTAAACTGCCAGCACTTTTGTCTGCGCATAAAAATTCATTTAAAAAATTTAAAAGCAACTCCGCAGCTGCACTGTAGAGTGTAGCGCCTTTACAACTGCTGTTTGGCTCCAGCTCATGTTCCCGAACTAAATGAGTTTCAGTGTTTCACTTTTGTATGCGTTTTAAGTAAATTGCGGCTTTTAAATACCTACTTACTGGATGCTTGCGTCGCGTGCGTCGCGTTATAAGGCTGTTGTTTCTTTCATTTCTGAGTAAAGTGCATGGTACTAATAATTACTCGTAATTTACTGAATCAGAACTATAATTATTTTATATTAAATGCTATTTATATTTATATTTTCCAGGCTGTTTTACCTACTTGTATTTAGGATTTTCTTTATTGAATTTGGACTGGAATTAAAATGTTCATTGCTCTTACTTGGCCTATCATTACAAATTAACAAACACATATTTACATCCAATGTACAAATATTTTACAGGAAAAAAAGTTTATTTATTTGCTATGGATAAACCTAGAAACTACGTATTATACGTTTTAAATTTTTTTTACTTGTATAAAGTTACACTATTTTTGAGTGACATAGCGTATTTTTATCTTGGAATTTCTACGGAAACTCCAAAATTAATGCGAGCAAATCCGTGTGGGATCGACTAGGATATAATAATAGTAAGGAAGTGAAGATGTACTTGGCCAATGAAGCAATCATAGTGCCTCGCCTCCCCACCACCCTCCCCTCGCCCCTCACCTGCCAGTTAACAGCTACCAGTTAGCAGTTAGCGTTTAACTGCAACAAACAATAGATTAATTAAGGCCGGCTGCGACCGCGAGTGCTCTCCGCGCCGCAGCCGCAGCCGGGCGGTAATTATCGTCTTAACTAGCGGTGGGGGGAAGGAAGTTGGGGGGGCGGGACGCAGTTATAGACATACACAGATGGAGCATGACTAGCTAGTACGGACACGAGTGACGATCTTCAGTGTTACGATCTCTGTGCAATTAGAGAATGGTCTACGTTCAATGGGAAGTCATTCGAAAGTCATTGGGAAGTCATTGGGAAGCGATTCACATTTATGATAATATTATATTTGTTAAGCAAGAAACAGGTGTTAAATAATTTGAACAGTAATGACATGAGACATCTGTTCAGAAATGAAACTCGAGTGGTTTATAGAAATGCAGACTACCACGATATGCTAGGTTAGGTTAGGTTTGTACTTTAGAGTACGCCTAAAACAAATCTTTTCAGCTTACCAAAGTTTATATGATATCATTACCATAAGAAGCTTAAAAACTTACTATATTTGCTGCTGAAAACTTTCGTAATTCGCAAACCATTTAAGTAATAGCGTTTTTCAATTGTTATTATGAAATATAAAAGTACCTAACTGTGGGAGCAATATCAGAATTTTAATGGAGACAATTGGTAACATCATCGGCGAATCATTCCTTAATAATTATATCTTTTTTTATCAGTGTGACAGATTTATTTAATATGATAATAATGTTAAAAATACTCTTGTTTTGGATATTAAATGTCTATTCTCTTTAGTCTTAACAAGTTTTAAGTGTCACACAGTCTGACAGCTCGTTCTAATCTCTAGCAGTGCCCATCCACTTTTGTCACCTGTCCGTGGGGGCGCTAATCTCCCGCCGCCCGCTCGCCCCCGCGTCGCCCCGCACTGCGCGTAGCTCACGACTCATGGTAGACGCGCCGCGTCTTATTCCACAATAGGTCTTAATTTTTGCCTATTTCACTTTTATACAAAGCTGCAGGTAATTATCCGCCGAGTGGAGACGGTTCGTTCGTACGCATTTAGTATTGTATTTACGGATGAAGCTTAAAAGCTTAAATTGTATAATAGTTTTCAGTAAGTGAGCTGAGAATCACCAAAATGACGGTATTACTTAACGACTGGCTATTGCCCGCGGCTGCGCTCGCTTGCCTTTGTACCTAGGTTCTTATCTACTCTATAAGTACTTTGAGACTTAAAATATTTACTTAAAGCTTAAATTAATCATCAAATTGTATCTTGAATAAACCGATTTTGATAAAACAAAGTCAGTTTGTAATTTAGCTACTTGATTAAATATTTCTTTAGTCCGTCGTTTAGATTTTTCGAAAAAGTTTTTTTGCGAGACAGACCCAACTCTTATTGTTTTATTGAAAGACAGAGATTTAATTGTTATATGGTACATTAAGTTACACGCGTTATGATTAACCGACCGTCATTTTTTTTTCGTAACGTAACGTAACACAGAAAGCGGTATTTCCAAAAAGGTTTACCTACTTTAAGTCGTAATTGCGTATAAAGTTGAATATAAATTGAACGCGCTACCTCCAAAAGCTAATTCCTCGTAGCTGAGCCACGGGGGGTGGAATGTACTTAAAAACTGAATAAAAATATAAGTGTAATGAATCTCGAGTTGGCGAAAGTAATTGTTTAATTGTGTCCAATTATCTCGGCTGCACACTCTTAGTGGGGAATGGATGTAATGGCTCAATCGAGGCGCAGTCGGTTAATTAAAACAATTCACATACATTTCATTAAACACTGGAGCGGTCGCTAATGGCGGTGGAGTGGCCGCGCACAGACCTACCGCGCAGTACATTACACGAGCTGCTCTGAGTAAGGGGCTGTAAAATGCTCAATTAAAGTTAAGATATAACGATAAATTCAAAATTCAAAGCCATTTATTACTTAGGATTGGTTGATAAGCTCTTTCGCATGTCATCAATTTACAGTCTGGTTTGACAACACCAAAACGACCGGTTTGGTATATTATTTAAGATTATATTATACTGGCTATGCCTCGTGGTTTCACCCGCGGTGATTTCGGAGTTCCCGCGGGAATTCCGGGATGAAAATTACCCTATATCCTTCTTTGTACCCCTGACAACGTGTACGACAAATTTCATCCAAATCCGTTCAACCTTTTTTTCGTGATTGAATAACAAACATCCGAACATCCAAACATCCACACATTTCATATTTATAATATTAGTAGGATTAATTTCAGACAGTAACTGTGGACTGAAATGTTTTATTTATAGTTACACTGTAAATACAGATTAGTTCCTACAGGTCAATTCCTGGTAACGTTTTATTATTGAATCTGTGAATATACCTGTTATATAATCAATAGAGAGGTTTTGTATAATCTTAACTTCTGTCGTCTACTCTGATCTATATCTGTGCTTTTAATCCACTCCAGTCGACAAACGGGCCACGTCTCCCCCCACCTCCACCCTCGTCGCAATCAAATAAAGACTTTATTACGTGTCGATTAGAATCAAAGCCGTTCGTGTCGCGAATAGTTTCGAGTTGAAATATAAAACGCTATCGGGATTCGTAATAAGAATGCGAAGTGATCGCGCGCTGTTTAGCCTGTAGCTGTAACGGACACGAGCACCGGGCGCCGCGAGTGGCTCCACTCGGCTCGCCCCAGCGCACTCGCCCCAGCGCACTCGCCCACTCACTCGACTCGACAATGAACACCCGCGACTTAATTGTGAGACGCAACTCGACGATGATTGTGTTGTGCACTTGGAACTTCAATCGGGCACGAATCAAATATAGACGCGCCGATCAAGGAGAGTACTTGATTTAGAATTTTTTATTAATTCCTTCTGAATAAGTACCTACCTAACTTGTTTACACGAGTTACACAACTTTAATATGGCAAGTCTATCTATGTATTAGTCTACTTATACCTATATTATAAAAGCGAATGTGAGTTTATTTGTTAGTTAATTTGTAACTTTTTCACGCCTTAATTGCTCAATCGGTCATCGTAAAATCAGGGATACAGAGAAGAGAATAGAGTAGGTACTTATCCCGGGATTACCGCGGAAACTCTGAAATTAACGCAAGTGAAACCACGAGACACAGCTAGTGGTATTATAAAAATGAATGTGAGTGTACTTGTTTGTTTGTTACGCTTTCACGCTAAGGTGTTAAGACTACTCAACCGATCATCATTAAATTTTGCAAACTCGTTCACAGAGGTCACAGAAAAGGACATAGAATACTTTTTATACCGGAATTCCCGCGAGAACTCTAACAGCTAGTTAGATCTATAACTATCAACAAACCCAATTGAAATCGAAGTCAAATTTTAATTCTTTATAATGTTGTTCTCTTTATTTGAGGGGTTTCAGCCAAGTTCCGGCGGGTCCCACGCGTGGGACTGGCGCTGGTGGGGCCTATAATGGTTGCAGGCGTTTCAGTACAATCGTGCCTAATATGTGGCAATTAGGGGTCCGCCGCGAAGTCGTTCGGAAATTATGAAATTACGTCAATTTTTTTTGTGTTCCCGACAATGTCTTTTTATTAGCACAGTGCGGCTCGGTCGGCTCAATTTGTTTCTATTCTACGCCACCGAGCGAGGCAAAATACGCCTTATTAATAGCTCGTCGGAGTATATATTGGAATGATGCATCTGCGCTATGAAAACCACGTATGCGTAATTGCTTTTCATTACGTTTCTATTGTAGTCGAGAGGCCGGGCGAGCGAGGGGGGAGCGCACGCGCGGGGAGCGGGGTGGGGGCCGCGAGGTGGTTTAGAGGAGGGGGTGGGGGGGGAGATTGGGAGCGAAATTGTCGGCAATTACACAATAAAATTAAAAAAGTGTGCCGCGGTCCGCCGCCTGCACACGTTGGACGTACAGATTGCACTTTTGCGACTCTCGTCCGATTCCCATCGCCATTGACGCTTCTATTTCTACTTATAATATTGAGGTTGTAAGCAGAAGTTAAGCATGACAACGGAAATGACAAAGAGCATCAGTACTCCTTTATTAACAACTACCAACTAGTTTAGCAATGGATTTTTACAATAATTATAAAAAATAAATAAAATAAATAAATAATTTTATCTTATGACAGAAGTTAGAAAATGTCTTTATAAGTCTTGTATGAAAGTCGTTCAAAAGTTGCCTTGGCTTGCACCTGCGCTCGTAATATATCCCCGCTGACCGCTCCCCACTGACCGCCCCTCACGACCGCTCCTCACTGAACGCTCCTCACTGACCACTGCTCACTGACCGCTGCTCACTGACCGCTGCTCACTGACCGCTGCCCGCCCGTGTGCCGCAGGTGTGGTTCCAGAACCGGCGCGCCAAGTGGCGCAAGCGGGAGAAGGCGCTCGGCCGCGACCACGCGCCCTTCCTGCACCACGACCATGGTCAGTATTCTCTACACTACACTACGCTACGCTACACTACACTATGCTACGCTGCACTAAGCTGCGCTGCGCTACACTGCACTGCACTATAGTACGTTACATTAGACTACGCTACACTACACTACACTAAACTACACTGCACTATATTCCACTGCAAATATGCATTTAACAGTTAACTACATTACGCCACTGCATTATACTATACTGCACTTCACTACACTACACACAATACAAGACCTTCATACACTAAACGTGTTTTTTTTTATTGTTGAACTTCTGTAACATAAAATACAGCACAGGAAGCGCGCTGACTACCCGTTCATCGAAATCAATATAAACACACTCTGAATTATAGTCCGTAATGTGTGATTCGAAGGCCATATGTCACTCCGGCCCGCCCCCGCCCCCGCCGCCGCCCCCCGCGCCGCTGGGAAATAAATAGTCGGTAAAGGCTCGTTAACACTAATGCGAGAATAACGAGCGGGCTCGCTTAAACGACGACGCGATAACACCAATTATACGTGCCTCTGGGAGGGCGGCACGGGCGGGGCGTGCGGGGGGGGGGGGGGCGAGTACAGGAAGTAACACATCGGCCATTACCTCGTCGGGTATTGCTATAATTACCCAATGACAACTTTTTGTACAAAAAAATTGAAAGACTAATGCTTTGATTTTCGTAGTACGAGTAGTTTTTGGGGTCGGCTTCGATATTTATCATACATGTGGAAAGTTGTTAATAACTTTAGAAACTAGGTCTACAATTGGCTCTGAGCAAACTGTTATTGAAAACAATTGAAAATTATAATTAACGTTTTCAGAGTAAGTATGATTCGCACAAGTCTTGGTATACTGTGATGTTTAGACAAGTTCAGTGTTAAAATTCGGCCAAGTCTGACTCGGGTACCTAGGGTTCCATACAAATTCATGTGTACCTTAGTAAAAAGTTCGTCTATAATTTTACCGTTTATGGTGCGCATCTTTTGCTTACATTCACTTGGAAGTTGAATTTTTCACAGCTCCAAGGGATTGCAAACTTGATTATTGCATATTATTTTAACTTGATAACTCCACGCATTCCAGAGAAATAGGGTCTTGACAAACAAAAAGACAAACAGGTAAAGAAGTGTTTCTATTCGGGTCCCTTTTTAAACATAAAACACAAAATACTTTATGATAATCGGTTATTGGCAGTGTAACTTTCACCCTCCTCCATCAATTTATGAACAACATCAAAGATGTTGAACATTTTAATTTTGGCCAATTTCGTCTAATAGTTAGACCCAGTTTTACGTTGTGTTATAAATGACTCCAGTTTCTTTTAGGTTGAGATTCGATTCCGTCACCATCCTATCCGCATTATTATAATGGGTCGAGGTTGGACTTAGGTATTAATTGAATAAAACAACCATCAATTAATTTGACATTTTATTTTAATATTCGTGCATAATATTTCTGTAAGAAATATTTATATTTAGTACACCCAACTGCGTTTGAGTTGGGTGACATTCGATCTTTATATGAACTCGCTCTACACGAACGGTTCTATTTTTAAGTGCGAGACTACACTGTACATTTATTTAACGTCTGTGCGTTAATAGTGTTGTTAGCCCGGAAGCAGAGAGACTCCAAAGACGGTATCCTTATTACAGTGGTACACATAATCACTAACTTACGTCTAACGACGTTAGTAGTGTTCGGATTCTGAGATAGGAATATGATGCTCATAGAACACCTCCCATACGATGTTTATTATAATCAACTTGATATTCCAATAGGAATATTTACAATGGCTCTCACTACATAACAAGTTTATTATATAGCGAGAGGTGGAATAGCCCCGTCCTGCGCTACCCACGGTGATGGTCATCCACCTGCTCATAAGCAGTTACCACCCCCCCCCACCTGTGTTGCACAAGGTAGAGAGTTCTCCAAATATGCATAACCGACATCCGTTAGAGGATGAATCAGCTATATGAGACTGTACGTCCCGTATCAGCAGCAATCGTTGGAGGTCATAATTCGGCGGTGCCGAGACCCCTGGGTACGTGTCAGCCCGAAGACCGAGGCCGTAATGCGGATAGTACCGCGACCTCAACACCATCCCAATAATTCAAATATAAGTGTATGAGACCAGTCTCGCCGGACATCATAACTTCAGTCGGTCAATTTGTGTTATAAGTAGCTACACGTAGCTAAGGCCGAAGCCCAATTGATTGGATCACACTCGTCCTCGTACAACACCCACTCAGCACTCGTTCATTTGATAAACAAGTCGTGTTGAAAAACACAACTGTTTACCGAGATCAAGCGTTAACGACTAGGTCGTCCACAGCCGATCCCATAATCTCTGCACAACGTAACAAAGTCACAAAGCGCATTGACTATAATTATTATGTTTGTAAAAAAAAGAAAGTAATGTTATCTTGAAAGAAGAGCGTTCAACACTCCCTTGGTGTAGGAAGCGATCCCGCGTCTCCAGTCAGCCGCATAGTCGATGATAGTTTTTGAATAACACGGAAGGCGTAGTTATTCAATAGACAAGATACAATACGTGCACAACGAAACCCGTCACGGCGAAGACAACTCAAGGCGCGGATTTTTACCTTTCCACATTATCTTACGCTCGCGACGCGCGACGTCTAACCGCTCAGGATTAGAGTTCATCGTCGTTGTAAATTCCAATAAATTGAAAATACACGTATGCATCGAGCCGATAAGATGTGATGAATTATAATTTAATAACAATAAAATTACAATCCATACACACCGAAAGCCTTCCTCATAATAATATATGTCTTCGCACAAGATATCCTAACGGACGTCGAGCGCGTTGACAAGGCTTTCGTACAGAGCGACAAGTCACTAAGTACGTAAGCTCGTTCGAACTCCCAACTACATCATCTTTATTGTGAAAGTGGTCGTCGGCATTCTCATCTAAGACCTTCACGTGAGACTCCAATATAATTATTTAGATTTGTATAATAATACAATATCCGTATACGAGCTACCACCAAACTCGTTTGTCAACACTCTATGTTAACTTAATATTTAGATAAGCATAATAATGCAAATCTATATTCGAGCCACCACCAAACTCGTTTAACAACATTTAATGTTGTATACGCGACGCGCTCTACGCGCGACGCGTAGCCTCTCGACTCGCTCGTCCGCCCGCCGCGCGATGCCACTTCACGTCTCAGCCGCCCGCGTGGATACTGGCGGTGCGTTCGCGTCTCGTTTGAGAGGGGTATGCGGGGGGTTGGGGGGTACAAGTCGATATCACCGTTACATCTGAAACCAAGCACACGGTTAATATACCTTATTATAAACATTTTATTTCATATGAATAATTACTTTATTCATTTTAGTTTATGAATTATACATCAATAATCATACAAAATTTAGATTGTGAGTTTATCAACTCGCAATACTTTAAATATATTTCAACTTAAGTTTTATAGTGTATTATATCATAATACATTATACATATAGTGTATTATGTTATAATACATTATACATATATCTTTAAAATGCTTTTTCGAATATAAATAAATTTTTAAGCCTCATAGGGCGTCACAATCCCCCCCCAAAGTTTTATGAAACACTGAGTAATAAAACTTTCTAAGTTATTTTCGCCTCTTTAATTATACCATAAATTTATTATTTTTTTGGGAAGCAGCCGCCCCAACACCCCTCCAACCACATTCAATCGTTCACCAATAAAGTGATGTGGAATGGCGATGTGTTTGTTATGGTATTAATTAGTTTTGCTAGATCTCATATAGTTATGCTTTATCGCATAATAGGCGATTAAAGTATGTTTGTTATATCAAGACATCTTTTGGTTTTTGAACCAATATATATTGTTTAACTGATTGAATGTGATTGAGCCACTTCTCCCTGACCCAATTTTTTCTATGTCTTTATTCACTTAAAATAATTATCACAATTATTTATGTACATTCGAATCAACAATATTTACAATCTTAAGATACAATCTTAATGATTAGTTCCTTCTTACAATATTATTAACAATCATATCAGGGTACAATCTTAATAATATTTATTACATCGAATCAACAACATCAACAATCATAAGATACAATCTTAATGATTATTATTTCGAATCAACAACATTATTTACATATTAACAACCATCTTAAACATTAAATATGTTTACATTATTATCGGACCTTCGGGGTAGTCCTTTATTATTTATAATATTTGTACAAGTGAATAGCATTATAATTGCCTTTAAGGTTATCAGTGTTCACGTCTTGTAAAGTATAAACATTATTGAAAGGCACGGCGGCCACTCTGTATGGACCTTCATACAAAAATTCAAACTTTTTTGTCTCTTTACGCCCTTTAACGGACCTGTTATCTCTACGTATTTTTACTAAGTCACCAATTTGGAATACAATCAATTTATGACTCTTGTCATATTTCGTGCGTCGTACATTACTAGCACTTTTTAAATTCTCTCGAACTTGAGTTCTGATATCGTGTAAATTTAAGGGTTTTCTGTTGATCATGAGCTTCTCATCAAATGATAATTTATTTGGTTCACCGTACATAACTTCACACGGAGTGAAGCCTATACTGTCATGAAAACTATTGTTATATAACTCTTCTAAAGTCGGTAGTATATTAGGCCAAGACTTATGATTCGAACCACAATAGGTTCTAAACAATCTACCCAACTCTCTGTTTACTCTTTCAACTGTATTCGGTCTAGGATTTCTCACAGTGGTATATATAGCTTTGATGCCCAACTCTTTCACGCCATCTCTCCACACATTACTTATAAATTGCTTTCCATTGTCAGTCATTATAGTTTTCGGTTTTATAATCTCTGAAAAGTGTTTTAGTTTAGATAAAACACTTCTGCCGGTGGCATCTTTCATCGGGTATAACTTTATAAATTTGCTGAATGTGTCCTGAAAGACTATTATGAATTTCAGCCCGAGGGTTCCTGCTGGTAGCGGTCCGTATATATCTGCCATTACAATGTCTCCAATGTCTTTAGACAATATCGACTGACAGGGTCCAACATATTTAATATTCTCGCTCTTTGACATTTGGCATACATGACATGTTTTAATCCTCTTTCTCACATCTCTAGTAAGCGCATGCCAATAAAATCTATCTTTAATATATTTTACAACTTTATAAGCACCTTGATGCCCCATTTCAAGGTGTACTTGATCGATTATATCGTTAATTAAGATTTTTGGAAGATATATGACTTCCTTGCTCGTCTCAATTGAACTATAATACAAAATGTTGTTTCGTAATTTACATCGCAATATAATTCTATCTGATCTACTTTGTGCCACACTCACGCTTCCCAGACGTTCTTTAATTGCGCTGATATCAGCGTCTAATGATTGTAGTTCAGATAATCGGTTCAATTTTTCTTTGAGCTCAACATTTTCAGTAGTTTCTGTATATAAAATCTCGAAGCATATACCCCTATCTTCCTGTATATGCTTGCCCTCAGGCAAATATCTCGATAATATATCAGCAACTAAATTTTGTTTTCCTGTTATGTGTTCTACTTTATAATTAAACTGTTCCAAATAAAGTATCCAACGCGTTACTCTACTGTTATAAAGCTTCCAATTCTTCACGAATATCAGAGCTTTATGATCAGTTTTAATCGTCAACTGTGCACCTCTTAGATATGTTTCAAACTTTTTTATACAACTTATTATTGCATAAAATTCTTGTTCAGTTACTGTCCAGTTTAATTCTGGTCCTTTTAATGTTTTACTGTGGTATCCTAAAATTTTCATTTCGTTATTATCGTCCAATTGATAGAGCACACCAGCCAATCCAATGCCCGAACAATCAGTTTGTAAGTAATACGGTTTATTAAAATCCGGATGGTGTAACATCACGGTTTTTATAAATCTTTCTTTTAATCGATCAAATGCACCTTGTTCCTCAGAACCCCAATTCCATGATTGATCTTTCTTTAATAGTTTACACAATGGTACGATCAAATTGCTATAATCATGTATAAATCTTCGATAAAAATTACAGAGTCCCAAAAACGCTCTTAATTGCTTTACTTTCTTAGGTTTTGGAAAATCTCTTATACTCTTTAACTTGTCTGGATCTGTTTGTATCCCTTCAGTGGATATTATGAAACCCAACATCTTAATCTCTTTACATATAAATTCACATTTTTGCAAGTTACAGGTCATACCCGCTTCATACAGTTTGCCAAGGACCGTCTGTATATGTTCGAAGTGTAAATCCAACGTTCCAGTTGTGATAATTGCCAAGTCATCTAAGTAATTCACACAAAACTCTCTTACTTCCGGACCCAATATCTTGTCCATTGCACGACTGAAACTTCCCACTGAAGTCTTCAATCCTTGTGGTAGTACATTGTAAACATACGACTTTCCATTGAAGGTGAACCCTGTGTATTTTCTACTTTCTTTACAAATCGGTATTTGAAAGTATGCATTATTTAAGTCGATAGTGGTTATATATTTCGCACCATGAAATGAATTCAAAACATCCAATTGCATTGGAGGTTTTTCAGTTTCGCCAATCATCTTTTTGTTTATGCCTCTAGCATCTAATAAGACTCTTATAGAGCCGTCTTTTTTCAATGTGAATGTTAACGGACTACTGTATGGTGTTGACATTCTCGTTATAATACCATTACTCTCCATCTCATCCAACTTCGATTGAAGTTTCGCCCTGTAGGCGTATGGTATAGGGTAAGATCTGTTTACAATAGGAAGCTCATCGATCATCTCGATCTTATGTTCGTAGCAATTCGCTCGTCCTAGTTGTTCGGAGAACATAGAAGCATAAGATTTTAGAACAACTTTTAAAGTCTCTCTATTTTTAGTGTTTAAGTCGCAACCAATTTTTATGTTATTAAAAATACTTTCAAAACTTGAGAAATCAATTTTGCATATTGCTACAATATTCCTCTTGAACAACTCTATAAAATATTCTTTTGCATCTTTAGTTATATACATTCCAGTCTTATCGGTACTTAAATCTATGATGGCCCTATTCATCCTTAGCCAATCAAAACCAATAATACAAGATCTTACTAATTTAGGCACAATTAAGAAACTTGTTTCAATAATTAAATCGTTAAATCTCACAGGCAACAATACTATCTGTTGTATTTTAGAGCTCTTTTGTCCGAGGACACCTCTTATTTGAATCGCTTTTACAGGCATAGTAGCTAAATTCTGATTTTTCTTTGCAATTTCGATCCAGAGCTCTTCTGATATACAGGTAATATCGCTCCCTGTGTCCAGGAGAGCCTCTATCTCAAAATTGAATATATTTATTACAACTTCACTTTTAAAATTTTCTAGTACTTCAATTTCTCTCTGAGATTCATTTAGAACAGACTTAACATTAAGTTCTGAGATAATGACTCCCTGTTGCAACTTGTCTTGTCTATTCTGTAAATGTTTTACAAAGTTGTACTTCATATTATTAAACTCATAGCCTAACCCCTCTTTGTGGGTTTGACCATTTAGTTCGATAGGTTTGTAGAGTCCTTGAGAATTTTTTCCTAACTTCTCGCCTGGGCGCCACCCCATGCTCTTCATAATTTCGAACCCTCGGTTCCTTACACTGCCGACTGCAACCGGAACCCTCTTCGCAGTCTTTAGTTGTTTAAAGGTGCGGTGCCTTCACTCTCCCGCTCCTCTTCTAAATTGCCCGATGTCACTGTCGACGTCGGTTTTGTTTCACTAGGTTTCCGCCACTCTTTGCGGTATTTATTTTGAAAATCCTTTTTCCAATTTTCATTAATATTCTTGTTGCTTTTTTGATATTTCACAGGTTGTTGCCTTTCCTCCGCTCTATTATCATCCAAAGCCCTGAGGAATTTTGTTACCTCAGCAATTGTCTGACTCTTAGACCAGAACCATAAATCTTGTACATTAGTTGGAAAGTGTTTGATTATATCGGACACCAGATCCTCCTCTGGTATTTGTCTTGTAAGCATTTTTGCTTGCCCTACGAGCTTTATAAAATGATCGGACATTTTCGGACATTTTTCCCCGTTCCATTTGTTATACGCAATCTCTCTACGTATTTTGTCTTGCTCGGGTTTTCCCCAATAAGTTTCGAGAAATTCTCGTTTAAAATCATTAAAACTATACCATGAATCTTTATAAATTCGGGCCCACGCCTTTGCCTCCGCCTTGAGACACTCAATAGCAATCTGTACCTCTCGTCCTTTCACATCACGTCTCTTTTCAAGATACGTTTCTAAGTCCTCGATAAAAGTAACCGGATGCCCCTTCTCCGGGTTACTGAATTTAGGTTTTTCGTGTTGTAAACTCGATATATCGCTTACATATATGACTTTCTCTTGAACTTCCGGCTCTGAACTCTCAATTGTAACCTCTTGAGGTACATCTTCCTTTTCAGATGGCCGCTTAAGCTCTTGTTCGAGAACTTCAATTTTGTTTTGTAACCGCCGTGTAGTTCGTTTGAACAACTTGTACAAACGATCATACTTTGTTTCATTATCAGGTACCTCCTTTTCTCTGCCTTCGCGCCGCCTTTTACGCTGTGGCTGTACATTTTCTATTTCGGTCTCGGCTTCAACAGACTCCGTGGGTCCTTCATTCTCCTTCCTCTTGCCCATTTTTATTTATGCACTGATTCACTAGATTAAAGTTATTAAAAATTAAACTAAATCACAAGACAAGTCACTTAACAACTATTACACTTAACGACTATTATGATACAATTAATTTAAGGATCGTCCTTGCGATGTCAGTAATTCGCTTTTAGCACTGTTAAAATGTCAATAATTGTCTTTACATATCACTTTCACTATTGATGTTACTCGAGATAATGTCTTTTATACGTATCACTTTCACTATTGTTGTTACTCAAGATACGTATTTAAATATCACTTTCACTATTAATGTTACTCGAGATATGTATTAATTATCCTTCAGCAATCTGTAAGAGCATTGCAAGTTAATATTCCCAGCCTCAACACTTATAATGCGGATATTCAGAGTCAGGGTCGAATCTCACAACCTTTCCATTTCACGGACAACAAATTGTAGGGTGTTACCCCTACGTTATTATGTTTAAATAGCCATGCATTTATTGACCTAGGCCACTTGTATTCATTTCAGTCAACCATGCGATACGCTGTCGCGGTCGTTTTTCTTATTTAATTCAACCATGCGATTCGCTGTCGCGGTCGTTTTTTCTTATTTAATTCAACCATGCGATTCGCTGTCGCGGTCGTTTTTATGTATGTAAGCCAACCATGCGATTCACTGTCGCGGTCGTTTTTACATTACTAACTAAGCCATGATCCTGGTCACGGCACCAAATTGTAACTTTCACCCTCCTCCATCAATTTATGAACAACATCAAAGATGTTGAACATTTTAATTTTGGCCAATTTCGTCTAATAGTTAGACCCAGTTTTACGTTGTGTTATAAATGACTCCAGTTTCTTTTAGGTTGAGATTCGATTCCGTCACCATCCTATCCGCATTATTATAATGGGTCGAGGTTGGACTTAGGTATTAATTGAATAAAACAACCATCAATTAATTTGACATTTTATTTTAATATTCGTGCATAATATTTCTGTAAGAAATATTTATATTTAGTACACCCAACTGCGTTTGAGTTGGGTGACATTCGATCTTTATATGAACTCGCTCTACACGAACGGTTCTATTTTTAAGTGCGAGACTACACTGTACATTTATTTAACGTCTGTGCGTTAATAGTGTTGTTAGCCCGGAAGCAGAGAGACTCCAAAGACGGTATCCTTATTACAGTGGTACACATAATCACTAACTTACGTCTAACGACGTTAGTAGTGTTCGGATTCTGAGATAGGAATATGATGCTCATAGAACACCTCCCATACGATGTTTATTATAATCAACTTGATATTCCAATAGGAATATTTACAATGGCTCTCACTACATAACAAGTTTATTATATAGCGAGAGGTGGAATAGCCCCGTCCTGCGCTACCCACGGTGATGGTCATCCACCTGCTCATAAGCAGTTACCACCCCCCCCCACCTGTGTTGCACAAGGTAGAGAGTTCTCCAAATATGCATAACCGACATCCGTTAGAGGATGAATCAGCTATATGAGACTGTACGTCCCGTATCAGCAGCAATCGTTGGAGGTCATAATTCGGCGGTGCCGAGACCCCTGGGTACGTGTCAGCCCGAAGACCGAGGCCGTAATGCGGATAGTACCGCGACCTCAACACCATCCCAATAATTCAAATATAAGTGTATGAGACCAGTCTCGCCGGACATCATAACTTCAGTCGGTCAATTTGTGTTATAAGTAGCTACACGTAGCTAAGGCCGAAGCCCAATTGATTGGATCACACTCGTCCTCGTACAACACCCACTCAGCACTCGTTCATTTGATAAACAAGTCGTGTTGAAAAACACAACTGTTTACCGAGATCAAGCGTTAACGACTAGGTCGTCCACAGCCGATCCCATAATCTCTGCACAACGTAACAAAGTCACAAAGCGCATTGACTATAATTATTATGTTTGTAAAAAAAAGAAAGTAATGTTATCTTGAAAGAAGAGCGTTCAACACTCCCTTGGTGTAGGAAGCGATCCCGCGTCTCCAGTCAGCCGCATAGTCGATGATAGTTTTTGAATAACACGGAAGGCGTAGTTATTCAATAGACAAGATACAATACGTGCACAACGAAACCCGTCACGGCGAAGACAACTCAAGGCGCGGATTTTTACCTTTCCACATTATCTTACGCTCGCGACGCGCGACGTCTAACCGCTCAGGATTAGAGTTCATCGTCGTTGTAAATTCCAATAAATTGAAAATACACGTATGCATCGAGCCGATAAGATGTGATGAATTATAATTTAATAACAATAAAATTACAATCCATACACACCGAAAGCCTTCCTCATAATAATATATGTCTTCGCACAAGATATCCTAACGGACGTCGAGCGCGTTGACAAGGCTTTCGTACAGAGCGACAAGTCACTAAGTACGTAAGCTCGTTCGAACTCCCAACTACATCATCTTTATTGTGAAAGTGGTCGTCGGCATTCTCATCTAAGACCTTCACGTGAGACTCCAATATAATTATTTAGATTTGTATAATAATACAATATCCGTATACGAGCTACCACCAAACTCGTTTGTCAACACTCTATGTTAACTTAATATTTAGATAAGCATAATAATGCAAATCTATATTCGAGCCACCACCAAACTCGTTTAACAACATTTAATGTTGTATACGCGACGCGCTCTACGCGCGACGCGTAGCCTCTCGACTCGCTCGTCCGCCCGCCGCGCGATGCCACTTCACGTCTCAGCCGCCCGCGTGGATACTGGCGGTGCGTTCGCGTCTCGTTTGAGAGGGGTATGCGGGGGGTTGGGGGGTACAAGTCGATATCACCGTTACATCTGAAACCAAGCACACGGTTAATATACCTTATTATAAACATTTTATTTCATATGAATAATTACTTTATTCATTTTAGTTTATGAATTATACATCAATAATCATACAAAATTTAGATTGTGAGTTTATCAACTCGCAATACTTTAAATATATTTCAACTTAAGTTTTATAGTGTATTATATCATAATACATTATACATATAGTGTATTATGTTATAATACATTATACATATATCTTTAAAATGCTTTTTCGAATATAAATAAATTTTTAAGCCTCATAGGGCGTCACAGCAGCAACTGATATACTGCCCACAAAACAAACACGAAGGTGGCATGGCGGGGGTGCGGGGTGCGGAGGGAGCAGGTGCGCGCGGTCACGTGGTCACACACATGCACATTACACATGTCAGCGCGTTGGTTCGACAACGATAACGAGCGGGACCGCGCGTCGCCACCTGTCCAGTGTGTAATTTGCCTAACAATTAGAGGTATTTATGTAGGTGCCGCGCACAGAAGGGGGGCTAAATCGATGCGACAATCAACTCTTTGATGTGATTTTCAACACCTTGCGTTAATGTTGGCGGAATTGACAATTATTAGTATTATAACAGTTTTTATTCACACCTTTACACAACACAATCGTCGTTTGTTGGCAAACGACAGTTAACGGACTACAGATAAACAAGTGAACGATGTCATACTAGCTGTTACCTCGTGATTTGCCTCGCATGAACTTCGGTATTCGCGCAGGAACTCCTGGTTCTAGGGTAAAAGTATCCCAGGTCACTGTGGTTAGCTTCCTGCCAGTGAAATCAAGACTAGGTTCATTGTTTAGAGAGATTATCTCCTACATCCCAACATACAAAACCATACAAATAAAAACATTGTGTCTATGTATTTTTGTTTGTCCTTTCGCATAATTGGTTGTCTGGAAGAGATCGCAACTATGCGATAAGACCGCCATTTGCTTTCTCCTTTTTCTTCAGGTACTGTAACATTGTTTAGGATTAAATAAATAAATAAATAAATACAAATTTTGGTTTTTGATTAGACAGGTAGATACAACAAAGAGCTAGCTAGCCTAATACTACCACTTCTATCGCCTCCAAAGATACGTACCTATGTAAGTAGTATGCTACTGAAATTGAATGAAGTAGCGACGGACTGAACCTACCAACAAGTTAGCGGTTGTTTGCGCAGGCTTCGTTAGCGGCGGAAACACCTCACTTACTCGGCAAATGAAACCAGAACAGCGATGCGGGATTCCCTTGAGGACACTTGTTGGTTAACTTACCGAAATTCGTCTTCATCTCAACTAGCGGTTGTCTATCTAGTCTCTACTTAGTCTCTACCAAATATCATAATCTATTCGCTGCTTCAGCATTTGTCTGTATTTGTTGAATACAAGTCGTAAAATGCGAATTTTATTTTATTTGTGTGTTACGCTTTCACGCCTCAACCGAACCGATCATTTTAAAATTTCGTATACACATTGTCAGGAGGACAGAAAAGAACATAGGGTACTTTTATCCCGGAATTTCTGCAGAAACTCCGATATAAAGTCGGGAAGCAAATGTAAACCTTAAATTTTCAAATAATATTGTAGGTAAGAAATGTAATTGTTATATGTTGTTGTTAGCAGTGGGCGAGTGGGGCGGAGTGGGCGTGGGCGTGGGCATGCCCGGCGGCGAGTGGTGGGCGCTAGGGCTGGGCGCGGGGCTGGGCGGTGTGGGCCCACTGGGCCCGCCGGGCCTGGCGCTGGGCCCGCCGCTGTGGCACGAGGCCGAGCCCGCCGCCGCCTTCCGCGCCCTGCTGCAGAGGTATTATACAGCTGTAGTACTCCCAACATAAATTAACCTGATACCCATGACGTCAAGACGTCACATTATATCACAGAGAAAATAATACCTAAGTAGGTACCTACATTTACTAGAGAAGTAGTGTAGGTGGGCACGTCGTGATTGCAGAGGAAGTTAAAGCAAACGCTCTAACTTTTCTAAAACTTCGCCATCGCCATCGCAATCGCCAATCTCGAGTAGATTTTCCTCGATATTCCAAAAACCGGGTATTTTGAAAAACCGTGAATAGTTCTGTGTTCTACAATCATCCGGCGATACTGGTGTCCATTTGTTCTCAAACTAAACGATGCCCCTTCTATCTGTTCTGCCCCTTAGCCAAGTTGACAGTCTGTAAATGATCGCAAACGCATAGGAAGCTAAGAAACGGAATCGTTATGTCACGTGGTTACGCAGGATTCACCATTTTACGTGACCACGTGACGTCATGACATGACGCTCTGCCTGACCTCCCCCCCCCCGCAGGTACGTGCTGTCGCTGCCGCCGCCCGCGCTGCGCGTGGAGGGGGAGCTGCCCGCGCCCCCCGCGCCGCCCGCCGCCCCCCCGCCGCCGCCCGCGGCGCCCTCCCCGCCGCGCCCCGCGCCGCCCGCCTCGCCGCCGCGCGCCCTCTCCCGCCCCGACGCGCTGCGCTTGCGAGCGATGCTGCAGCACAACGAGATCCACTCGTAACCGCCGCTGCCGGCCCGTTCGGAGTACACCGCCCGGTGCGTATGGCACGCGACGGCGAGCGGCTGCGAAGCGAGCGATGGAGCGCGCGCTCGCCGACACCACGGAGATACGGCAACGCTGTCGTGGTAGAGTGGACCACGACATTGAAGGAGCGAGTATCGCTGAAGGTCATCAGTGTATATAGAAGTAGCTCGCCGAGCAACTTTAGACATAGTATAAATTTAAACCTGTAAAAAGTATGTGTTAGTTTCCCGTGCCAGTGTTTCTAGTCTCGATGGATGCAGAGAATGGGCATGTTGACTAATTTTTATTTTTTTTCCGTCTTGTAAATCATTAAAAAATATTGGACACGTATTTTTTCGTTTTTACGCCTAATCAAAAAATAACGGCGATATATTGAGTTGAAATTTCGCGTGACGTCCCTATTCTGACAGTTTGTATGGCGGTTTTAGCGGTTAGTGACGTCACGACCCTCTCACCCTAAACTTTAATGTGCTTTATCTCGGTATATTTTAATTTATTTGAAAAAGCGAAAAATACGTGTCTATTGTTTTTTTTTATTTTCAGTCAGTTATGATGGACTAATTAGAATTTTGATTTTCAAAAGTAGTCCACATCCCCATTGTCTGTTTTATTACCTGTAATATAAATAACCTAATTATGTATATACCTGCTCGAGTGAGTGGACAGTGTAGTGGTGTGTGTCATGAAGCCGTGTGCCTTAAACAGCAATGTATAAACAGGACGCCGCGTTCCCGGAGGAGAGAGCTTCTCTATGATATTGTAAATAAAATGAAATATTAGGTGTAAATTATGTAGTATGCAACTTTTCTGATGTTTCATTAATCATTTTCTACATACAATCGCTGCTCGCAAAATGGCTTCTTCAAAGCAAGGCTTAGGTAAAAAAAATGTATTCAGTTTTAAAGAGTTTTAGGTTTTATTTCCTATACCTTTAGCTTAACGCTCGGTTAATTTCACCCACCTTTATAATTTAGCCTGATTCGGTAAATCACTAAGCACCTACTGAAATCGAATTACAAATAAGTAGGTACCTATTGAACTTCATACAATTTGAGACGAATAAAATAAAATTTATTTCAATACTAATTTGCCGATTGTACATATTGAGTTAAGAGAGTGACCTTTGACTGTAATATCTACGAAATATCTAACCGAAGCTTTAGACTGTACATAACGCATTATTTATTAGTTACCGCGTGTCTGTTCGTCTGTCGCCAGCACGTAGCTATAGAACAGTTGTATTTAACGTAGGGTGTGCAATAATTCGTGCTCGTAAGTGCGCGAGTGAGTGTCGCTGCAGTGAGGCACTTGCACTTGCACTTGCACTTACACTTACAACTAAACACGTGACATTGTTTGCGGCTATTAACAATAAATACATCGAGTTATTACATTACCGTTTTTCATTTATTCCTTTCCTCTTTAGAGATAATGGGTAAGCAGAATTTGACTGCAACTTCGTCCTTCGCAATTTGTATATTGTACAAATGTAGGACACGCTCAATCAGTAAAACTTACAGAAATACAGCTGTCCCTCATGATTTCACCCGCTTTAATTTCGAAGTTCCTGTGGGAATTCTGGATTATAATATAGCCTATGTTACTCAGGGATAATGTAGCTTTCTAATGGTGAAAGAATTTTTGAAATCGGTCCAGTAGTTAAATCGTAACAAACAAACAAAAAATAAATCTTTCTTCTTTAAAATATTAGTATAGACTATACCTACTTTTTAAACCGTGGTTTCACTTGTGTTAATTCCAGGAAAAATTTAGGCGATGCCCTTTTATGTACCTACCTACCCCTGACAAAGTGTTTGTGAAATTGAATGATAAAATCGGTTGAGTAGTAAAAGCCTTACAAAAGAACAAACAAAAACACAAAAGCATATTCGCATTTATATGTATTATAGTCAGGATTAGGATATGAAATATGTTATGCATGTAGTGCAGGAAGCTTCAAGACAACGATGATAGTAAAAATAGCGAAGACGATGGTAGATACGAGTAGCCGATAAACCTGTAGAAAACAACCAAGTTCCCGATTCCTAAATTAATGTTTCATGAAAGTTTGTTTCGGATCTGAGTGGTAAAAATGAAAAATGCGGATGAAACAATTTAAAGTTCATAATTGAGTTCCGTACCTAATTAGTTACGAAAGAAGTTTTAATTTTTTTCGGTTGGTACTCGCAGTTCAACTTCAAACTCTTTAAACCGATCGGCGGAGATTACCAACATGGAGACTACATGCACCCCCCACCCCCTCGCACACCCCCGGCATCTCGCGCCACAAGTACGAGTACCGACTTAACACGATGTAGACACATGGCAGAGTGACAGCCAAGTTCGCAAAGCACGAACTCTTTCGAATCACTTTCAGCTCCCCATTAGGTACATTTGGCCACACAAACATGCGATTTAGCTCGTCTAGAAAAATAGTCTCCACAAGTTCGATGAGCCGTAAAGAACACAAGAACATAGTCTTCCCCTTAATAGAGACAACAAGAAGTGTTAAAAGTGAAAAGTGTTGGACACATCCTTCTTCAGAAGTTTTGGACAGATTTAAAATATCTATTAGTCTTAAGGCTACATTGCATTATAAGGATTATCTTCTTGGCGTGGGTACCTATATCATTTAGAGAAACAAAAATTATACTCTACATAGTTATATTTCACCTCTTCGTTAGAGAATTCGTTATCTAAGAAGGTACCTAACATGGGTATGTCTTGCATGTTTTTTGATGAGAACTTGGCATTTTTTACATTTAAGTTTTGGTGGGATATAATATAAAGTACTCTCCGATAAACTGTGCGAGGGATGGGGCCTGGATGGGATCGCAACACTCAGCGTGCCCCGCCGCGCCGCGCCATAAAGAACTTGGAGTGTTTGGCGAAAGATTAATTTGGTAAAAAATTTCGGCTCGCATCCACCCGATACTCCCCCCACAAACCCGTCAACCTGGGGGCGCAATAGACCCCCAACCATTGTGTTATAGTGGAATGAAGATCCACATAATACCCATTAAGTTGCAGGATATCGGAGAGTAATAATTAGTCGGTCAATCAAAGCATTATTATTATTGTATTATCATAGCTTTAATGTAAACTAAAAAGAGATAGTATACGAGTAATCTTTATCTAATACTAGCTGTTTCACCCGCGTTAATTTCGGAGTTACCGCAGGAATTCCGGGACAAAAAGTATCCTATGTCCTTCTCTGTACCCCTGACAATGTGTATGCAAATTTCATGATGTTAAGGCGTGAAAGCGTAACAGACAGACAGACAGACAGAGTTACTTTCGTATTTATAATATTAATGAGGATTATAGAATAGCTACTATTGATTCGAACATATGGATAACACAACAAAAAAAATCAATTCTAATAGCTTCAGTTGCAGTTGATAATAAAATAGCTTCAGTCGCTTATTATCAACTCTATTTATTATATTAAAATAAGGAATAAAAGACTAAGAATGATTTTCAAATACCTACTTTGTTTTCTATGTAGGAACAGCAGCCACTGCATGTTAACTGTTTTATTGTTTGTTTGTCTTTCTGTCACGTCGCGAAAAAGCAACAATTGCGCAGGTTTTTATCAATGAGATAGTTACGTTAAGTGACGTAACGTATTCATTATTAAAAAAAATCCCCCCACTTATGCGAGTAAAACCGCGAGCAACGGCTAGTAAGAGTATACATATATAACACTAGAGCAAATCTCGTCGCACTCCCACGCTATCTACTTAGCTCCCTGATACCATAATCTTCTTAAAATGTCTTGCCGCATTGTTGGAACGCTCCCTCGCGGGGGTGGGCAGGGGAGGCTAGTGCGGGGGGAGGACAAGGAGGGGCGCCGGAAGTGTCGGACAAGCCAGCGTTGCGGGGGCGGCAACTCGAGGACAAGTGTAAGTAACGGAACGCGAGCTTCCGCCTCAGGAGTGGGCGGAAAGCGCTTATTAATATCGATTGATTTATCCATCTCTATTAATTTATCAGTGCTAATCACGGTTTATATACTTATAGTACAGTACGACTCTATGTATGGGGCAATAAATTAATATGCGCCGGTGTAGCGAATGGATTCATCGGGCTTTATATTAAGAGTAATTATTGTAATTTGATTCACCTTTTTAATTGTTACAATCAAATAAATAACGGAACGAATTGGTTTTAACAGTATATTATTTAATCTCTTTCCATCAGAGCAATCACACAATCGTCTAAGAAAGAACTACCATATTTGTAACTATAATAGAATATTGCTCATTATTATCTTGTACAAGTAAGATTAGACTTAAAGCTGCTAGTTACGACGTAGCATGTCTACGCGCGCGCTACGCATCGTAGGCGGGCGTACCGCTCGCAGCAGGCTCGTGTAGCGCGTAGCTCCGCCCACCTGTAATTTAATTAACTTATCTGAATACCAGAAGTGCTTTTTACAGCATAAAATAAATGACTTTGATGTGGATTTTTTATTGGAAACATATATCACTGACAGACAAAATTTATTTATTGACACGCCAACTGTTAATAGGCATAGCATGAAATAAATTCATATTAAAGTATGTATTGGTTACAAAATGGACAAAACTAATCTCTAGTATCATCTCATTTCACTGTGACTTATTTATAAAATGAATAGTTAAGTTTTGAGTATAAGAACATCAACGTCTTTGCAAAGAAGGAACGACATAAGTCATAAAACATTAAAAGTTTATCTCCAACGAGCCACCGGCTGAGGACATATTTAATTTTGCGGAATCAAAGAATAAAATAATAATATACATTTCATTAAAGCAGCGCAAACAGCGGGGCCGGGGCGTGATTAAATCGGAGACAATGCGCGCGTCTGTTTGTTTGTTTGTCTCGCGGAGTCGCCGGGTAAACGATATAAAACGCAATAAAACGAATAAACGGGGCGCGGTGGCAACCCTGGCGGCGGCGGCGGCGGCGGCAGGGGTGTGCAAACAGCTCCGCCGCCACCGCTTGTACTGGGTTAATTTGATTTTTACTGGAAATGAATTCCGCATTAGCTTCCCCCTTCTGTCTAGGAAAGCATAAATACAATCTTTATTAGCTCGTGGTCGGACCGCGGCGGAGTGCGGTGACGATGAAACCATCGTTTGGTTTATAGAACATACTCACACGTGTGCAGCTTCTCTGCAGTAGCGTAATCTTGTACGAAGGATGTGGGTTCGATTTTCATCGAGGACTGACAACTTTGTGAAAATATTTATACGAAGTCCTACGTTAACGTTTTAATTTAAAAAATTAATATGAAATAAAAGTATTTTTGTTTTAAACTGATCTCCAAACGGAGAGGGTTTTTAGGCTCGTAAGTTTCTTTCGAATATTGCAACCTACATATCCGTCACATCTGTATTGTTTTTATTTTTATGTGCTGGAGACCTGCTGATAAATAAATTAATTTGAATTCAATTTTAATTTTTGTATTGCAAAACTATACCTAATACTTATGTAAACATTGTTTGGGTCGGACGATGGTTCTAACGGTATGTATCTGTGATGGATGTTTTCTTTCTTTCTTACCTCCACTCGTGGAGGAGCTGCGCGTGCGCACTCTACCGGAAGTAACGCCACAGCCCCCGCCCCGCCCCGCCGCGTTGCGCCGACGACATTAGCACAACAATGCCACTGACTGACTTACTCATTGACTCACTGACTCGCGCTTCGTTCCCACAAGTATGTGTGAATTGGCGCGTATTTGTGACCGCTCAGTGGACGCCGTGATTTGCTGTTATTATAATATTATAATTGAATTTGTGTTTAATTAAGTGTGATCGAATTGTGTGTTATGGTTAAAATGGGATTAATTTATACCTATATTAAGCTCACAAACCATCGTTAGTTAATCTATACTATCTATCTATACTAATATTATCTATAAAGAGTAAAGATTTGATTTTTTTATAGTTTATTTAGTTTATTGTAATAAATAAGCTCAAAACTTACTTACACACTTAGGCAGGTAGGTACAGTATATTATTATTATTTTTATTCAGGAATTTCCAAGGAAACTCCAAAATTAACTACATACTAGCACTTGCTTACGGTGTTACGTGTGTTAAGTTTATGGGATCTTTACGTTTAATATTTAATGTACGTGAATAAAAAGCTGATCGTGTCCACGTTTATTTGTTTTAACAAACAATAAATTATTATTGTCAACGAAATGTTTAGCATTGTAGATATAAAGTAATTAGGTGCAGCAGGAACGGGTCAGCCAGTCTTGCCCCCTGCGTGCGCGCCGCCAGTGCAGTGGCCCCTCACTAGTGATGTTTGCACACATTCTCGCACACCGACTCCCGTGAGAATCGTGCGAACATACATGCATAAGCTCAAATCGGTTCACATCGCATTTGCCGATGATTTAATATAATTGACCTTCTATTAAAATTAATTGAATTATAATATTTTTACCAATTCGCAAACGAGTGAACAAATATAGTAGCTACCAAAAATCCCTCGGAAATTACTACGCTTTACTCGAGCAAATTATTGTCTTTATAAAAGTTAGACCCAATTAATTAACCTTGACAAAACCAATCTCAAGAAAAAAATTGTTTCTCACAGAAAAGTTCATCGAACGCTAAATAGACTAGAAGGGGGCGATAAACTTGTCTGACCTTTACCTACTGATTTACAAATGACGAGTTCCAAAGTACCTACCTAGTTACTTTTTATCGAACGCTATTATTAAAAGGCTCTGTTCCACGTTCTTTGATTTTGTTGTTATTCTTATCAAATATTTTTTCTATTGGTTATTGGGCTTAGAAATATAGGAAATATGTGTACCTACGAGGAGAGAATTCAAAAATGGCTTTTTTTATTTCAGTTATGATAATTTTACTTGTAAATGGCACGTAGTTTGCTTTCGTCAGTATAGTGACAATTAGTCTCTCATTTGGTGGTGCTACGCCATGGGCCATGACTGAAGTACAGCAGATACCTACAGTATCAAAGCCAAACGTTTCATATTCAGTTACCTCCCGTAAGATTTAGATACCAAATTACTCCGGATTAACCCTTTCGGCTTACCGGCCGCGGCCGCCCGGGGCCGCCCGGGGCCCGGGGCCCGTGGCCACGGAAGGCCCCCCTCAGTATAGGCAATTTATTGCCCGTAAGTCTATACAGCGTTCCCCTTTTCTGAAAACATTCGCTTTAACCCCACGAGATATTAAACTTTTCTATCGATTGCTTATTAAGTTGACATTTATTATTAGCGCGTGGAGGTAAGATCATCCCGGCAGGGTAGAGAGAGTCAGCGAGTGAGTGAGTGTGAGTGAGTCGTGGGCTAATATAGCGGCGGGGGGCCGGTTGACCCAATATTAATGTTCGTCATTTATAAGTAGAAAGGAACAACGCTCACTAGCATGATAAATTGCTCACCGCAATGTATAGAAACTTTATGTTTTAGGAACTCGAAGCTTAGCTATAGCTTAGGTTTTGCAGTATTCAAACTAGTTTCGAGCGACAATTTATGTCCCTACTGATTACAAATTTTCTCCCAGCGTCGTATTAAGCATGTCAACTTGTGCTAGGTACATGTATTTGTTCCGAATGAATAACTGAAAATCAGGAGCACCGAACCCGATAAGAATAATTGATGATCGTCAAATACCATCAAGAACTAGTTTAACCATAAACTCAACCAGTAGATTAGAGGTAGCTCCATTACTGAACTCTTTGAAGAAAGCTAAGAAGCTTTGCAATCGGGACTTGTGAAAGTCACAAGTCACAACATGTTGAATGTTGATTATCAGAAGTGTGATGTTGTCTCACCAATACATACTAATAGGTACCTATTCTAAATGAGACAGTAACTCTGTCTGGCTACTTTAGCTGTAACGTTTTCAAGTTTTAATTAATTTTTATCCCGGAATTCCCGCGGTGAAGGCCAACAAATATGAAGACCTACCATGTCAAGCTGACAGTTCTAAGTTATGTCGTGGACGGGTCGTTTCCCCGCGCCAGTGTGCGTCGCGCCTCCCGGCCGGTGTAAAGACCTTACAAATCGCTGTATAAACTTAATATCGGCTAAATTGCCGGGCGCCGCGGGGCGGGGGCGGGGGGGGGGGGGTGCGGGGCGTGGGGGGCGGGGGCGCGGGGAGGGGAGGTGACGGCAAACATCTAGAGCGGTTTTATTGCGATGATCGCTCGCGTATTGATTCCCCTCATAAGCGGCTGTTACAGGGATAATTCCATCTGTCCCCCCGCCGCCCGCCGCCCGCCCCCCGCCGCGTGTCGCGGGTAAGTGTCTTAATATACCACACTCGCTACTGTGGAGTTGCGATTTGAGATTCTTTATTGATTCTGCTCTAATTGAAACCTCAGGCGTTTCGGTTCTAATCTCAATATTTAAATTTCTATAGACACTTTTAAAAAATAGAGTTCCGAACAGATAGAGAATAGCTTACGCATCTTATAAAATATTAAATTGAAAAAAAAATGGTTCTGTAAAAAGCAACAGCAGGTCAAAAATTTAATTCGTGCCCCATGACTTTTTTCACACTATCTTCTATGGTAATCAAGCAATCATTTTTTCGATCTAGCTAGTATAAAGATTGTTAATCATCAATGCAGTGCAATCATGTCATCCAAAGCTCGAGGGCTCGAGCTTTCGTTCGCCCGATCACGAACTCTTTCTGCAACACCAACAATAGCGGTTGAAGTGGTAGTAGGTATGTATATATGTACATATAAACGCTTGCTGCAGACGAGTATCACAATTGATTCGCCAATCGCCATTATGCGGTTAGGAAACAAGAGTGTAACTCTATCCGAGTCGGCTTCATTAGAGTCGCCGGGAGTGGCCCTGACGGCCATTGTCGCGACATCACGCTCGGCGGGCGAAGGGTTGCAAATCAGGTTAGGATTTTTATGATTATTTTATTTATTTTATTTTGCACTGCCTTCCTATTTGGAAAACTTACAGCTAGATATATAAAAATAGACTAAAAAGAATGGATAGAAGTTAGGCTAATTATTATCAGCATTCACATATTACCATAAAGAACAGTCACCTGTGTTAATTTCAAAGTTCCCGCGGAAATTCCGAGGCAAAAAGTACCCTATGTCCTTCTCTGTTCCCCATGTGTGCAAAATTTCAAGATGATTAGCCGAGTAATTAAGTATTTAGGTTATATTGCGGCAGAGAAGGAATGGAGGAGGAGCACGAGCCCGCAGCCCAGCGTGCGACTGCACCGGGTACAGGCCGCGGCCCGCGCAACGACCGATCTCATTAGCGCAACGGGCGGCTGCGCGCGGCGGCCGCTAGAGGGCGGTTATTGTCTCGCCGTTTAATTGTATAACCATCACTCGCGGCGGCTTTGTTTCAAACGGGTCACTGTCGGGAGCAGAGATCGCGCAATCAACCGCCCAGGATTACTTACTTACCTTCGCCCCACTGGTTGCTTTATCTTCTATTAAACTTGTAAGAAAAGAAATAACAAGAGAAGGAAAACTGGTGTATGTTTCTATAAGTGAGTACCGGCCCGGTGACACTCCATACAAATGAACTGATTCAAGTACTTTCCCACTAGTAAAGGCTTGTACGTGCAAGTGTTGGGCGTGTGTGCGTAGCGTAAGGTTGACAGCGAGCTGACAGTAACTGTCAACCGTCAGTGAATAATTGTCACGTCATGTAGATTCTAACTGTAACAAACGTTCCTCGGAATTTACTAAGAAACTCACGGGGTATGAGAATGCATGAAATTGGTGGGAGGCGGAGTGTCGCTTCTTTATAATATATTCTGTATTCTTTGGTGAGTACACATGCAAGAAAATAAACTTTATGTGTTACAACGCCATCTGTTAATAATTAAAAGGAAATGTTAAAGAAAACTTACGAAAATGATATAATATGCAAAGTCATTTGAAATTCAAAACTTACTAGTCATTTCCCCATGGTTTCACCACAGTTAGTTTCAGAGTTCGGGTGGGAATTCTGGGATACAAAGTACCCTGGTACTAAGGAATGCTGTAGCTTCTTTTAAGTTCAACTGTTTTTTAGACCATTAACAAAATATATACAAAAAATCAAATCAATTCTCTCCTTATCATTAGATATAGATTAATTATTATGAACATATTAAAGTTCAATCAGTATCGCTCCTGAGTCCGGCTGAGAGCGGACACGTGCCTCTAATGCGACGGTGATAATGACAATGTATCGGGAAACAACGTTATGATAACAGACAATATCAGAGTCATATAGAGTAATAGACGATAATCTGCGAACAAACAGATAGCCTGGCTCGACGGGCGACAGGTGCGCGAGCGGCCGGAGTCACTGATAACGATAAAGAGAACACAATATTCAATTAATATTATATATACATATGTATGGATATATCTATACTAATATTATAAAGAGGTAAAGTTTGTGAGTTTGTGACGTTGTTGGGGGTAATCTCTGGATCTACTGAACTGATTTTCAAAATCCTTTCACTTATAGGAAGCTACGGTAGGTAGTTCTGGGTGACATAGAGTAGATAGGTACCTACTTTGTATCTTGAAATTCCCACGAGAACTCCGAAATTACCTCGGGTGAAACCGCGGGGGAGAGCTATACCTACTATATAAACATCAATTTTAGTTTTAAGAATTTTTGTTCCTCCGTCACCTAGGATCCTCTGGGAATACTCACATTTGCAATTTGCGTTATAATGATGAAGACTGCACACGCACCTTTTACAAATGAGTAATTATAGTATATAGTAATAGTGAACAAAAAATTAAAAAAGTTTTACGTAAATGACTACTTTCCTAAAATCGTTAATTTACTAAAACGTCAACTTATTTAAAACGACTAACTTGGTTCTCCTAAAATGACTACTTTCCTAAAACACCTATTAAAAAAGAATCATTACATAGCATAAAGTTACCTATAAATAGACATCGGATTGTAATATTAATAAACCTTCCGATAGCGGGTTAATATCGTCGCTATCCATCATCACACTGCACTGGGGCGGGCGGCGCGGCTTGTAATCGGCACTCAACGGCCGCCCTCCGCGCCCGCCCCAGCCGGTGGTTCCCGCAGCGACTGGTGCCAGTCAGTGGTACTGGTAGACAGGGCGACTTGTCCGCGGTCTTCAGTCGGGGTAGTGGAGTGGGGTTTTGATGGTTTTTGTATAAAAATCAAAGAATAACGTCGATAAAAGGCTCTATTTACCATCAATACTAATATTATAAAAAGGTAAAGTTTATGACTTTTTGACGTTGTAGGGGGAATCTCTGGATCTAATGAACCAATGTTGAAAATTCTTTCACTTATACGAAGCTATAGTAGTCCTGAGTGACGTAGGGCACTTTTTATTCACACGGGTACAGAAAAGGACATAGGGTTTTATCCCGGAATTCCCGCGGAAACTCCGAAATGAACGCGAGTGAAACCGCGGGGCCAGCTGCTAGTACAGTGACCGGTGGGGCTTAGCTGGCGCGTGTCACTCGGCTGATACCACGTGATGCATCGCACCTCATTAGTTGCTGCTATCGGCCGCTGGGCGGCGCGGGCGGCGCGGGCAGCTGTTAATATTACATTGATTAGGTGCTCTATTATCGTGTTGTTATCATATTGTTTAGTTATTAAATATTATGATACAATCAATAATAATCATTATGATCCTCACTTCACTAATATTGTCAACAAGCTGCTAGCTGTCCTTGCGTTTATATTACCTAACGCGCTCGTAGCTTTACCTGCAGGATAATATATGTAGGTAGGTACCAATTTGAAGTAATAATCTATTTCGATACTAACTTGAAGTTTGTGACGATTAAATTTTTTATTTACAGTAGTTCTTTTGTTTTGAAAATTAAAATTATCAGACATTTTTTATCTTTTTCCACGTAACAAGCCAATGTTTGTGGCGAATTGGCGTAGTTTCAGGGCTGTCATTTTCATCCTCATAATTAACCAGCTGTTCCCTGGGGTTTCACCCGCGGTCATTTCAAAGTTCCCGCGGGAACCCCGGGTTACAATATACCAAATAATATAAATAACGCGGCTTTCTATTGATGAAAGAATTTTAAAAATCGGTTCAGTACATCCAGAGATTACGCCCCACAACCCACAAACTCACAAACTTTACCTGTTTATAATATTAGTTTAGATACACTTTAATTATTGAGAATAGTATTCATTGATACAAAATATAAAGTTAAGAACAGCAGTCCAGTAGCCGTATAGCGCACGAGTGGAGCCAATCTCTCCCGTAACGAGCGCGATACTGCGCTAACGATGCTAATTGCGTATAATAGTTGTTGAAATGTTGTACAAACGTTGTATAAATGGTGTTTCACTTAGTTACCTGTCAATATTAAATACGATGGAAGAGTTCAGAGTGAATGAAGGACACCACCATTAGTGCAGGGCTTAATAAACCTGACTGCTGCGGCAGGTGTCGCGGGTTCAATCCTCACATCTAGGTGAATGTTTTTTTTTATATGACAAACATTTTTGTCTATATCCTGACTCTGGGTGTTTAATATTATGTATCATTAATATGTATTTACAAGGAAGGCTTAAATCATTTATCTGGTACCTAAAGCACAAGCTCTGTTTCATTTGAGACAGCTGGTGGCAGGAGGCGCTGTGAAATAGTCTCCTAGCATTAGGTGTTATTAATTCAGCTAAACAAACCGAAGCGATTTATGAGGTACAGGTAACCTTGCCAGGTCATTTCAAAATAGGTTCACTAGTTTAGCCGTGAAAACATAATGAACAGACAGACAAAGTCACTTCATCATTTTAACATGGAAGCGAGTGGCTTCATCCTGTGAAAGTACGTAGCGGGAAATGATTAAAAAAATATTAAATCGCTTTGTAATTGGTGTGCCAATTATACAAGGGATTTCTCTCACTAAAGCGCTGACTCCCACGCAGCTGAGGACTGGAATCCTGGAGGTCGTGATGCTGTTCAGCAGGTTTCTTCTAATCCTCTGCGCGGTTAGTTCGGTCGCTGCCTATGGAGAAGGTATAGAGCATTGTTCCTTTTGTTCCACAAGCATTATCATGACAATTTAAGGAGTAAATAGACATCGTCGCTACCTACTATAAAATCTGCTAAAGTTGTATAAATTATACGGTAAATTAATTCATAAATAATGACGACCCGATAGGCGCAGCAGGTCACATTCCCCCCCGCTAATCAAGAGATTCCGGCTTCGATTCCCGCTGAGGATGAACTTTGTGTGATGAACACATAGTTTCATTTTCCAGTCTGATTGTGTTTAATACCTATATCTATAATATGTAGTATATACCGCGTGTTGCTTGGTTTCCACGATACAGCTTAGTGTGGGGTAGATCTGTGTATTGTGGATAAAAAAGTACGCAGATTTGATGTCCTAACAAAAAGTGTAGTACGCTGACAAGGGTTAGCCGACTACCACGGCACCACAGCGGCGTGTGGTTGCACGCACTCATGACATCTCAGGGTCAACTCCGCCCACAGACCCGCGCGTGCAGCGCATCCGCGGCGCGCCCATGCCGGGCACGCTCAGCTCCGTGGGCGGCGGCGGCGAGGAGGCGCCGCCCGTCTACCGGCCCGGCTCGCAGGCGTGAGTCTCCGCTCACCACCCGCCGCTCACCGCCCACCGCTAGCTAGACGCAGCCTGGCTGAGCTGGACAAGCGAGATGACGTTGACACCTGACGGGAGTACTCCATACCGTTTGGTTATACCTACAAAATGGACCGACCGATCTGATGAAGATCGTGGGTCTCAGTAGGATAAGGGGAACGCAGGAGCAATCCTCGTGGGGATCCTTAGGGGAGATCTTGGTTCAGCTGATGATTAAGGTGGACTAAAATAGATATAATTATATAATCAATATGACGAAATCAAACAGTTTCAGGAAAATTCCAGAAGTTCACGCCGAGGGAGCCACGGGCTACAGAGCTTGTGTTTCGAACAAGTTCATTATCAATTGCAAATTTTCCACGACACAAGCTTATAGCTTAGTGTGGGATCAAGTAGATCTGTTTGTTGTGAAGTTAATTATTATTATTATTAAAATATCTTAAAACCACAACTCCGTCCCCCAGGTACGTGGTGTCGCAGTTCGTGAAGCCGAAGCCGCCACACCAGTACTGGGAGGAGGAGACGTCGCTGACGCTGGTCCCGGAGAACAAGAACTGCCTGCTGTGCGAGCAGCAGGACTCGGGCGCGTGCCGTGCTATGCCCTCGTGCGTGCACTGCGAGCCCACCGTCACGGCGCTGTGCGAGCGCAGCACGCCCTGCCTGCGGTGCACGGGTTGGTAGCGCTGTGCTGCACTGTACTGTACTGTACAGCACTGCACTGTATTGCACTCCACTGCACTGTACTGTACTGCCACACCAGCAGTCATTACTGCTATTGTCGAATTCGCGCCACATCACGGATGTTCACATCGTACAAACGTACAAACGTCGTTATTACCATCAGATTTTTAGTAGTATTGCTTAAACATTACCACACAGCGCCACCTGGTCCCAAACTAAGCAAACCACCGAACTACTGATATAATAATTAGTATACTTTTTTGTAAAAAACATACGATAGGTACATAATAAAACCCAAAAACTCATATTCATGAAATTAATATTAACCCTGATGCGAGGCTCTAGCCAGGGACACCTGGCTTGGTAGTCAGTTACTTTGCCATTACACCAACGAACCTGTGGTCATCACACAAAGTCCACCGCCTACCAGGAATCGAGGCTGGAACCTCTCGATTGGAGGGGAGGCATGGTGACGCTGCGCCAATAATCAGTCGTCCATGTTGTCCGTATGAAGAAAGAAAGAAAGAAAAGTTATTTGCCAACACTATATTTAACATGATTTAGCTTCATTAAAACATTGTATTATAACTAGCTGTCCCGCGCGGTTTGACCCACGATATTTTTGGAGTACCCACGGAATTGTTGTTTGCAAAACTTCGCAATCCCTTTTCACCCCCTTAGGGGTGGAATTTTCAAAAATAATTTCTTATCTTATGCCTTCGAAATACCAAGAACACACCCTCCAAGTTTCAGGTCTCTACGATCAGTGGTTTAGGCTGTGCGTTGATCCGTCAGTCATTCAGTACAAAGCATTTTATATGTACTCGTATAGATAAGGATAGATGTATGGAGTGAATCGAGTGAGAGTACGCAGTGTGTTGTGTCCGCAGTGATCAAGAACCCGTTCTTCAAGTGCGTCCCGGGCGAGAAGTACATGGACGAGTGCGACTCGTGCCGCTGCACGGACGGGCACGCGGGCTGGTGCACGGACCACTACTGCCCCTTCCGCTCGCTGCACCTCTACGCGATCAAGCTCTCCGACGGGGAGTTCTACTGAACGCGGGTTCGAGTCCGTCACACCGCAGCGCAGGTAGAGGTCCGCTCGCGATCCACCAAAACTAGATTGGTATGCCTACTACCTGTGTCTTGTTGTTTTACGAGTGCGGGTTTCGGAATTCCCGCAGGATCTCTGGTAACAGTAGCATAATCGTCACTAACACTAACACTAACACTATCTAATCGTTTCATAAATATTGATTCTTACTTTTATTTAGATCTACTACCTTTTTTGTTTGCCGTTTTCTACTTAAAGGCTAAAATTCTAATTAAGGTTGAGTGATTATCATTTTAGAAACAAATTATTCTTCCTAATCTAATTACCGAGTAGCATCGGAAGTGGTGCTGAAATGCTAGAGGCATTACAACCTCGCTCTCAGTCCAACCTACAAACGCTTCTGTAATATTTTGGTGAAAGTAAAATATTATAAATACGTTCTATAGATATGGATTTTTTTCGATTTGTTAAGAAATTAATCAAAATAAGTCTCTGGTATTGTTTTTCTTATTATCTACCTATTAAACATATCAACATTTTTACACATCGCCCCATCAAAGTGTCACGAGACTCACAAGATCCATTGCGACGATTTAAGTTATTTATCGAAAAAGAAAATTTCTACATTTAATTATTACCTACGACATTTTTCATCTACAAATTAAAATATAAATGCTCTAAATTACTTACTAAGACGTAAATAATTAGGAATGTATAATAAAAAGGTACTTATTATTATAAAAAGAAATGTTTTATTTCGAATCCCCATGAAGTTTGCCGCCTTTGCCCTCTTTTGTTGTTCTCTATTTGTAAGTAATATTCTTCAAATCAATCACTAAACCCGTGTGCAAATCACACCAACAATCATTCCCCACCACAGACAAAGATCATATATGACGGAGCAGATATGCTGCTCGTATTTTTAAAAATGGTGACGTCGGCCGAGCCGACGTCACGACTTATATTTTCATCATTCATGCTTAATTATAACTATGTACGCACACAATTAATCAAATAAAATCATGTTTTAACTCACCAAATAGTTTAATCTCACACAGTACAGTTATTACTTTCACCACAATATTAACTTATGAATCTACAACCTATTATTATCACATTCATCAAAAGTTAAACAAATACTAGGTTAATCCTTTGTTCGCTACAGTTAACAATTAGTCGTACTTCGAACAACCATTCGAGACAAAATACAAAACAAGAGTGAGGTCTATTTTCCCTCCATAAGGCAAGCCGCTCGATCAACTGACTAAAAGCGCGCGCTCGCCTCCCATTGGTCGATCGCTTCTCTGATTGGCTATTTGAAACTACACGTGTTTCCGGCGCTTTTACAACAAATTAATAACTTTTATTAAATTACTAAAGGAAATTGTCCTTATAATTCAAATAAATCAACGGCAATAATTTATCAGCGTATTGCTTCACAATACGCTGTGTATTTCTATGAATGATAAGTAACACAGCATTACCAATTAAATGATGATTATTTTAACCGTTGTATTTATTTTTACATTAATAATGACTTGGTATTTTAATCACAAATATTAAATCACATAATATAAAGAATCTACTTAATAAATTCATCAATTGAAGGTTATAATTATTTGTAGATATGTGAACGTAACGGCTTCGCGCCGATACGGCCATTCTGATGGACAGCGCGTGCTCTGCGCTGATCCATAAAAGTTTGCATCTGAAACAATATTTTGTTTTTCTTTTGAGGTAGCGCCTGCCATTGGCGACCTAAAATCCAATAGTTCAATATAACTGCTCCTCCAAAAGAACCAGTAAAATATTATGACTTTAATGAGCGTAAAATTGCATAGAGTTTATATCACCATGACCTTTTTTTTTACACATTGCATTACTGTTTTCCGTCTATATACGTAAACAGTTTAATTAAACATTCAGTATCTTAAGCTATTTCAAAAAGTGAGACTCAAAGGTCCATCTTATACTGTGGGGTGTATCCCTCTTAATATTATAATGGAGCTCAAGGTTCATTTTGACATGTTGGAACGCAACATTCATTTTAAATCAAAAGAATGTAAATAAAGTTTAAGTTTGGGATCTTAAATCCATCTTAATGTAGATGAGACCTCACGTCTATCTTATTCTCACACTAGACTGTGAATCAATGGAACACAAAGTTCATCTTAAATCAATCAGTATTTAAACTTTAAAATTAATGTAAGTTCGGAACATAGGTTTCATCTTTATTTGGGTGAGACTTAGCGTCTATCTTATCATTAGTGGGAACTGATATTCATCTTTTATTGAATGGGACGGTGTGTCCATCTTGTAGTTTATGGGAAATTATTTCCATCTTTTAAAATTTGGGACTGGGTGTCCATCTTAAAATAGGTGGGCACAAATGTCCATCTTTACTGAAATGGGGAAAACAGTTCCATCTTATAAATTCATATGTTAACATTGTGAACGTCTCACTACGTTACAATGCTTTACTTTTACTTTTAATAAAGTAGGTACTCATAATAATATTTTTAATAAAGCTTTGTACGCATAATAAAAGTGAGGATTATAATCCTATCTTAACAGCTTTAATAATAATGTTTGTTATTGTGGCGTCTCACTACGCTACAATAACTAGTATAAGTTTATTTTGATTGAGGATTAAAATCCCGTCTTATCAAATTTTTATTATTATTCCATGAATTTTACACAATGACGTAAAGGTGAGGATTTAAATCCCATCTTAAAATTTTTAATACTTAAATGATTATTACTGTAGCGTCTCACTACGCTACAATAATTTTAATTGTAATTATTATAATTATTATTCTTTTTTTTATTTTTTTTTTTTTATTATTATTATTATTATTTTTATTTTATTTTATTTTATTTTTTTTTTTTTACATTGGGGATTAGAATCCCATCTTATCAAATTTAATAATAGTTTTTTTTTTTTTTTTTTACTGTGGCTTCTCACTACACCACAATAGTTTTAACTGTAGATTAATTCTGTAAAATTGAGGATAAAAATCCTATCTTATCAACACAATCTTTATGAAAATAATATTCACGATAAAATGAGTTCTGTAAAATTGAGGATAAAAATCCTATCTTATCAACACAATCTTTATGAAAATAATATTCACAATAAAATGAGTTCTGTAAAATTGAGGATAAAAATCCTATCTTATCAACACAATCTTTATATAAGTAATATTCACAATAAAATAAGTTTCATTATAGCTGCCAAGGACAGGCTAATATTGAATATGAATATTGAAATTAGAAACTAGATCATATTAATAATAACAGCTTGTCGGCTGATGAACTTAAGATTCAATGAAATTCATTCTCTGTAATAGAGATAAAATCGGAAATGTTTACACTCACCATGATTAATGTGGCTGAGATGAGTTACCGGTTTCATCATCTCGGTTACATGATGGTGATGCGACTTGGGCAGCGGATTGTGATGCCGAAGTCTCGGATTCTGCTGGTTCGAGGACATCATCCTCACTCGCCGATACGGTTGCCTGGTCACCCGGCTGGGGTGCCCGTCGCAGTTGGTCATGGGACACCTTCCTGAGTCTCCCTCTTCCGACTACCTTTTTCACCAAGTAGCGATCGTTGTCAAGGACTCTGTGAACTTCAAAAGGCTCACTATACTTAGGGTCTAAACATGTTTGATTACGAGGGTTATTTTTAATAAGAACGTAATCTCCTCTTTGAAAGTGATGGATTTTGGCTTTGTTTTTGTCGAAGCGCTGCTTGTCTTTATCAGCTGTTCTTGACATTCTTTCTTGTACATGTTGTTCTAATTGATTGAAGTCAATTGCTTGTTCATCCATGTTAACCAAATTTGCAAGTTCTGGGGGGACGCAGTGTTTGCGGCGTGTGAGTAACGTTAGTGGTGCTTCCCCGGTAACTCGGTGGGGCGTGCAATTCATTGCTAGCTGTAGGCTATCAAGAGCCGTATGCCATTGTTCAGTTTCGTAGTTTTTAATCATTGTAAGAGCATTTTTGAGGGTTGCCATTACCCGTTCGACCTGTCCGTTCGCTCGGCTGACTCCTGGCGATATGGAATGTATGTCTATTGAAAATTGCTCACAGTATGTCTTGAATTCTCCTAAAAATTCACGACCTCCGTCTACTACAAGGAGAGATGGAGCACCAAACAAGTGGACCGTACGTTTTAAGGCAGCTAGCGTGCTGTGTGGATCCTTCCTCGTAGCATAATAAAGCAGTACGTACTTTGTAAATGCATCTATAGTTACGATGACGTATTCATGGTTTCCAGTAGTGCCCAACTTGCCTGTGATATCCATATGTATAATCTGAAATGCTGTAGTGGGCTAGGGTATGGGGTGCAATTGAGCCTGGATGGCTCCCGAAGGTCCTTTTGATGTTCAACACACAATACAATTATCAGTAAAATTACGTACCACTGTATTCATTTTCTCGAACCAATACGAGTCTTTTATCTTTTGTAAAGTCTTCTCCCATCCCGGGTGTTTTAACGCACAGTGGTAACTATTAATTAAGCTCCATTGGAATGCCTTGGGTACGACGATTACTTTCTGTTCAATAGACGATGGATTGACATCAGTCTTCTTGAGGATGTTATCTTCTAACGCATAGCCAGCAATGGACTCGTTACTTATTAGACTGTCTATTATTGGACGTAATACTCTATCTCGGCGTTGCTCTACTCTAAGCCACTCTAAATCTCTAGTCATTATATTAACTGTAAGAGTACCTGTATTTCTACTGAAAAAATCAGCATGCTGAAGATGCTTTCCTTTGCGATACTCAATATCAAAACCATAATTTTGTAAAAACGCCCACCATCGATAAACACGCGGAAGTAGTTCCTTTTTATGTTTGGATGCTTTTAAGGCATTACAGTCGGTTATGACCTTAAATTTGCGCCCATACAAGTACTGCCTAAAATGTTTAATAGATCTCACCACCGCCAGAGTCTCGAGCTCGTACGAATGGTAGCGGCTCTCTACCTCTGTCGTTCGCTTGCTCATGTATGCCACTGCATGATGTCGTCCGTTTATGATTTGTACGAGTACGCTGCCATAGCCCAAGCTACTTGCATCAGTATATAACTCAATCGGAGCGTCTTCCTGAAAAATAGTTAAAACAGGAGCAGACGTAAGGTGTTCGATAATTTTATTACGGGCTTGTTCCTGTCGTTCGTTCCATTCCCATTTAGCACCATTTTTAGTAAGCTCATATAATGGTATCATAATGCGTGAAAAATTGGGAATAAAACGACGAAAGTAACTAGCCAGACCGTTAAACTGCCTTACTTGTTTCACATTGGAAGGCACAGGTGACTTTACAAGCGCCTCTATTTTATGAGGACTTGGGCGTACTTTACCATCACTGATAACGTTACCCAAGTACTCAATAGATCTTTTAAAGAAAGATGACTTTTCAATATTGATTGAAAAACCAGCTTTTTGAAGAGCAATGAAAATTTGCTCTATACGAGTAATTCCTTGTGAAAAGTCTCTACATTTGCTCAGCACATCATCTACGTAGACTTGAGCTATGCCTGCACTCCCTAGTAATGGACTTAAGGCCCGATTGATACAACGCTGATATACTGAACAGGCATTGCTCAAGCCGAAGGGCATAGTGAGGTATTCATACAGCCCATCTGGAGTAACGAAGGCTGTTTTCTCTATAGAGCTATCCGCGATCGGTATTTGGTGAAACCCTGCCGCCATATCAAACGTGTTGTAATAGAAACCGTTAACTAAACGATCGATTTGATCTGATATTAATGGCAAAGGGTAGTGATCACGAAGTGTGTTTGAGTTTAATTCACGATAATCGACGCATAAGCGATCGTCACCATTCTTCTTTTTCACTAATATTATAGGGCTAGAATACGGTGATGTGCTTTCCCTTATAATATTGTGATCAAGAAGGTCCTTGATAATCTTACGGACTTTCTCTTGTTCTACGGGACTAAGACGATAAGGTCTTCGTTCTACGAATTTGTTCGGATCTTTTAACCTAATTTCTAATCGACCAGTATTTACACGAGTAGTTGGAAAACCTCGAATAAATAAGTGTGCATATTTGTTTAATAGTGTCCGCAATAAACTCATTTCAGTTTCGTCAACAAGATCACAATTAAGATTATCAAAGATAGAATGATTAGATTGTATGTGCAATATAGTTGGTTGATGGAACAATTTTGCACCACTAGATGTTACCAATACACTAAGGTTAGTATTATTAATTAAATCCATACCAATTAAAATATTAGAAGTCATTTCATAGTCGGGTAATACGAAAAAATTTAGTTCTATGTTTACGTTATCAATTATACACACCGTACTTAATGTTAAAAGTGAAATAACCGGCATTTGACCGATGCCTCTTAAATAAGTAACACTGTTTAATCTTTTCCCCGGAATTTTAGCTGCCACCGACTCGCACATTAGAGAGCATTCGGCTCCGCTATCAAAAATTGCTTGAAATGAAAAATTTCCAATAAAAATTGTCATAGCAGTTAATTTTGATGTACCCACACAATTCACATTTGATGCCAGTGACTGATTTCGCTTGAAACAGGTATCAAATGTATGACCTACCTTACTACAGAAAGTACACTTTTGTTTACTCTGAATCGTCTCCTTATCATCACTACGAAACGTTCTGAGGCGGCAATCACGCGTCATATGTCCAGTTTTCTTACAAATGTAACAATAAGGCAACGACTGAGAATTACCCACGCGCATTCGCTTACTAGGTGGTACTTGATTAGAACTGGCATGAGACCGTTTAGGTCTTACAGATGATGCAATGGATATCAATTCAGGTACTGACGAGGCCCGCGCATTTAAAAGTTCAATACGTAACTTATCGTCATTAATACAACCGATTACTGCTTCCACTGCATCATCGTTACTTAATTTATCCTTTGTAACTCGTTTCCATAAAACCCAAGCTTGTGAGAGGAATTCTGCAATATTTTTATTAGATTCATACGAGTGTTCTCTAAATTTTATAATGTCATGCGAATACCTACTTTCTGGCTCAAAAGTAGTTATGAGGGTACTTTTTAAATCTTGCCAAGATGTTGTTGTTACCAGCCAGTTTTCCGCCCACATTTTAGCACGACCTTTTAATAAACCACCTACCTTCATGCGAAGTTCGTAGTCAGTGAACTTGTAAGTTTCCATTGCAGTATTGATATGTTGACACCATTCACGTATACTTACATTAGTGTCAGGATCAAAAGATGGTAAAAAGATGTCATTAATTTTTACCTTTTCTTGTTGATTGATAAGACGATTTGAGACCTGCTGCATCATACCCATCATCTGCATGAAAAACTCCGGCGGAATGCTTGTTTGCGACACAGCAGTGTTATTGTCTACGGTCGGCCCAGCTGTCACGGCTGTGGCTTGAATTGAAATATCGTCCCGACCAGGAGTACTCACAGTTTCTGTTGATTCTCCAGGATGTCCAGCAGAAGTGGATGGGCATCCCACTTCTGATGACGGAGAAGATATGCTGCTCGTATTTTTAAAAATGGTGACGTCGGCCGAGCCGACGTCACGACTTATATTTTCATCATTCATGCTTAATTATAACTATGTACGCACACAATTAATCAAATAAAATCATGTTTTAACTCACCAAATAGTTTAATCTCACACAGTACAGTTATTACTTTCACCACAATATTAACTTATGAATCTACAACCTATTATTATCACATTCATCAAAAGTTAAACAAATACTAGGTTAATCCTTTGTTCGCTACAGTTAACAATTAGTCGTACTTCGAACAACCATTCGAGACAAAATACAAAACAAGAGTGAGGTCTATTTTCCCTCCATAAGGCAAGCCGCTCGATCAACTGACTAAAAGCGCGCGCTCGCCTCCCATTGGTCGATCGCTTCTCTGATTGGCTATTTGAAACTACACGTGTTTCCGGCGCTTTTACAACAAATTAATAACTTTTATTAAATTACTAAAGGAAATTGTCCTTATAATTCAAATAAATCAACGGCAATAATTTATCAGCGTATTGCTTCACAATACGCTGTGTATTTCTATGAATGATAAGTAACACAGCATTACCAATTAAATGATGATTATTTTAACCGTTGTATTTATTTTTACATTAATAATGACTTGGTATTTTAATCACAAATATTAAATCACATAATATAAAGAATCTACTTAATAAATTCATCAATTGAAGGTTATAATTATTTGTAGATATGTGAACGTAACGGCTTCGCGCCGATATATATAATCACTACGTTACCACAGACCCCACACAACTACAGAAGCCGCATCTTTGCAGTTTCTACGGCGATATCACTTCCCATACACCTTTCATCACAACAATAAACGCACAGAGAATTAACAACATTATCATTGAACTATTATGCTTCTAAATTCGAAGTCTCACTGACAACTCGCCGCTGTCCTGCCGCCGGAACTGCGCGCCGCTGACAACGCGCTGACAATGCGCTGACAATGTGGTGACAATCGCGTGACAGCGTCGCCAACCGTTCGCCGCTAATTGGTGCAAATATTTACTTCATTTGCCTGCCGGTCGTGTATCCGCTAACTATTGTTAAGCTGTTAGTAAGGCTGCATTGACGTGCAGTCTTATTATCAAAGCGATAAGGGTTATATTGGTGTGTCAATGTCGTTGGGATCGATAAGGATTAGCGTTTTGTGAAGGCGAAGCCGAGGTGGGTGGTCAGTGTGAAGGAATTATTGTGATAAATAAAGGGCCCAATTAACCGCGTGGGATCGCGGCAAACATTTCTTATTTTGTTGTCAAATAATAATTATATCTAATATTGAAATTTATTATAAAAGTTTACATTTACTTGGCAGTTGGTACCTAAACCAAAATTTTTAGTTACCAAACGATCCCCCTCAGTTTCATTCAGATAAATTTTGGAGCTCCCGTAGGAATTCCGGGATAAAATGTACCCTGTGTCACTCAGGAACACTAGTTTTATGTAAGTGAAAGATTTTTTTAAATCTGTTAAGTGATTTTGGAGTTACAAACAAACAAACATGCAAACAATCAAATATTTTCTCCTTTATAATATCAGTATACAAAACAAGCTGTTTCCCGCAGTTCCGTTCACAAGGTTCACGAAAGTTCACTAACTTTAAGTGAGGTACTTCTTTTCTCACGAACCGTTTGCGATGTGACGCGACTGATTTGAATGAAACTCTGTATAATGATAAACTAAGTCTCCAGGTCAACATACTAAAATATAATAAGTATATTAAGAGTTAAGATTCCTTTGGTTTTGCTATTGGTATACGTAAGATAAGTTTCTAGTTAAATTTTATGTATATTTTTTTTCTATATGTGGAAACTACTAGGTCTAAGAAGTTTTTATATGTTATTTTTATTTTGTATTTTATGTTGTACCGTTTGTTTCCCGAAAATAAATAAATAATTTCCACATCAGAGGAAACTGCGGGCAAGAAATATTATAATCAGCAATACGAGTATGTAACTGTCAAAATAAAAATTACATGTAAGTTATTATAAACGGAATTGCTATAAAAACTCCAACAGTCTCTTTCTTCTCAGCAGTTGCTTTAAATTGGTTTGAACAGAAACTTCCGGCCCGACTCTGCAATAGCAAATCACGGATTATAAACATCAAAACGTGACAATACCACAAGCGATATCAATTACACTTTAAATAACCATTATACGACTGTAATGCGGCCCGCCGCGTCGGTGAAGCGGCTATAGGAGCACAATAAGCAGGGGCCAGTTATAGACTCCACTCGATGAAGTTCGTCACACGTTTGTGAATGAAAGGGTCGGACTAAATGTTTCCTTAAATATAAGGGTTCAGTACACGCATAAAAACTCTTTGAATGAGATCAAACGTTTCATATATACATACAACGGAAAAACAATGTTTTATGTATATTGAAATACGATTACTAAAAAGGGAGAAAAAATCTTGTTTGTTTGTAATCCTACTATCCTAGGTACTAATATTATAAATGTGAAAGTGTGGATGTTCGGATGTTTGTTACTCAATCACGCAAAAACGGCTGAACGGATTTGGATGAAATTTGGTATGCACGTTGTGAAGGGTACAAAGAAGGACATAGGGTACTTTTATCCCGGAATTCCTGCGGGAACTCCGAAATTACCGCGAGTGGAACCGCGGGCCCCAGCTATTTAACTATAAAATAAGTTTAGCATAAATATTATTTTGTAATACGAAAATTCAAACTTAAGAACTTAAATAAACTACGGAGTAAGATCAGCAACAAATTATATGTTATTAAATTGTTTTTTTTTTTCTGTGGTAACAAATAGAATACTGTTTAACAATAGACCTTCCATCATAGAACTTTCATTCAACCTTCCAGCGGCACCCAAACTCGACAAACACGTAAAACCGGCGGCGGAAGTGCGTGTGCAACTATAGCGACAATACAAACAAGTTTGTGTCTCTACACTGGATATTATTTTGTGTTTATGGTAGTGTGAGTTAGTGCATGTGTGTGTGCCTCCCATGAACGCTTGCTTTCACTGCGAAAAAATGTCACGTGATATTTTTAATATGACATGAATTTTGAAGAAAATAACGGCACTTAACTATATTCTACATAATTATACTAAATCAAACAGGGTGCAACTTTGGAGTTTGTTCTTCCCTTCAGTCATAGAGTTGTGAAGTTGTAAATAATGGAATTTTTTGTTTATATTTTTCATTTATTTTGAATACCACTTCAACATAACACACACAGATAAAAATTACAATCAAAGAACAAGCTTACATATCACTTTAGCACTTGAGAAACCTAAATAGGTGTATGAAAGACATGCTATTTTATAGATTTTATCGCGTGAGTTGGTACAATTTTAGTTTTATAATAATTAATCTAATGTCTAATGCTAGCTGGATTGTAGACATATTGTGCACTTATAAGAAAATGATTGATTGCTACATATTTAAATTATACTTATTGCCCATCAGTTTCAGTGCTATAGAAGTAGTCAAGTTTGAGTGTCGCTGCCCTCGCCCCGCAGACCGCCCGGCGCGTCTTTGTCATAATTGCACAAAAAATCCTCAACGACTCATTCTGGGGCGGCTCATTAGAGGCAGTTGCGGTGTTATATGAGCTGTATTATAACTACAACACAATACAATATGAACACAGCACCCAATATAGGTTCGGAGTTCACTCAATATCAATATTTAGGGTCGGAAATATTAACACAGCACCGAGACCGGGTTGTATTGTTGTTATGTTGTTATTTTGTTGTTAATAGCATTCATTTAATATGATTATGTTACAGATTTTTTTTAGGATTGTTGTGTAAACAGTTGAGAATTTAAAACTCTTAGATCCTGTAATTTTGAAATGATGTAAGGGTTACTTATAGTTTTTGAGTAATTTACCATCGTTATATTCTTCTCACCAACAAAACATCGCTTCTGAAATAAGATAGATATTTTTGTTCTGTTTCGAGTAAAAAAATCATATTATCCGAGAAAAAATTAAATTAAATTAAATGGTATTTAAATTCTTTAAGAACTATATTAAATCACCATTGATACAGTATAATACGCGTATGAAACTTCGCAACAAAGCGATCTGTGAGAATGAAAACGTCTCAATAACAAGTCAACAATGGTCGGATTGTCGGACTGCGGCCGGAAAAGAGCACGCACCGGTGCCCCGAGCGCACTTAGTATTCCGCAGAACTTCATCCCACACGCGATACGCCCAATCCGTCGCAAACACGCAAAAAATCCGACCGAATAACCCAAAAACCGCATTCACACGATTTGTTACAAAAAAAAATTGATAAATAGTGTGCATTGGGATCGCTAGTGAGGGTTCTGTATTATTGTATATCTATATTTCTATTTTAAGAAAAAAGATTTGATTTTTGCTTGTTTGTAGTGGATAAATCTTTTACATATAAGCAGTTACTGTGTTTCTGAGAGACATAGGGTATTTTTATCCCGGCATTCCGACGGGAACTCCTAAATCAACTAAAGTTAAACCGCGAGTCCTCGGCTAGTAACTATACAAACAGCTACCAGTCAGTAGGTACACGACTTCGCTCAACATTTATCTATTGAATCTAAAACTCCTGGGTAATTCTTTAAAAAAAATCGGATTATTAGCGATGCATCATTTTCAGCAAAAAATCACAAATCAAATAACTCTACTACATATGCCAGAAATAATTGGCATTTATAATATTGACAAATAATTTCGGTGAAATTATATTTTACTAGTGCTGTAGTTTACGGTGATTAGCAGTTCCGGAGTTCCCGCGGAAATTCCGGGATAAAAACTATCCTATCTTTTAAGTTGGTCCATATTATAAATGGTTACAAAATTTTATCAAAATCCGTTCAGTAGTTTCGGAGACCATCACGGACAAACAACGTGACACGTGATTTATATATATTAGATAAGATAAGATTAGGCCAAACACGATTTGGATTGAATGCGATTGGGATAAAAAAAAAACTATTTGGGTGAACTGAGATTTGATTGTTTTTCTCATTTGACCATAACGTGGTTTGGAAATTGTGCTACGAATCAGATATCCCCCATAAAACTAACATAATGCAATTTAATTCATAGACGTTTTCTACTGAGCGAGAGATCGTGAAAACTAACCTCTGATCGAAAAATTGTTAATCTAGTGTGACCTAAAAACCTGATAAAGGAACCCCAAAACATTATTGCAAAAAGTGCATAGTAAACCGCCGCATAGTGCCAGCGCGCGGGGTCGCCCGCTGCGGAACGGAGCGAGCACGGTATACGCGCCAAAGTGTTGTTGTTACGAGTAAAATGTCACATTGAAAAAAAAAGAAGAAGAAGAAGTAGAGTAGAATGCCACATGCGACAGTTGATTGTGTGAGCACAATTGACTGCGAAACGATCCGAGCGACGCCGCATTATATTATTGTATTAAGTATGTAGTATCATTTTACTCGCCTCTATTCAGATTGTAACAATTAATTTAGAACCAAAAAAAACCCCAATACAATATTATGTTCGACAAATAAAATAGAGTGCCGCCCACCGGATGCGCTCGTTGGGTCGCAATGTGTGTCATGTCGAGTAGCTTATCTGTGAAATCTGCACGAGTATATAAATATTATCAAGGAATTATGGGATACATAAAGCTGGCTAGCTCTTACCCGCGGTTTTTCCCGCCTTTCGAGACTGAGAAATTCGATACTATCTACTATGTTATTAAAAGAGGTCTACACTGTTATTAAAAGAGGTACCTAAAGTTTGTATGTTTGGATGTAGGAGGTATTCTCAGGATCTAACGAACTGATTAATAATATTATTTCATTTATATGAGGATCTGCTCATACTGATACAAAGAGTCCCTGAGGGAAACTCAAAACGGAGGCGGACATTTCTGTAAAATACAAAATATTCAAACTTCGCATAAACTCACTTCGATTATGTTTTCACCGCAACACCCCCAAAAAAAATTGTACCTAGGTCCTAGACAGTAATTTTATGCAGGTCTAAAGCAGGTAGGTACAGGTGTGGTTTAAAACTTGTGTATGAAATAACAACTAGAGCGGTCGTCAACAATATTATCAAAATTGGTCATCTGCGAGAAAAAACAGTTCACAAAAAAATTTAGTCTCAAACCTTAACACATATTTTAACTTTCTTTGCAATATTTGATAGACCTAACCAAAACCAAAACAACAAGAATTTTATTTAGAAAAAAAAATAACATGTGAACTCCATTGGTACACAGCCTAGTGGTATCGACCTGTCGTTCGGGAATGAACTCGAGTGTGCGTATGGAATACTCGTGCTCTGTGGCGCGCGGGGCGACGGGCGGGCGACTGGGCTGGCGGCGGTCGTCGCTGAAACAGCTGACTGAAGTCAGTGAAGTCTGAAGCGAGTGCGCGGGCGCCGGGTGACGTCACGCGGGGCCAGCTGCGCGGGAGTTGTTCTAACTTTTCATTAACTTTGAGCGTTACTTAGATACATCCATACTTTTAAAATATTTATTTAGTACTAGCCTTTTCCCGAGGTTTCACCCGCATTTGTTTCTGAGTTCCCGCGGGAATGCCGTGATATATACGTCATTTTCTATAGAGTGCAGCATTCTGCTACACTTTCAAACCTTATCATTATATTTTTTCCTTGGAATATGATTTTGATTTTGAAAAAGAGAAGTGTCAAATGAGACAGGAAAAATTGGACTGGAATTTTGAGCAATGATATAGGAGACGAGGAAAATGATTTGAATTTAGTTTTGGCTATTGTTTTGCGACTGAAATAACGTGATTACCTCCAAAAGTAATTAAACATTTTTTTATGACAGAAAAAAGTTTAATTTCTGTCAAACGTACAGAGTTGTTAGTGCACTTCTTTACAATACGTAACGTATTTCTTTGTTTCGAATTTAAAGCCACAATATTGTTTTCTATTTATCTAAACTCACGGTGCCTTAAACTTCCAGCCTCATTAAATTCACCCCTTTTTGATTTTTTAGGAGTTGCCTACAATTATAAAGAAAAATCGTGTTATTTTATAATTCTAGCATTAGCAGTTTTTGCTGAGCATTGATGACTCAGTAAGAAAGTTTTTTCATTTAATCTATACTAATACGTATATTATAATATACTAGTTGTGCCCGTGGTTTCACCCGCGTTAATTTCAGAGTTTCCGCGGGGATTCCGGGATAAAAAGTACCCTGTGGTTAATCTGATGTATAAGCTATATTATCATAAAGTTTCATTTAAATCCATCCAGTAGTTTTTGCGTGAAACAGTAACAAATATCCATCCATCCATCCATCCATCCATCCATCCATCCATCCATACATTCTTAAAAAACTTCCGCGTTTATAATATTAGTAGGATAGTTCACCCACGCTATTTTCAGAATTCCCACCGGAACTCTGATAAAAGTGGCTTAAGTTACGTCAAAATCGGTAAAATTATTTTGGAGATTAGCTGGAACAAACAAAAAGATAGACAAAAATTTTAACAATTGGTTTTTTGTTTTAAGTAACGAATATACTTTCACATGCGAGTTGCTGTTATTTTAACATTACAAACGTTAAACATTACAAACCACTTAATTTTTATTTATATCTACATTGTATAGTGTATATAGATATTTTTCATAATAAAATTAAAAAGTGCATTTAAACCTTACTCAGGGACCAGAGTTAAGCGAGCGCTACATAACCGAGCCCTCGCGCACTCACACACCCGCAGTACTGACTTTAAATACTTAACATACACGCATGGAGTGTATGATTTGACGCATTTTCATTACCAGTGGAAAGCGATCTTCCGACCCCGTCTCCTGGGTATGTCGTGGGGAGATATCGAGGGCCCGTGCACTTGGCGGCGGGGGTCAGGTAGAGTTGGTGGTATTTTTAGCACACGTGCGTCGCGCGCGCACCATATTTAGCGTTCTGAGTTACTGAGTTATGGTAGAGCCGCCATTTACTCGGTACAAATTATTATCAAGTCTTGATGTGTAGGTACTTGGCACTATATAAGTACATAATTATAGTATAATAGAATGTGCATTCCCCTTACCTTCAAATCTATAAAAATCTTTAAAATAAATCAATAATATTTTAAAATGCTGTTTAGCTCAAAAATATAGGATTTTAAATATTCTCGAGCGATATGTTTATCACTTTTTGTGTTTTTAGTTGAACCTACCTATCTATATTACCTACTAGCTGTGCCCCGCGGTTTCACCCGCGATAATTTCGGAGTTCCCGCGGGAATTCCGGATTACAATATAGCCAATGTTACTCAGGGATAATGTTGATTTCTAATGGTGAAAGAATTTATGAAATCGGTCTAGTAGTTTTTGAGTTAAATCATAACAAACATACAAACAAACAAAAAATCAAATCTTTCCTCTTTATAATATTAGTATAGATATGTCAGTTTGTTGTCACACGTCAGTTCATAGAAGGAATGCTGACCGAGAACTTGACCCAATATACAATTATACCAACATTTATTAAGAACTACATCCGTACATATGAGCTGCCATACGTACCTATAGATGGCCAACCAACAAGGTGCACGGTGCTCGGGATTAATTCCGAGAAAAGCCAGCCTTTTACGGGTTTCAAACCCGATAAAAAACCGTAAAAGTCTGGCTTTTATCGGGTTCAAACCCAAGTACCCATCTATACATACGAGTAACACACAATGCATTTTTTTTACTGTATCTATAGTCAATAATATAGTCTTTAGTCTATGTAATCATTAGTATGTTTAGTCATTGGTATTTAGTATATAGTAGTATGTACTAATATATAGTATTTGTTCATGTTGTGTATAAATTTGTCTGCCTGCGTCCGTGACGCCTCCGCAGGGCTCCAGCGGAAGACCAGCGCCGGGTGGGCCTTACAACCACCCGACTTATGCTGAGCTGGCCGCCTTTTTGTCACAACACGGTGTCTTATCACAATAATCAAATAAGTGTCTCACAATATTCAATAAGTAGGTGTCCGTTTCTCAGCCGTCGGATGGAGTTCACCCACAGATCTTCGGCTGGCGGCGTCTGTCCGTCGGTTGAGAAGCGTACCCTCAATACCTGTTATATATATGTCTAGTTGTTGTATACGTATGCTGTAAATCTTTGTGTTGTGTCAAATAAAGTTTTTTCAATTTCAATTTCAATTTTCAATATATACTAATATTAAAACTTCTGCTGCCACTAGTAGGCACTACGCGCCGCACCTAATAAGTCGGGCCGCACGCGCACTCTGCACCGAGCTATTTGCGTTGTCTGCCGCCGCGCCGCGCCGGCCCACGCGACGCTGCGATTGAAACCACACCTTAATACTATACGATTACGGTTCAAAATTATAGAATAGAATACTCTTTACTGTAGCTACCAGTGGCGAAGGTACCATAGAAGCCGATTCCCACCGGCTTCCCTTCAGACGCAACATCTCTCTCTACCGTAATTGAGAACGTTGTCAGGGATCTGTATAGGTCTGTATCTGTAAAAGTCTGAAGGACTTTTTATACCGGAATTCCCGCGGGAACTCCGATCGAACTTATCGCAGGTGAAACCGCGGGGAACAGTTAATAGTTTAATAAGTTGAAATTAAAGTAGATTTTCGGTTTCCCCCTCTCAATATTTCACCCTTCGCCGCTGGTAGCTACACCAAATGTTACAATATGTTCACAATTAATCTTAGCAATTCCATAAGGCATCCAAAAGGCGGTCTTATCGCTCCATTAGCGATCTCTTCCAGGCAACCTTAATATTTATACAAGTACAAATAATAAATCGGCAAGGCAAAAATTTTTAGGCGAATGTTGTTTGAGTTTCAAATTTTGTCATATATTTTTTAATTTTTTGTGCTGCCGAATAAAGATTTGTGTATCTCTAAGTCTATGTCTATAAGATTTACGGTTCCACCTGATTTCACCTTCACATAAATGTGAATTTGAGTTTGTTTTTTACGCTTTCACGCCTTAACTACTAAGCCGATCATTATGAAATTTAGCATAGACGTTATCAGGAGAACAGAAAAAGTGATTCTACTAGTGATATCTACTGCTATGAAAATAACGCGGGCGAAACCGCGACGAGCAGCTAGCTAGATTAAAAATAATTTGTTTATTTTCATTTGATTTATGACTTATTTCTAATGATAGAACTTGAGAACTTGACTTGTCCAATTCAATACGAACTTACTCATATTTTTAAAATTGACTGACTTATAAACGGAGCTGAACTGAATGAATACTGGAACGATACTCAAACAAATAAGTTCATATTTGATTGATTCTATTTTTAAGTTATATCAAAGGACCGAATTTGGTGAAACTACAAAAAACAGTAGTGTTAACATTCCTTATACATACGTCACCACATCCACCTACAGCCTCTCTACACAACACATAATATTATATTATACTTACACTCAACAGTTTGCATTGTTTTGCCGTTCAGACGTGGTTAAAATACCGAATCGACGAGTTATTTTCCAACGTAAGTACGTTTTAAAATGATGAAAATATGTAGTTCTAACCTAGGCAAAGTGTTCAAACTTTACTGCGGGAAACGACCCGTTACGTCACAAAACTAAATCAGAAGGAATGACAAATTGCACTCACAAACGAAACGATTTTTCTCATGTTCAGTCAATCTCAAAATAACTCTACAAAAATAAAACGTATCTACATTTTCCAACCTTGGCACGAAGCGACAAAGCTCAATTTCAAATCACCGTTTCGTGACGCATACGACGTTGCGGAGCGTGTAGCGAATCGGAAGATTCTCCTGAAATGGTAGCGCAGTGCATGTGTTCTGTCTCCGTCGCACGCGCGCGGGCCGGTGTCGCCGTCCCCGTCGCGCGCACGTGGCTTGCGCAACCAAGGCGCGTGACGTCACCGCACTGTCTGTTTACATGCACCGCGCCCGCCGCCGCTACTCAAACGGGCAGGCGGCTTTCTGCCAACACACCTGCACCCCTACTGTGAGCTCGGAGGAGCAGGAGTTAACGCATAAAAAGGAAGAAAGGAACGAATGTCGATACAATGCTAGACATGAAAACATATGGTCGGATCTCAATATCTATTAAAATATTTGGTATTTTAGTGTTAAAAAGTAGTTTTTTCTTTAACAATAAAACTTCTTTTTAACACGATAAAAACTACTTATTAAGTAGTAAAAATATTCACTCAACAACAACCCAAAGGTTCCTCGCGCTGAACTTTACCGGTGTTAAATGATAGAGAAAATTTTGTTTTTCTTCTTTATTTATGTCATTCATTGAGGTTTATCGCAATAATGTTATCAATGATAATAAGGTTTTAGTAATCCCAACTGTGTATAGTATTATAAATCCGAAAGTGAGTTTGATTGTTTGTTTGTTAGGTACGCTTTCACGGCTTTACGGCTTAACCGATCACCATGAAATTTTCTATACAAGTTATCGGCAATACATAGGACATAGAGTACTTTATATTTCGGGATTTCCGCGGGATCAATGAAATTAACGAGGGTGAAACCACGGGAAACAGCTAGTAAAACTGATATGAGGCAACATTGTACGGTTGGATCTGTTTCCGAAGTTAAAAAACAGTTCTTTTTTTAAAATCCATAATCTGTGGCTCGTTCTAGTCAGCTGTCAGCTGATTGCAACTCATGGTGTGGACACCGACAGTGGCATTAGTCACTGGGTATTCGTGAAGGAAGCGGCAGTTTTCATTCACCTTTTATGGGGTCAGGGAACTTTAAAGATACCTATCGCAACTACAAACAAATAAGGTACTGAAGCAAACTGACCGACTGACTGACATAAAAACGTAGCGCTGAAACTAATGAGTCAGTTCACCGACTCAAATATGTTATTAATATGATGTTCATACAAAATTTTATAACACGTTTACACTCAGAAGAACACTCAAAAGTTAAAATTTTTAAGTAGATATTTGAAAAATTATTACTTTCGATTCTATTCTTATACTTTTACAAATAAATTTAAGTAACCATCTTGGATCAACCAAATGTTTTATTTTAAGAGTAATGAGCATGTATATCCTAAGATTATAAATGCAAATGTGTTTTTTTGTTTATTTGTTTGTTCGTTACGCTTTCACGGAAGCTGTGAAGGCCGTGATTACACTATGGTAAACATGTCAAAAGTGATTTTTATGCTAGAACAAGCAGTTTCCGAAGGGATATCCTAATTTAGCTTCTTGTTAACGCTCGACTTGGATTTTTATCCAGTCAGTAACTTTCTCCTTCCATACACTTATTACAATTGGTTTCTTGTTAAAGTTTAGTTCTATTATTTGTATAGGAATAAAAACTAAATAACTTGTGTCTGAAGTTAATTTCCCACCCCCTTTTTAATTAAATTCGGATGCGCCCATTAATGCTTACAATAAATAAGAGATCTGTCCGAAATCACAAATCAATCCTTTCCACCCCCATACACCAACAATACAATACAATACGGAGCAATATAAAGCAAGTATCGTATTGTTACAATAAACATGCGACAACCGTCCGTCAGCGCGTCACCGGCTGTTTGCTCAGGACTGTGGGAAACTGGAGTTGATCAATGGGAATTAATATTGTTACGCAGACAGAGCCGACGGGATTTGTATGTTTAGTGAATTTAATGAAAATTATATATTAGTGTACTTATACAGTAGGTGCCGTAAGTAACTTGTCTACACAAATATTATTAAGATCTATCTTTTTAATATAGAATTTTGCATGCAAGGGGATGTCAAACCATTAAACCTATCGTATAAAATATTTTAATGAGAGATAGCTATAGACTACAGTATCCCTGAGTGAGATAGGTATACGTCGAACTGTATTTGTTATCTCGGAACAAAGATGGTCCCTTCACTACAGTTGACTTGTTTTACTTAGAATTTCAACTGCTGAAGATGTAATAATGATTAGGTTTTCATCACCTACTTGTACCTATTTCTTTTGGTAATAATTGTTTAGTTCATTCATAAGTTTAATTTAGTGTTTTAATAATAATTGTCATTATCTATACCTATGTAATCTGTCTATTTATTTACTTTATTTAGTTATGAAACGTTTTCTATTTCTATTTCCAGTCGCACACCGCAGCCGTTCTCTTTCATCACTCTAAACCAGTAGGTATCCATGTGTTACGTGTGTACCTATTGTATTTTAATCTGATATAAATCACGTTTCCACCAATTACTCTCATATCGACGCTAATAAAACTCATTTGTGGCCCCAGTGCCCCCCCCCCCCCCCCCGCACGTGCACCCTCCGCACCCGTCAGTGCCGGCAACTGTCATCAAATCTGTCACGTGCGGAGCCCGGCCGCGGGCCGACACGTGCCGCGGACCCGGGCCCTTGGTACGAGTTCTGAAATTTGCATGGGCAATATTAAAAGCATGATTATACTCGTTATGTATTAATTAATATGGCACGACAAATAGGAATAATTATTATTATCGATTTAATTTCAACTATATGTAGAGTCCTTACAAAGGCAATGCCATTTTAGCAACCAAAAAAGGTTTAACATGGAGACAAAAATTTATAACGTTTATAATAACGATTATCAATTAATAAAACCTGAAAACGTCAACTTATGTTCAAACACATTTTTGGTATCGCGCTTATTATTTTTAAGATAACAATTTTACTCTTATAAGAAGTTAATTTTAACCGAGCGTCAAGATCTAAAGAAATAAATGGCATTTGACCGTTTTATTTCGCTAATATCGTTCGAAAATAGCGCAACCGGCCCACTTTTGTACGGGCCCAAATGAATGACGTTGGAACAGCAACTCATGGTAGGGCCACCGCGCGCTGGTTCCCAAGTGAGCAACAATGGGCAATTATCGCGCTTATTAGCTCGCAGGAGTTTATTAACTGCGTCGGGCGGGAGCTGGCCGGGAGCTGGCCGGGAGCTGGCCGGGAGTGCGCGGGGATTAGCGGCGACTCCGCGACGTGCAGCGTACACTAGAGGACAATAAAGACAAGCACCCAAATTTTAGATTTAATTATTTGTTATGCTATTGTATAATAACTGTAAAATGGCCATCGATATGTGTCGACGTATTTTCGATGAATGTAAACTCAACACGTATTTTTTCATTGACAAAATTACTGAAAATAAGACAAAATGCAATATGTATAAAAGGTAATAGGTAAATCGTTTCTGAAATACGAATGAAATATGAGAATCGAGACTATACGTACTACATATTATCATATTATGTAGAGTTCATCAGGGCAATGATGTAACTTTTGTTGAAATAATATTTCAGTTTCAATCAGAAAAATAGCGTTTTTGTGATTAATTAATCATGTTAGGCAGCTTCAACTGCCGCCATGTTTTTGATTGCACCCGAAAAATGATAGAGACAAAAGTTACGGAATAGCCTCTCATAGATGCATTTCGATGAATTTTATTTCTTTAATAGATATCTTTACAGGATTCAACTCTCATTCGGAAGATACGTGATTGGTGAATGTTTGACCGAACTAAAACGTGCATCAGGGCAGCAAAAAATCTAAATAGAATGTTACATTTTTCGGTTTATTTTGTTGTAGGTTCTTTTGGAAATATTTCTGTGGATCCTCTGACATTTCTCGCCAGTATAAAGTTAAAGCAAATAGTCAATTAGCGGAGCGGCACGTGCCGGGCGCGCGTCTGCCTGGCAGAGTCAGGCAGGCAGGCAAGCAGACAGCAGAGCAGCGAATTGCTCATCTGGGTCTACTATAGCCTACTAATACATGCTACTACTAAATGATAAAGATACAGAGCACAAGTGATTGTGACAAGACAATTATACTTACAATGAAAAAAACATACAAACAGTCGAATGCAGAACCTCCTCCTTTTTGGAAGTCGGTTAAAAATAGTAGTATCTAGGCAATTTCTTGTAGGTACTTTATGAATAGCGTTATGGAAGTTATAAAAATGTGTAACTCGTCCAGTATAGTATCAACCTCACTAAGTAACCGAACAATAAGTATAATTATAGTAGAAAAAACAAAGGTTTATGAAAAGAAATAAACACGCTAACGATTGGTGACATTTACATTTAGGTATTTATAGCACGATTCCCCACCTATATTATTAGAAATTGTTAACTAACGTACTTATTAAATCGAAACGCGATAAAAAACTGATAAACTCTATTAAAACATCGTACCACGCGAAGCCACACACAGAACTATACCCTCTGATAACATCAGTAACGCAATAATTAATGCGACAACCGACAACCCTAACGACACACAACGCAGCTATCGAGTAACAAAGCTTCGGTGACAAATTGATACTGATAAATATATCCATCACTGACGCACGAAACTCTACCCTTTGCTGCACGAGATAAAGTTCAAAAAAGAACCATGACCCTATAGGATAGATAACAGTTGATATTAGCGGCGGCTAGGGCTGCCACAGCGCGGGCGAGCATCGCCGCTCATCTCTCTTTGTGCTCCCAATTTGCGAGCCAATTATACGGGGATACGGGCGAAATTATTATATTCACATGAGTATATTTTTTCACCGAATAATTTGTACAGATTGATCTTTCAAACGTTAACAAAAGCTACAGTAAAGTTAGTTTTAATCATCATTTTTTTTTTTTATTATTATTATTCCCGCAGGAATCCTTTATATCAGGAACTTGATACAGCTTCATCACACTTTAATCAATGGTTTAGAAACTGTTAAAACCTTTTTTGTAAGTTTTCTAATATACACTGGGAGTTTTCTTTTGCTATGTTCCTTTTTTACTATTAATTTAAATTTGACAATATATAAGAATATTCGATTGACAACATGTCTTTAATTATCTAAAATATCTATATTTTTAACTATGGAATATTCATATCAATAGGTTATGGGCCTATCTAATACTTGAGAAGAGTAAGAGAAACGCAGAATCAGTTAGTAGAAATAAATTCACCCGATGACCTACGAAAACGAGATTTTTCATACAAAATTACCATCCGAATTTCCAAACTTCCCGTAGATTTCTAATGATTTCCATTTCTACATTTAAAAATAAATATTAAAACTGTTAATTTGATGTGAAATGTTTTAAATACAAATTTCAGAAACATTGAAAGTATTTAATAAACTAGATGTGCCCCGCGGTTTCGACCGCGTGAAAGGTTTTCATATAGCAACTTTTTTTTTCTGACATCCTGACATCCGATTGAAATTAAATAAAGCCTATAAGTAGCTTCAGGCTAAGCTTAATCTACCTGTGAAAACCGCATGTCAATCCGTTCAGCAGATTCGGAGATAATCGCGAACAGACAGACAGACAAAAAAGAATTTAATTTTTTTTTTGTGGTTGGTAACTCTTCTTTTATCGCCCCCTGTCAATTTTCGTTAAAAATATTCAATGTACAGAAATCGCTGATTCTACTCTTTTATTATAGTATAGAAGATTAGAATCCTAGCGTGCCGTCTTCTTCCTCACACTTATAGACTTTCGCATAGATAAAAAAAACAACACTGGATATTCACTTCAGTGTCGACGCTGTGAAACTATGAGCCCGTCTTACTCACGACCCTCGTAGTAACGCAATCACTGTCTTAACTTTTAATTTGCACAATATAATTAACATTTAACTGTGCGCTTTATGGTTAACAGGCTAGCTAAACGATGTCAAAGGTCAAGTATAATTGTAAACACACCTAGTCTGGAATGGTTTCCTAAAATTTAAAGGTTACGTTACATATTACTACAAAATGTTCTTTCACACTTGCTATTAGTGAAAAAGCCTCAGCGTATCTATCATAAGAAACCTTTTCCCTAAATCTAAAACCGCTGTTTGGTTTAAATCGGAGGTTATTGAAAGTTTTGTAACAAGACCGATAAAGTCTAATTTGGTAAACCCAGTGCTATACGTTCATTGAAATCAATATAAACCAGTAAGTATCTCCTCGCTCGTAACCCTGCAGCGCTCCCGAGCATGTCCGCACCTGTTCCCACAAATAGACACGGACAATGCACTCCTGCGCACTCGCCACCGAACCCATACCAACATAACTAACGACACTAACACTCACAAGTTTGGTACGCAATAAACTGCTAGCCGTCAATATGAAACACACAAGCATGATGTAGCAGAAACAGCAATGGACGGTGAAACAGATGATACAGTAGAAAGTAAAGACGATCCGATAGTAGCGGTATCGGTATGCAATCGGAAGCAATCGATGAACGGCGATAGTGCAAGTGTTGTTACTATTGTCGCATCGGCTAAATATATCGCTTTGTTTACACACAAACAGAATCGAACTTGACTAATGGCACGGTTTATCGATTTAATTATAGATCGATTCGAGATGAATTAAATTTAAATAGTCCTGATGTTATTGTGAATGAATCATTCACGATAGAGATCGATCTTGAAATATGAATATAGACTAAGTTGCAATAAAATATGCTGAGATTCTATGTACATAATATCCTGCCCTATTCCGCTGGAAGATCGGTATTGGTTCATGATATAGAATAGGTAGTCCTTAGTTATCTGCTGGCGAAAACGCAATAAATACTAAATATGAGTAAGTACCTATTACGCTTGCGCTCGATCCCACTGACCTATATCTCGCGTCGCTAAACTTACGAACTCATTACATTGCGCGTGTCGCGTAATATTTATCAAGGTCGTTCTATTTATACACTCCGAAGTTATCGGGAGAGCATCGCGTTAAGTTTTCGATGGACAGTTAATAAAAATCTAAATTCGGTTACGAGTCAAATATGAATTAAACTCGCCGAAATGGAGGGTGGACCTCGGCCGGTGAGGATCCACGGGGGATGGTCGATGGAGGGTCGATGCACCGGGGCGGGCGGGGGCGGCGGCTGCGGGGCGGAGAGGGACGGGGGGCTGTGGAGCGGCGGGCGGCGGAGCAGCCGCGAGGGCGGGCGGGGCCGCGTCGCACGCCTTGTATGGCTCGCCGCGTCCGCCGCGCCCGCGCCTATATAACCGACGCGCCGCCCTCACCGCCGCACTCGCAGTCTCGCTGCCGTAGAGTCAAGTTCAGCGTCCGCCCCACACCCACACCCACACACCGCCACCATGTGCGACGACGATGTAGCAGCGTTAGTAGTGGACAATGGCTCCGGTATGTGCAAGGCCGGTTTCGCGGGGGATGACGCGCCACGTGCCGTGTTCCCCTCGATCGTGGGTCGCCCGCGCCACCAGGGTGTCATGGTGGGCATGGGCCAGAAAGACTCCTACGTAGGAGACGAAGCCCAGAGCAAGAGAGGTATCCTCACCCTGAAATACCCCATCGAGCACGGCATCATCACCAACTGGGACGACATGGAGAAGATCTGGCACCACACCTTCTACAACGAGCTGCGCGTCGCGCCCGAGGAGCACCCCGTGCTGCTCACCGAGGCTCCCCTCAACCCTAAGGCCAACAGGGAGAAGATGACCCAGATCATGTTCGAGACCTTCAACTCGCCGGCGATGTACGTAGCCATCCAAGCCGTGCTGTCGCTGTACGCCTCCGGTCGTACCACCGGTATCGTCCTGGACTCCGGTGACGGTGTGTCGCACACCGTGCCCATCTATGAAGGTTACGCGCTGCCCCACGCCATCCTCCGTCTGGACTTGGCCGGCCGCGACTTGACCGACTACCTCATGAAGATCCTTACCGAGAGGGGCTACTCGTTCACCACCACCGCTGAGAGGGAAATCGTGCGTGACATCAAGGAGAAGTTGTGCTATGTGGCGCTGGACTTCGAGCAGGAAATGGCCACCGCCGCCGCCTCCACTTCCCTGGAGAAGTCGTACGAGCTTCCCGACGGTCAGGTGATCACCATCGGCAACGAGAGGTTCCGTTGCCCTGAGGCACTGTTCCAGCCTTCCTTCCTGGGTATGGAGTCGTGCGGTATCCACGAGACCGTGTACAACTCGATCATGAAGTGCGACGTGGACATCCGCAAGGACCTGTACGCCAACACCGTCATGTCCGGTGGTACCACCATGTACCCCGGTATCGCTGACAGGATGCAGAAGGAGATCACTGCCCTGGCGCCTTCGACCATCAAGATCAAGATCATCGCTCCCCCTGAGAGGAAGTACTCCGTATGGATCGGAGGCTCCATCCTCGCCTCGCTGTCCACCTTCCAGCAGATGTGGATCTCCAAGGAGGAGTACGACGAGTCCGGCCCCGGCATCGTGCACCGCAAGTGCTTCTAATCTGTGTGTCGTGCTGTTGTGCTGTTGTGCGTCGTACGTAGTGATACCTGACAGAACTGAACATCTAAATATTAAAAACGCCATCTTTATTATTATTATAATGTAATTTATTATTGTAAAATTTTTTATATTTAAATTTATTAATTTCTTTTTTTTTATTTTTCTATTATTATTATTATTATTACTATAATATTATACATCGGGATCGTTATGGATCTCACGCCGAATGTAATTAATAAATAAACTGTTAATTTATTTATTTCAATTACATCATTTTCCTTTTTGTAAGAACGTTGAGTTTTGGTTTTTAGTCGTAGCTCCATGCACCCCTTTCCTTCCTGCAAACATAAGGTTAGTTTACGAGCGTGTCAGTGCCTCAGCGGCTGTATGTGGGTCAGCGTCGTTGCCAACATTCCGTTCATCTTTGAGAAAAAAAAATCATAACACCATCGCCGTGTTGCCAACAAGTTTGTACCGATATAATCCGGCACTTCGTAAGCGCTAGAGGCGGAATGTATAATTAGCAGCGTTCCCCCACGTGCCGCGAGCGGCTGGACTCGGGAGCGACCGCCACCATAAATAGTAAAGACAACTCCCGCGAACGCATTTTCTATATTTAACGGAACGCTCGCACGCGCCTCGCATCGACGTAATCTGAACCGTCGCCCAGCGGAATAGGTTCAATAGTCGCTCGAGCATGGTGTTCCGTAAATACAGACTGGAGCGAGCACTCCAGGTTCAGAAAGCTATCGTTTCTATTAATATTGGCGTCTCCCGGACCGCTGCTGGCCGGGCGCCGCGCCGCTTCTTTCCCAGTCTTTTCGTGACATAACTATGTTTACTGTAACACGTAATATATGATCCAATAGTTATGATCGCATCATCCGTCGGTTATTGTTTGAGCTCCGCAAGTAAACATCAACAGACTGGACTCTAACTGGAACTATCTCACCGCTATTATCATTACGTATCGTGTTTACGTTTCGGTCATATTATTATCTTTTGCTCGCTTTGTTGTATTAATCTGTTCTTCCGAGTTCTCAGATGTAGAGTCAACGGAAAATGATTTTGTTACTTTTCAAATTGTCAATTATTTTTATTGTCTTTGACAACTTTGTAAAGGAGAAACTTGTAGAGACACTGTCTGTTATATATCCGCCTTATCATCGGATTATCATATCTAAAAATATCTCTGCACGCGTACCACAGAGTCAGCTGTCTGTCCGTGCGCGCCTCGCGCTGAGAGTTACTAGACGGGATATAATGAAACTTGCGTTCTTGTATCAGTTACTTCCATTTCTAAAGCGAAGTGTTGACAAAAAAATCTACTATATTTATCATTATAATTATCAGCTTTAATACATAATCAGAAATTATACGTGACTTATTTGGATCTTATGCTACAACTGCTTCAAGCATTGTAAAATATGTTCATTGAACAAGACGTATTTTGTCAACGCTAAACATCTGGTATTATTGAAGTGGTTTTAGGAAGAAGGAAGAATCACTTGTTAAGCTTCTTGTAACAAAAGCTTAAAAAATAAGTGGTTTAGCCGAGTTCGTACAAGAATTGACTTATATATATTTTGGAATAGATTTTTTTATTTACAGATTTTCTAAAATCCACAGCACTTTTAAAACTACGAATGTTACTGTTCATAAGTTTGTGTAGTTCATTATTGAATTAAAAAAAAAGTTCCTTTGGAATGTCCTTGTTTTATCAGTCGACAAACGTCCTCTGCTGATTGAAAGCTTCCCTCAAGAATTTACAAGCTCATCACGCCTTCCTCGGAACATCGCTATGAATGTGTACCTTTTTAATAGATGTATTTTTAATAGACGTATTGAATAGTTTGCACGGTATAATATCAGAAGAGGAAATTTCTTGATTCATACTCTTTAGAGCGTGATTCTTCAGTAGTTAGCTTTTAGTTTTTGAATTTATTTAATATTTATTAGGTAGTTAGTTATATTAGTTATATAGAGTACCTAAGTAAGCATGTTACTTTGATCAGAAAGATTACAAGACTACTCATTTCTGTAAACCGAATTTCTCTAAAACGCTAATCTTTGTTCTTATAACGCTCTGTGTGTGATGTCAGCCTGTTTGTGACGTCCATAATCACGTTTCGGTGTCGTTTTATTAGAACTTACTTCAGCGCGTGACGCGCCTCTACCCGCCCGGAGAGAATGTGTTACAACAAAATAAAAGTATTTTAATAATACCTGCCCCTAATGACAGTAGTCACTTTCCGTTCACAATCACAGGGAAACAAGTCGGAAAGTAATTAGATCCCGAACAACATTCATTTTACGAGGGGGCGCTACCGTCGCTATTTGCCGGGCGGTAAGCCATGTGGCGCATACCTTGACCTTATTGCTTTGGAAATAGAGGTGAAATTCCAACGGGTCGCACGTGTAGAGACGTAGAGTTAGAATGGTCAGTTAAAAACACCTAGTAATGAAAGCTTAGGCAAAGGAACGGAGCGTTCCGACGACGATTGGTGTGTTCTGGCGTCGTTTGAATGATTCATTGCTTCCATTCGACGAGCGAGGCTGATGGCATTAGGTGCTCTCTATTAATACTGAGGGTACTTACTCGGTTGTTTACTGTTTATTACCTTATTTAAATCGTCAACTTTCCTTTCCCATAGTACATAGCTTATTGTTAGAAGTGATACAAAGAGACCTTTGAGGAATGTTATAAAGTTGGAGCCAAATTTTATTAGATCTACTTTAATTAAGTTTATTAAGTAATACTTTTGGTTATTTGTAACATATTCGTAGAGTCACTCATTTGTTTTGTTTGTAATTTTGAGCCATTTGCAGGAAATAGCATCAGTTTGAAACTTGCTAATGCTTAAAATTACACTCAAAGAAAGTTTCTGTCATGTATTTGCTGTTCAGAGCGTTAGTTAATTCTTTTATTTTTAACTAGAAAAAGAGATTTAAAATCTAGAAAAAAATTGTTAGCAAACTGTGAGTCTTGAAACGATTCAGCTCTTAATATTATAATAATTTTAATTTATAATTTAATTTTTAATATTAATTTATATTCTGGTATGATAAATTTAAGACTATTTATGTTAATTTAAGACTAATATGACTAGCAAACACGAACCGATTAATATACATATGTAATTATGTATGTATAATAATGGCAGTCAATAATTATTAGGTAGGTATCTTTTTTGATGATTACAAAGTTGATTCAATTGTAAAAAATATACAGAAAGGTGGGTTAGTGAAGCTTAGCCATATACGTTTGCTGATATTTAAAAATAGTAAAGTAAGGGTAATTTTATTATTTAATTGAAATTGATAATACTGGCAGTGAATTTTACATTTCATCTCTTCAGTTCTTTATAAGTGAGAATATTTTATTAATTAGTACGTAATATACATTTTAACTAGTCAACTTTAGTTCGAACTATATTAAATACTCGTTCGTAATAATACGTAATTGCATAACTACATAACGCTATCAAATATTTGCCAAACAAATGTAAACTAATTCCATCGAGCGGTGAACAATATGAGAGATGAATCGAGTGCTCGGAGCGAGAATCGAATAACTATCGCGTCACGTAGCTGCGGTAATTAGATTGAGATGTCTGCGGAGTTAGATACGGTGTTGCCAGATCACAATTTAGTTTTTCACCAGATCCGTTCGCGAATAATTAAAAGTGCGATGGCAATTAAATGTTTATCCTCTCTTTCTAAATATATTTTATTGTTGAAACAAATTGTCTACATATTTTTTTTTTTAATTCAGACAGCTACAAAAACTTATTAAAATTTCGCATAGTAACTTTTGTGTGATTCACAAAGCTACGAATACGAATATTTTGTTTGTGACGTTGGGCCGCCTGCATTATATTCTTTGAAATATTATGCAATACACATATTATAGACACGCTTGTCATTTCAGTTATATTTAAAATATTTATAACAGAAATCATGCCTTAACTTCTCAACCGATCACATTAAAATTTTGCATACACGTTGACAGGATCATAAAGCAGAACGTAGGGTACTTTTTATTCCTAAATTCCCAAGAAAACTCCGAAACTGACGTTGGTAACACTGAAATCAAAGGCAGCCGTTAACAAAGAAGTAGTACCGATATGGCAATAGCAATAAAAAAATAAGAGAGAAATGTGAACGTGTTTTATTAATATTTTAAAAATTCAGAAAAATTCCAATTCTAATAAGCTGGCAACACTATGGGCGCTGTAGCGGGTGGGTAGGGGTGGGATGGAAGTGTAACAATCGCCATATCTCTTGGAGAAGTCTCATACTCACTGGTGTCGCTTCGCGGTTGCCGACTCGCATCCAGCTATGCTTAGACGGAGAGCTGGAAGCGGTTCTTACTGATAACTGTGTAACTGCAACTCAATTTTTCTGATTTTATATGAAAATTAAAAAATGAACAGTCATTAAAAAAAATTGTATCAGCACGTCTGGTGTTTACAGTAACAAGCTCTGTTTAGTTTGGAACCAGGTTGTGTTTCCATACATTATACTATAGACCGAAAAAGAACAATTTAATAAAAAAATTTTTATTAAAAGTTAACTTCATAGTGTGCCACCGCAAATCGTGTAACTACGTCACACGCTGAAAATATATACTTACTACTACTTGTTTCTCCTAACACACCTAAATACCAGAAATAAAAGTAAATACACTTCTAAGCATCGAACGTCTTCGTAATTTTCCTGGCTTGTTTTCCTCAGGCTAGCTCTCGGACTATCTAACCTCTAGCGCTATTTGCTCGCGCTGATATTAGTGAAGTTGTCGCCACCGCTCCATCTCCTCAGCCGGGCTCAACTATATTAATATCAATCATATTTATTACTATTAACCTGTCGCCGGTCGAACCCGCCCCGCCCTCCCCACCCTCCGCTCCCGGCTGCTACAGCAAGACGCAAGGGTTGACAATAGAGAAAATCATGTCATGAAAGATAATATCGGTTTATTAAAAAAAAAAAAAAAATTTCAGTTGTGTCTTTACTTACTCATTTTTAATTACAGTCTCTACGTCAGTGATTTTCAATTTATTTTATAGCAACACGAGCTGAAAAAATGAAAATTTTAAGTGAATTATCTGCTACTCTCATCAAAAAATCGAATAATACGCGTTTAAACAAAATTTAAAAATAAACGTACGTAACGTGTGTGTCTAACAGCTGAATGGTTTTTCAGTGAGTAAATAATTATAATTTAAGACCTGGAAAAGGACGCAGGGAATCGTCAACTGAGAAAAAAAGTGTAGTTTCCGAGGGAATCCCGAAATCGATGTGTGGTTTTCAAAGCACTGGTGGCAGCCCTGGGCGGCGGCGGCCGATAAAAGAGCATTGTCGCAGCTCCCACTGACCCGGCACAATGTCGGCGAGTTTAATTGGCGGGTGTCGATAAAGCGCATAATCGCGTGACGCGCCCCGCTTTGGGCTGCGAGCTTTTTATTAATTTCACCCCTAATGACGCGCCATTTGAATATCGTCAGATGTTTGGGGCACAATGCCGCGTCGTTCTACAGTCGGAAGCGCCCGAGTAATGCGCCGTCGATTCACCTATAACGTAATGAATTCAATAACACATTGTTGCCAGCGCGCGAGTGTGGCCCCATTGTCACTGAGAGTGATTTAATTCTGGCTACATGTCTGCCTCCCGACTATACGCGTTTTTCGCATCGCAGCACGTTTTGAAGTAATTTATCTACGAGTTTTCAGCGCCTCTTTATTTAGTTACTAGCCGTTCCCCGCGGTTTCACCCGCGTTAATTACGGAGTTTATTTATTGATTTTTGTGTTAAATCTTTATGCATATAAGGGTAAAAAGGCGGGCAGAGATGCCATACTGGAATTCTCTGCCAGTCAACCTTCAGGTAGTAACAAAGAGTTACCTTGCCGATGCATTTACGTGATAATTCCAATTATGGATTTGTTCCCGGGGGAAAGTACCCTATGCCTTTTTCAGTACCCCTGATAACGTGTTTATAAAGTTTCATGAAGATCGGTTGAGTAGTTAAGGCGTAAAGGTGTTTTAAATTAAATTTATTTTCGCATTTATAATAAATAGTAAGGATTAGGATGGTTTATTTATATGTATTATTCAATTTTTATAGTTCAATAATTTTTTGTAATTTTCTAAATCTTGCTGAATTTAGACGGATTTTAATAATACCTATTTCTTAAAAATTACTGAATAGGTAACTAGGTACTTAATATCATTATGAACGTGAGTACCCGGAGTTATATGAAGATCAGTATAGATAAGTTGTTCCTTAGCATTTGTGTAAATAGACACGCAAGTTTTCTTTCTTCATTTGATTGATTTATTTAACAGAACAGATAAAGGTAGAATTATAACAAAGACAGAAAATTTAATAAAACATAGGTGCAGATTAATATTTTTAAAGTACAAAGCCAATCAACAAAAAAACTCCAATGATAAAATAAAACATGATAATATGACGTATTTCTTTGTTCAAACACATTTAATACCGAAAACTTTGTGAATGAACGAACAGAATTAACCAAACTCTATTATGAAGTATCGATTACTTTAAACTAAATTACACACAAATTAAGAGGGATCGAAGCTAAGGCTTTACTTTGTTACAAACTTAAACTGTTCTGCTAATCCTGAAAGGGATTATGTTCGTTCCGTCGCGGTGGACCTTAAATGGGATTCACAATAATGGCTTTGTTAGTTGCTTATAATATTTCAGCTCCTCTGCTCGGTAAGACAGTAGCCTAATCCGTTCCCTTGCAGCGCCATCTCTTATCTACTGATAAACGTATTGCTTTTTAACACTCTCAACGCGTTACGGGAAGTATTTTGTCGTATTTGAGTTTCGGCCTGTGCGGCAGTGCATTGTCCTTGTTTTACTCTAGGCGCGGGAGTAGTTTTGCTAACTACCCGTTATCGGAAAAAAGAGATACCTACATTTCCGACATCCTTATTTCAAATGGATTAATTTTTACAAATAAAAATGTACGGGAAGTATTTTTGCGTAACGCACTGAATTGAACTTGTTTTCGTCTGGTGCGGCACGGGAACTATTTAGCCGTACACTGCCACCCCGTACCGCGCTGGCGTGCGCGTACGCGACGCTTAAGTTTGCCTTAGTGATGTGCGCACTGCGCAGTGCAATCGTGTTTTCACCGCGCTACTCGTCACTTTTCAAAAAGAAAAAGTCACGTAACTTTGTTAACATTCTTGGAGTCTATAATTCAATCTGTAACGCAGAAATCTTTTGCCGACGCAAATAATAACGAACAAAAAAAGCGAATAACTCACACTTTAAGGAAAGCAGAAAAGTTTAAAAAGTGTCATTCGTGCTATCAAGATTTAAGAAAAGAATTTAGCAGCCGTGAGACTGACAATAAAGTTAGCACTAAGCAGATTACATTGTGTTGATTATGCATGACAATATATATTATTTGAAATGTAAAAAGATTTTTTTATTTTATGAGCACATCCCATCACTAGCGTTGTATCTTTTCTATGCGGCTCGGGAAGCAATTTCCCGTAAAATTATCAGTTTTGAAAAATGTCTATAACTATTAAAATATCGCATGGAACCCCGGGCGACTGCAGCTGTATATACACAAGGATATAATCTATTGATTAGATTAAAAATTTTAGACAACCGAAGGATTTCCATGTCTTGAAAGACCTTTGAAGTCAGGTCCTGATACGGGAAAATAGAAGTCGTAACGCATAGCGGGTATTATTGATACGGGAAATATTTGACTCGTACAGCACTGGAAGTAAGTTTTGTTTTATCACTACCGCGTTGAGAGTGTTAAAGAGAACGAAAAAGGATTTGTGCTCAAAAAGCCGTACGGTTTTTTGGATAATCTCTAAATGGGCAGCTTTCATACTTGCAATGTTCGTTTGCGAGTTGTCTGCACTTTTAAGCAACTACTTACTGGTAGGTAAGTATAGATCGGTGTTCCCGAGTGACATAGAACACTTAATTTTATCCCGGAATCCCCACAGGAACTCCGAAATTAACGCGAGCGAATCCCTGGAGGATCGACTATTAGATTAATAAGTAGGTACGTACGTTATTTTTAATCGTTTATTGTTTTTTTTAGTTTTTTTCAATGAATTAAGAGTAATTGACGTAAATTTTCAAAAAGGTCCTTTAATTTCTTCTCCAGTTAGGTAGCCTAGTGGAGATTTTAACCAACGATACCTTGAGGAGAGCGCACAGAAACTGCGGCAAAGATCCGCTGCAATAAGTGACGATTGCTCTTATCTCTGACACAAGATGCTGGATTTTTCAGTATTTCAGATGAATGGTTCCGATTAGGTACACAAATCCATTTTTACATTGCTACCGGCAAGGCGCTTGAATTGAAAATATCAAAATAATGTAATATAACCTCGTAGTTGATCTTAAATGTATTTAATACGACGCCTATAGTAGGTCTAGGTACATAATTATATATAAACGTCTATAAACGCCTATGTTTTAATTACTAGTGAGTTAATACCTGTAAAAATTATAGCTAGAAAGTTTTAAGCACACACTCAGTTTGTTTGTTTGTTTGTTACACGTTCACGCCTTAAGGGCTCAACCGATCATCATGAAATTTTGCATACACGTTGTTAAGGGTACAGAAAAGATATGGGGTACTTTTGATCCAGGAATTCCTGCAGGAACTCCGATATTACCGCGAGTGAAACCGTGGGGCACAGCTCGTCCTATTATAAATGCGAAAGTGAGTTTATGTGTTTGTTACGCTTCTCAACCGATCATCATTAAATTTTGTATACACATAGTGAGGGTTATAGAAAAGGATATAGAGTACTTTTTATCTTGGAATTCCCGCGGGATCTTTGAAATTAATGCGGTCCAAACCGCGAGAAACAGCTAGCTACATATGTATGTATAGGTATCTAAAACCTATTATATTACCTACGTACCTGCAGAAAGTAATATATTAAGCAATAAATACTTGAATACTGAATACGTGTGATTACAGGCAATTTATGTGTCAAATATTCCAAAAACATATTGATGATGACTTCTATTTATAACTCGCTAGACATACCGCTCGCTTCATTTCGTGCGTCGATCGTGGCGAAATGGACCATAAATAGTAAGACGACCCGGGCCGGGAGGCGTCGTCTAGCTCTTGTCCACTCGGTAGTCCACGTTTTGCATCACACGTTGTCCAGGGGTACAGACACGGACATAGGGTACGTTTTATTTCTGAATTACTCCGTAATTAACGCGAGTGAAACCATGGGAATAAGTAAATAAATACATTATAATATACTAGTTGTCCCCGGCGGATTCACCCGCGTTAATTTCAGAGTTCCCGCGAAAATTCCGGGTTAAAAAGTACCCTATATGTTAATCTGATGTAGAAGCTATATTATTGTACAGTTTCATTTAAATCCATCCAGTAGTTTTTGCGCGAAAGAGTAACAAACATCCATCTATGCTCACAAACTTTCGCGTTTATAATATTAGTAGGATAAAATAATACTGTAATATTACTGATTACGAACAGGTTTTAAAAAGGTTAAAAAAACTATGTATTACTTTCCAGACACAATCTAATGAGCTCTTCTTACCACGTAACCCTATGAGAATATTATTTTTTGAATATTAAAAGAGTGTCGCGTCGCAAGCGCCCCACAAAGCACAGTAGCAACTTTTAAACAGCATAGACGAGCTTTGTCCCACACAAAAATAATAACACAATCGCATTTATCCTATGCGTTTGCCGAGTAAACCGCCTGCGTCGAAGACCTTTATGTGTTTAGAAAATAAAGCTCAAATTAGCGTAGAGAAAACGAAGTTTTTTTTCCATTTCTTGTTATTGTCCAATTTAAAATTTGCTTTAAGTATTGTCGCGTCGTTCAAGAAACACAAAAACTCTATGAAATAAATGCAGATTAAATAGTGTGTTAAAGTGTTGTTTTTTATGCAACATCCGGCTTTTAAATAAATAGTTGGTCTGTTGTGGGATTAGTGAGATGGTAATTATTTTGTGGCGTCAGCGCTTCCCGACTATAGCCACTTTTGTTTGCACGGCGTTGGGCAGAAATGGTACCCACCATTTATATCAATAATAATAATTGAACTGTAGATAGGTATTTCGCCTAGGTATATCAAAATTTCAATGTTTTATGTCCTTGCACGTAATTAAAAGGAAAAAAAATAATATTTTAGAAACTGTACGTAGAACCTTTCACGAATCACGTGTGCTTATTTATTCTTTGGCAAGGAAATGACTTTCACTGAAGGAACCACAACATTCATTGTTCTCAGATAGTTAATTGCAATACGAGTAAACACCAGTATTATAATATGACTTTGAATTGACAGGTACTGGAGCCTTTGTGGCTTATCTGCAACTATAACATCAAGAAGCTGCGAATGGCGGAAATTTTATGGGTGTTGCCATAATCATGGTCTTACTGACGTCAAAAAGAACCATACAGAAGGGGAAACTTTAAATAAAATTATTTTGAACTTTGTTGATGATCGCTGGGAGTCGTACGGGTGGACGCCTGTCGCGTTATTTATTCGATATTTCCATCGTCGTTCAGCATCCATCCAAAGAGCCACATTATGGGTCAAATTTGAATAAATTATTTGACTTTGACTTATTTCGTTTTCCGTGAAATAAACATAGGAATCAAAAGAGAACCGTGTTTTATTTTGGAGAAAATTCGAATTTCGAACATTATTAATAGCGTCTAGCTGTACTTATTTTAATTACTAAAACATTGATGTTGACGAAATTAAATGCGATAAATCATCTTCTTCAGTGATGGTATCTATCGACTATCATGATAGATTTTATAGAAAAAGAATTTGACTTTCACATGCAAAACCGCGGGTGATGGCTCTCGGTGATTGTAACAACATCAAACATCAAATGTAATTCATACGTGGACGGTGCGGGGGTGGGCGGGGGGCGGGGGTGGGGGCAGAATTTAATATTGGCGGGTTAAGGCGCCGCGCAAACAAGCCGCCGCGAGAACGCGCGGGGCCGCGGCGCGAGCAAGGTTGGCAGCTGGGAGAGTTTTGCTGAACTCTTTGGTATATGTGGTGGGTGCGGTGAACGAAGAGAATCAAAAACCCGCGTCATTTTAAAACAAAATCTTGGAACAGAAAACGGCACATATTTTCTGACCACAGAAGTCTGGTCCAGTTTTCGTCGCACTTACAATAATAGAAGTCTCTTCGATTACCAGAAGAAAACTATGATTTCGTCGTCTTCAAGACTAGACTAGAGTAGTAAAACCTGGTATTTGGTTAGCAGGAAGAGGAGCACACCAGATGACATAATATACGTAGTTATACTAGGCCGGAATATTGTCATACATACTTACTTTAGTATGAGATATTGGACAAAAATATGTGAACAATCGGATCAAAAATTATAATAATTCAACTGCACTCAAGCTTTATCTATTTGTATTCCAAATAACGTTATGGAGTCCATTTGCGAAACAATAAAACGTCATAATATGAATAAGTGAGATTACGAAGTTTTTAATCATATGCCTAGTTAGCCGTTCCACCGGACTTCTCATGTGAATGAAAGATTCCTGCGGGATTTCCTTAGACGTGAAGTATTTCAGAAGTAAATATACTGCTAAATTAATTAAAAACTCAAACAATCACTAATTTAGCGTATCTATATCTATTTTAGTTTATATTTTTACAACTTGCATTAAAAAATTTTCGACTCTGTAATAATAATAAGTTTCATAGCGTTTATCCCACAGAAACCGTAATATTAATAAGCTTTCTCTGCGGTTTACCCTTTAAGAAAATTTCTCCGCCCAATATTTTGTGGTACCTACAAAAAAATAATTAAATTAAATTAATGTAGTTAGATATTACAATAAATTATTATGTTTTAGTTTTAAAATCGATATTTTTGCTATTTTGAAAAAAAAAACATATATAAAGTCAAAATAAATAAATAAATAATCCACTTCAGACACAACACACAGATCTACTTGATCCCACACTAAGCTATAAGCTTGTGTCGTGGAAACCAAGCAAACGTGATATATACTACACATATAATAACATACACACCCAGACTGGAAAATGGAACCCTGTGTTCATCACACAAAGTCCACGCCCACCGGGAATCGAACCCGGAACCTCTTGATTAGCGGGCATGCATGGTGACCATTGCGCCAATCGGGTCGTCATCAAACATAGAACCTCCTTTTTAAAGTCGGTTAAAAAGTTTAAGAAAACCAACCGGCGTGGGCTTGAAGTGTATGAGTTACGACGACGCGCCAATTATATTCAATAATGAGATAGTGAATGTTATAAGAATATCGACTTTACAAACTCTAGTTCGGAGTAAGTATCCAATACTACTCGCACGAAACGAAACCGCATCGCTCCTGGATCGTTATTCAGTATGACCAACAACATTCTGTGCCCATAACGCACATCCCAAAAACACAATCCCAAACGCTCCAGATGTAAAATATTAGATTTTTTTTTTTATGACAAAAGAAACGTAAATGTATTTTTTTTTCAGTGAAACTTCTTTGGACACGAGTGAAAGGCAATTCAAGTGGCACCTTATCTTAACGCGACGCGTTATGGTCATAGTTAATTAGGGCCCCGTATCGATAGAGTCTTATTTCCACATATCAATACTTGCAAATTCGATTCGACCGTCGTAAAACGGTGTGGTCTTATTTTGTGTAATCAGTTTGGCCGCAGGATTGTGAAGAAAATAAGGAGTTAGTGGATTTGGATGAAATACAGCAGACAAATATGTTTTGAATTTACACAAAGGATAACTTTTTAATCAATCCATATAAATCACGGTCAGTTGAAAAAATCACCTGTAACAGAGTCAAAGTCAAATAAAATTATTCAAAGTTGATCCATAAATATGGTTCTTCTCGATGTTAATTAAATCACAATAGATAAATAAATGACAGCACCCATAAAATATCCGTCTTTTACAGCTTACTAGTGCTATGGCTGGAGAGAAGTTGCGCCACAGACTCCTAAATGAAAATTACTGAGTATTTGATAGTTGATACTGTCGCTAAGTCCCAGGAATGATAAATTCTTTGTAAGCAAATCGTTTTGTTAGTTGCAGTGGGGGTGTGCGCCGAGCCTTATGGCGGGCTGGCAGGTCGCTCGGATGTTTGTGTACAGTGAGCGCAAATTGCGGGTCTGTTTGTCAATAAAAGTTAACTTATACAGCTCCGTGCATCCCCCGCCCGCCCCCCACCCTTTAACCCTGAGCCACCCACTCGACCCCCGAAATAGTTTTGCTGCAAGCGACGGTTGAATTTCAACGGAATTCACTTCATACCTGCAGCATTTATGTTTCAGCATTATGATACTACAACACATAATAAGGTTTAGATCTGTATACATTAACCCAACGTTTATGATTTTGTAATATTGATCCCACCAAAAACATTTTCATGTAAAATGATGCCAAGACGTGACCATATGACGGGCACTGTCAAAAAGTTATCAGATCTCATGTAGAGCCAAGCTTATAACTCTACACACCCTAATTCTACAGAACCTAACTTCTCAAACTCTACACCTTAGTCAGAATATGTGGCTTGGCCATTTCGCTCCATTCACATGAACGTAAGGTGAAAAATTTATCCACTGTTAATTTCTTTTCTGTTATACAATATTTCAAGTAGTAACGAAACGGCCAAGCCACATATTCTGACTAAGGTGCAGAGTTTGAGAAGTTAGGCCTTGTAGAGTTAGGGTGTGTAGAGTTATAAGCTTAGCTCTACATGAGATCTGATAACTTTTTGACAGCGCCTGTTATATTATGGTCTCGTCTTGGCATCATTTTACATGAAAATGTTTTCAGTGGGATTTCATCATTTCTTTTTGTTAGTCAAAATTGCGGAATTCTCAAACAAAGTACCATCCCCTAGTTTAAGGGGTTGGGGGATTAAAGTTCGAAGTTTTATAATTTTTTTATTGTTTGCGTACTAATACGAGCTTACATACCAAATTTCAACTTTCTAGGACATTAGGAAATACCCTAGTTAGTCAGTGACGAAATCAGGGTTTTTTAGATATCAATAAAATAAAATCTATAATATAGAAGCTATGCAATTAAAACTTTATATGTTTAATAAGTACACTATTGGAAACATATCCCGAGAATTTTGTTTATCTGGTGTAATCCAAACCCAAGTTATAAGGGTTCAAAAAAACGACGAAGCGCTTCGATAAAAAATTGGTAGTGCTTCCGCTTCGCTTGGCTCGTCTTAGCGGGGCACTACCGTGCTCCCTGATATGCGACTGGAAAAAAGAAAAGGTTGCTTAATTTTACTCTTTCTGTTGGACAACTCACGCTTCCTCGAAAATTTTATCTTGTCAAAATTAAATAACAGTCATGAAGTTTAATTTGAAATCTACTACCGCTCTCTGTTGAAAAATATTTTGACTATTTAGTAATAGCTACTCGTCAAGAGATGGCATTAGTAATCGCCAAGTGGTAGTGCATAGTTAACTAAATAGTATTAGACTATGCTACTAGGTGGCGTAAAAGTTCAAAACATCTGATATTTATTACTATAATGAAAATATGTAATGTATCAATGTATGCAATAATTCAAAGCTCTTCACAGTTAAACTTAACAAGGATCTCAAAGATTCTCAGAGAATATACCACTGGAATTTGATTTGAAACTCAACTCCCGTCCGACATATTTATGAACTTTCCGCAAGATGTCGCTAACCGCAAAATAATGTTCAGTAGTCAGTTACTGAACAAAATATTTTAGCCTTTGGTCCATAGAGGGTTGAAATATAGTCGGTAGCCGAATTTTGAAAGGAATGTATATGAAAATAATACTAACTGTATTGATTAGATTAGATTAGATTAATTTATTTCGCTTTTACAATAATAACATTGTATACACATTCAGTGTTATCCGTAAGAGGGATCGTCATTTACAATTTATAAGTATAAACATGTCAATCCAAATAATATTAATAATAAAGAATGTCAAAAATTTAAATTATAAAAATACACAATAACAATAAATAGAAAGATACACAATGTACAATATGTAGTTATTTAAATTTCATTTTTAAAAATTCGTCAACAGAGTATAACACATTTTCCAACAGAAGGTTTTTCAATCGGCGACCAAATGTTTCGTCATTGTTTTCATTGCGGATATCCGCGGGGAGGTGCTCGTAGTACGTGGGACCGATAACGCGAGGGTTTTTTGTGGCGAGTTTAGTGCGACGCGGCACCACCATAAGTCGCCCTTCGTTACGTAATTGATGTTCTCCGCCCAGCCTACGATGAAAACATTGGAGATTTTGGCGTACGTACATAATAATTTGGAATAAGTACAGCGAATACAATGTCATTACGTTATGCTTTTTGAAAAGGGTTTTACATGAATGTCCTGGTTTCACGGAGGAGAGTATTCTTATTGCTCGTTTTTTTAAGATGAATACACGATCCGAATCCGTTGAGTTCCCCCAAAGGATGGTCCCGTACGACAGCAGCGAATGAAAGTGTGCGAAATACATCTGCTTTAGCACGCTGTCCGAAGTAAGAGGCCTCAGTTTTCGCATTGCATAGGATGCACTGCTTAGCCTGTCGCAAAGGGACTGAACGTGCAACTTCCAGTTTAAGTTGGCATCCAGCGTAAATCCTAGGAATTTGCAATTGCTAGACACCGGGATGGAACTATTTATGCACATAGGGCGTGGTACTGATCTCCCGGAAAAAAGTATTATGTTTGATTTATTTACATTCAATAAAAGGCCGTTGCATGAAAACCACTGCTGTAGTTGTACGCGCAAGCTTTCAATTTTCTCGTTTAGTAATTCGTACGTTGGAGCGCATACAACGATAGTCGTGTCGTCGGCGAACAGGACTATCAGGCCATCGGTGATGAAGGACGGTAGGTCGTTGACAAATATTAAAAACATGGTATTTCCAAGGGCAGATCCTTGTGGTATGCCCACCGTTACTTCACCGTCCGTAGACCTAACCTTCCTTCGTCCACCTTCACACGCAATCTCAACAGTTTGCTTTCTGTTTTTGAGAAACGATTTTATGAGACTATGATTTTTATTCTTTATCCCGTAGTACGGTAATTTTTCTAATAGTAGCTCATTTTCTATGACATCGAATGCCTTCGAGAGGTCACAGAAAATTCCGGCTGTTTTGTATTTATCATCTATTCCGGTCATTATTGAATCTATAATTTTTTGTGGATAATTTATTGTAAACATAAGTTATTAAATAACCTAATGTTTAACCTAATGTTTACCTGGCGGTAGAGATTTTCCAAAATAAGTTCACTAGCTGCAGAGATAATATTGGTAAAAGAGGAAAGGAACCTTCGGAGCATCATAGTGCATTGGTGTGATTTGTAGATTTAAGTTTTTTTTTTTTGAATAGACACCAAATGGCTTTTGAAAACATCGTATCTTCAGCGATAAATACTTTTAAATTGGATACCTATTACAAATGTGAGTTTCTTTTAGTACGGGAGATACTGATGCTAAATGGGGAAACTATCTCACAGTGACCTCATGGGGAAAATTTGCAGCGGATGATAGATTAGGTAAAGGGAAAACCCCAATAACCTCAACTATCTCTCTGAAACTCCCTAAAAACATTTTAAATGAGACAAGTATAACGGATATTCAAGACCAGTTTTTATTTCACAGTGACCCATGAAAAGCAGCACATAAATATCCATGTCTCCATAAAAACATAGACAATTCGGCGCCTATCATAGTAGTGCGATCAAAATTATTATTATGAAGTATTTTTATAATTTTTTCCCTAGAACTTTTCGCTAGAGTCTAGTAAATAGGTGAATTATAATATTTATAAGAAAAAATACTAAGTTAGAAATATTCGTTACATCCCAGTAAATTGAAAACTAATAGAATTTCCCAGAATTTAATCTCGCGAAGCGGTTGTAGAGCGATAAATTGCAATAGTGTGGCATTTTAGCGCCCCCGTCGCCGTAGAACCGACCGTTAATGAGGTGGTTAAATAAAATCCACCGGATGAAGAGCCAATGGAGCAATCCAATAAAGCCGAGGGCGGGGCGGCGGGGCGGCGGGGCGCGGGGGGGAGTCAATAAACCCTCATATCTCGAGCAATTACGACAAAACAAATGAGAGCTAACGAAATTCACCTCCGAGAGAGATCGGAGCCGGCGCGGCGCAGCGGAGGCGTGGAGATGTGTTTCAAGGGAAAAGTTTTAGTTCTATTTAACACCCAAATTGCATATCTATTGGGTAGGTAGATAGAACATGTTTTGACAGATTTTTTATTCATTTGCTATTTTTCTTGCGTTTGCAAAGTGGAAACGTTTGAAATTTATTTAAGTTAGACAATAATGGTCGAATCGTTTTGGAGTTACGGTAAACCCCAACAAATGTCAGGCCATAGTGGTCGGTAGCTCTAGACAACTGGCAAAGATCGATCACTCTAGTATTCCCAACTTAAAGTATCGCGATTCAGTTATTCCGTACGAAACCCATGTCAAAAACCTTGGATTGTACATTGATACCTCCCTCAGCTGGGTTAAACAGGTAAGTGAGATCTCAGCTAGGGTAACCGGTACACTGCGGTCGCTATACCGGTACAAAAACTTTTTGCCCACGTGTACCAAAAAACTATTGGTACAATCTTTGGTGATCCCTATAATTGATTATGCTGATGTATGTTATTGTGACCTGAATGAAGATCTTCTTAATAAGCTGGATCGTCTTCTGAACAACTGCATTCGATATATTTTCGGACTTCGTAAGTACGATCATGTGTCTTTCTATCGCTCTCAGCTAAAGTGGCTTTCCATCCGTAATCGTCGGCAGTTGAGAATTGCCTGTACTCTCTTTTCCGTATTAAACGATCCAGCATCTCCTTCGTATTTAAAAAGCCGCTTTCAATTTCTTTCTTCCTCTCATGACAGATCACTTCGCTCTACCCAAAATCTTCTCCTAAAAATTCCTTCTCACCGGACTGGGTTTGTATCTGATTCTTTCACTCTTCAGGCTATCCAGCTTTGGAACTCTCTGCCCACTGACATTCGTCAATCTACGAGTAAGAATGTTTTCAGAACTAGGGTATATCGGCATCTCCTTGGTAGGCAGTAGATATTCGGAATGTGCAGCATGTTGTGCGTAGGTATGCTCTGTGCATTTGGGTCTCAGTTTTGTTTTATGTATAATTTATATATTATATTTTGTATTGAACTAGGAAATTATATTTAGTTCCTCTCAAGCACCACCAAGCACACTTTCTGAACACCGTGAAGGTTGACTGGTAGAGAATGCCACTGTGGCATTAAGTCCGCCTTTTGTACCATGTTGTGCAATAAGCTTAAATAAATAAATAAATAAATAAAATAAAGTTGTTTGTCTTTTTTCAACTGGTGTAACCCACTACACGAAAAATTTTATGCACTTCACAATTTTCTACCTAACAGTCCCAATCAATCTTGAACCAATCTTGAAATTCAAGTCGGTAAAATCGCTGGCATATCACCAACGTACCTACCTAGGTACCATTATGCTTCATAATTCAAAATTAAAACTTATTAAAAACATTTTAACTAGATAACTCTTTCGATCCCTGTTCTGAAACGAATGCCAAAGGGCTGTGTGTCGGGTGTTTTAGGGTTTTTTCAGCTTTGACTTGCAAATTGTCGCTGCCCCCGCCGCCCTCTCCCCCCAGTGCCCGCGGGGTACGAGCGTAATTAAAAATCACGCGCGACTGCAGCGCGCGCTGCGGCGAATAGATAAACTAAATTACCACGTAGATTCACAAACACTTTTGTGTCGTTTTTGGGTAACCACATTTTAGTTGATGTGTGTTGCCCTTTTTGCTGAGCTAGTGCACTCCACTTTAGTAACCGAATGAAGCTATGTGGCTTGAAGTTGAAAAATCACGGGAAAACTATAGCTCAACCACAGATAATATAATACTATACTGCTCAACTAGGTAACAATTATTTATAGATATTTACAATTAAGAGTTTATGTTTTCTTGCTAATAGATGGCGTTACTATAGCTCCCGTAGTGGACACTGTAGTACTGATTGGCTGTCTTAACAAAATGTAAGTTATGGCAGGAAATCTTTTAGAACTACAACTTATTACTTACGCTACGTGATTAAGATACCTCAACTGTCGCCTTCTAGGGGCTTATATCTACTTCTGTTTTTCTTTTTTTAATTTAATAAAACCACTGCTGCGGTAACACCATCCAATCATAAAAAAACAGTATCATAATCAGTCAAGTCGTGTTTCTGAGAGAACAACCACCAATGATTTGTTGTATAAGAACATCAGATTATGAGATAACACTTAGTTACCATCTCAGTTGATAAAACAAGACTTAGCAACAAATATTATAATACAAACAGTTAAGCAGGCCCGACGCACAGCGGTTAGAGTTAACTCAAACAACGCCATAAACACGCCATTAACTGATTAATTACGAGTAATTTTAATAAAAGTTGGAACGCACCGTGCGTCAATTTTGCTCACGCAAAACGCAATCATAACCGCTTCTGCATCTATAAGGGGATCTTCACATAAACAGCAAATGCGTCGGCCATTTCGATTAACACGAGTATTCTGTTAGTTTAACACGTGGGGAGAGCCTTATTGAGGCGGGTGCTGTCGTGACCGAAGCTATGTCGTTTATTAATATGAAGAACGAAATTAGGGAGGCTCGCTAATGAGCGCACGCCTGATTCTAATTTAGATTCCACTAAAGATTAGTCATTTCCCATACGTTTTGAAACAGAATTACGAGTAGGTAGGTAGGTGTACCTGTAGCTCTACAGTCCTTATTCCTTTCATTTTACGAGATACTTGTCCCAACCAAAATTATAATGATATGATTTTGAATAGTAATAGGTTTGATAATTTCTGAACGAAAGTGACGTAATAAGTGATTGATTGATGCATGTTGAGGAGGTTTGAGGATGCTGTAAAATAAGGAACAGGATAACAGTGGAAGAATAATGAAGGACGTGAATAATAATTGTGAAGAAAATAAAAGTGACGCGTAAAATAAAAATAAAATAAAATAAAAGTTTTTCATCCAAGTCGCTCGTGTTTTCATGTTTATAATATAAATCCCAGTTCCAGTTCTGTCTAAAGCCTAAGATCTTTGTTGCTATAACACCAAGATGTTGGTTGCCATTTACGTCCAATGGTGTTGCTATTCGAAACGAAAAAACTACCTACGTTTAGAAATATAATTATTCACGTAGGTATATTATCTTAATGTTGGTTAATTGGATATATTAGTAGGAGACTGGTCCCTATAACACAGAGATTCCTAGTTTAAGGACTAGTGCTCCCTTATCGTATAACATTGTTTTTATAAACGCTTTTTATTTTTTTAATTTTTGTCATATGTATAACTTTTTGGGTGGTGCAAGTTTCACCTCAGTGCAAGAGCAATCATGTTGTAGTTAATTGTTATTATACCTACTTAATATATTTTAAGCAAATGAACGCGGACCGGCGCCGGCACGCGGCGACTAACGCGCGAGTCTCGTGATCCCGCCGTTTACCGAACGCCTTAATCGCTCCCCGTAAGCTAGCGCGGGGCAACCCGGCCTCTGTAGATCAAGAGCCGATGACTATTTTAATCACTGCAAAATTTGTTTAATATTATCAAACGAAAAAGTTCAGTGTTTGTTATATAAAAATAGTAGAGCTGTCCTCCGCGATGTCGCTGGCTTTAATTCCGAAGTTGTAGAATTAAATACAAGTACCTACCCCTGGCAAGTAAAAACACGTTATAATACTATCAGCATCATTTGGCTACGGATATTCCAAAAAACATCCAAATATTAAACTATTTAAAGTATAACGATAATAAAAACAGCCTTAAGCCAAGCTAAAAAACCAACGAGTAATATTATAATATTGTCAAACTACTATAAAAAACTTTAAGCGAATACAACGTACAGTATTACATAGTATAATTTCTAAAAAAAATCATCATAGTTGTTGAATTAGAGCGCCTAGCTCTCGGCCTACAAAATTATACAATTATTAACAAAAGCTCGCATTAGTTAGTTAATTGTTGTGATTCATTAAACACAGGTCTCATAAATCCTGGCGCGTATGCAAATGAGGGCGGCACAATTTGTTAACACTAATGCAATGCGCGGGCGATGCTAGGCTCGACCCTCGAGGCACGCAATGGAACGTTAAATGACAGGAAAACTAGCATAATTTCGTATTACATAATATGTTATTGAAGTTTGACACGGGATGCTTTATTATTGAGTTTATCGAAGGTTGTGGTGTCATTGAGAGCGCTCCAGCAGCCGGATGCCAGCCATTTTGTTACCCGAGCTAGAAGGAGTTTCGCGAAAACCAGGTATTTGGCTCGCCGAGCAAATCTCACCATAATTATCTACTGTTATAAGTAAATATCCTTGGCTGTAGGTACAACTTTGTATGTTTATTGTGATATATTTTCGAAGGTGTGGACGGTTCAGAAAAATAATAAACAAATTCCCCTTGTCTTCCCTAAGTAGTATAGGCAGAGATTATGGATTTCTCGCATTCTTCTTATATCTTTTTACTAGCTGTGCTCCGCGGTTTCATCCGTGTTAATTCGAAGCCCCGCTCCTATTAGTTTTAGCTTATGTTATAGCGCCTTTCTCGATAAATAGAGTATCCAGCAGTCCAGTCCAGTCCAGTTTTCTATTCGAACCAGTAGTTACTAAGATTATCGCGTTCAACGAAAGAAACTCTTCAGCTTTATAATAATACTAGCTATGCCCCGTGGTTTCACCCGCAGTAAATTCTGGGATAAAAAGAACTCCATGTCCTTTTTTGTACCCCTGGCAACGTGCATGCCAATTTTCCTTTCAGCCGTTTTTGCGTGATTGAATAACAAACATCCAAACATCCACACTTTCACATTTATAATATTAAGTAGGATGCTAGTTGTCCCCATCGGTTTCACCCGCGGTAATTTCGGAATTCCCGCAGAATTTCACGATAAACTATACGTGTAAAACTTTCTCTTAAATTGCTATAATTGGTGAAAACCGCATGAAAAATTTTTCAGTAGTTTTTTTAGGACTTTGTTTTATAGTATAGATATGCTACCAGTTTTTATCTACTGCTCTTTATGACCATTTATGAAGACGTCCTCAGTCTGTTAGAAAAAGGATAAAATAAAACCTCTTATGATAAAAGAACACATTTATTTTTTATCTCTCATTTATCATCTATGTACGTATATACTTGTTTAGGTATATTCAATTATTTTATCATAAACTACCACTCAGTTATATACATTTCACAATAGTGTTTTTTTATAAATATCATTAATTTAGTAATTACTTTAATTACTCGTTATTATAGTTAGACCTATGTATTTATTTACATCATAAGTTTGGAATCATAGAGCTAATGACTTGACAATCAGTCATTACATTAGGATTGTAGGTTCTACGTCTTGCCCCGGATATACAAAACAATAAATTAAGTATAGGTAATTGTTTTTAAGAAAATCAATACTAATAATTTAAATGAAAAATGCAAAACTAACTTCATCTTCTAAATATTATACATAATATATCAATTAAGTACTTATTATTTTATAAATTAAGAGGATTTTTTTAATTTAATACATAGCAACTTAAATTGTCAGGAGATCAATAAAGATATTAGGAATAATTGAGCAATACATACACATTACACACGTATTAGGAAAAATCAATACAAATCTCAAAAGTTACAATTTTAGTATTTGTATATTTACAATGTGAACGAGTGAGGTGACAACGGATCTTAACCTCAACACAGACGGAAAATATCTTTCTATGATCTAAATCCCACCTATGTATGTGCAAGAACTGTTTACCTATTTTTATTAAACTAGAAACTCAAATGTCAGGCTCTTTCTTGACCATGTGACTTGCTCTTCAAGGACCAGGACAAAAAGAGAACGAGGCAATTTTCCAGACGATATTGAATCAAATATGTTATATAAGATCGAAGAATACAATTTATTATAACTATAAATAAACTATCTACTTCGGTAAGATTAGCAGGAACTCAGCTCTTATTCTCCAGGGTGAAAAAATTGGTTGGAACATGAAAGTTTCTTTCAAACAAGTACCTACATATTGAGTTTCTTGCTACTTGTCGCTAGATGGCTGATCCAATATTTTATTTTAAAAGTTAATTGCCGGTTATCACATGAGCATCCACCTAGTTGGCTGCCCTACGGTAAAACAAAGTAATTGCAGCAGGATACATTTTCAGAAGAAAAACAACTCTAAAATACTTCAAAGCTACTATTTAATTCTCACAATACGAAAGGTAGGTACACAATACTATCAGAATTTCATTGCCAAGCTGTAAAGTATTGCAACACTAAAATCATTTAGTTTTATTTCATACGACAACATGATATTGATATTCTCAAAAAGGCCTAAATTACTTTACTTAAGTATTGCTTTTATTCGCTTAATTCAACTCTTAATTAAAGGTTTTAACTTATATAACATTTAGCAAATATATTTTCTTGTAGTTACACTTATTTATATTTACAAACTTAATGTATCTAGATATTACTAAATATTATCAAGAATAGTGAAATGTTTGGTCTGGTCAGACAATAACAACATAAAAAATGAATTTTACTATTTAGTTGATTTGAGCTTACCACACTGCACAATTCCTATCTACTGCACCGACTCTATAGAGAAACGACTCTACTAATTCTGTAGGTTTTACCAGAATTGTAATTTCCCACAAGCAACTGTTGGCCCTGAAATAACTCGATTGGTTTTGAATGGTCGTTCATACATCATTATTTATAAAAACCCTATTCCTCGCTTCTGTAACCTTGCCTTGGGAAGAAGTAGGTAAAAGTTGGTGTCTATGGTCCAACCCGGCCGCGCCAGATCCGCTCTATCGAGTACCTGTCTCTAGTAATATCACTATCATATTATGTTTTACAATCTTAAAATTTCCAATTTCACAATAAGCTTCCATTTCGAATTTTTGGTGTTTCTCCATCGATTTGACGAAGATTCCTCAAATGACAGCATTTGAAAAGTCGTGGCAGAGAGTTGGTAAGCCTGCAGCTTCGAGTCGGTCGAGTTAAATAATTATTCTGAAGAATAAATTTGGTATATTTACAGAATTCTAATATAAGTTGTTACAATGTTTATAAATTTGTAAATAAATAAATAAATAAATAAATAAATAAATAAATAAATAAATAAATAATACCCAACTATCGAAACATTAAATAATATATCGGTCAAATAATATAAAGTTTAACTGGCCACTGGGAAATGGCCTTAAAGCTATTAAAGTAAGGGCTGATTTTTAAATCCTCAGATATTACATGTAAGCTGAAAATATGTTCCAAAATAGATGAGATATCTATTGACAACAGTAGTAATATAAACAATATTTGTTAGTTATATTGTTTGAATAACTCCAGGAAAGCTGGAGTCTAATCTAGAATAACCTGTATGGTAGAATTCCAGGTCTCGAACTCCAAAAAATTAAAAAAAAATTGCGTTAAGAAACTTACGGCCACATTCAGAGTCGTTTTAAAGATTACCTACTTGATTTTAAGTAAAGATTTTAAAAACAAAACTGTCACAATCAGATAATGGTTTTTTTTTTATTTTATTTACGACTCTGAGTGCGGCCGTTACCTATTAGATAAAGCGCATTTAAGTTTAAGGATGGGGACTCGTGATGTCATTACCCCGTATAAACTCTGTACCGCATCGTTACGTTACGCGACATTTCGACTCAATGTACGTCTTTATTTTTTTGATCACGTACTTATAGAAAAGGAATAAAATAGGTATCCAATATGTTTTGATAATTTACATGTCCAAAAAATAGCTCGTCAAGTAGCCTCAACTCTTGTTTGAACGTCACTATTAGACCAGGGTCCTTGTTCTATGACCAGCGACATTCCTTGCCCAAAACGCACGTCCTAAAAACACAATCTCAAACGCTCCGGATGTCAAAATATCAGAAATTATTATTCTGTGTGCCATGAGACACGTTGTAAATGTGTTTTATTGAAGTGAAACTTCTTCGAGCGCGAGATAACGACAATGGGGATGTTGACGACTTTTGAAAATCAAAATTCTAATTAGTCCGTCAGAAAATAAAAAACCAATAGACTCGTATTTTTTGCTCTTTCAAATAAATTAAAATATACAGAGATAAAGCGCATTAAAGTTTAGGGTGAGGGAATCGTGACGTCACTAACCGCAGAAACCACCATACAAATTGTTCGTCAAGTGACGTCACGCGAAATTTCAACTCAATGTATCGCCGGTATTTTTTGATTACGTAAAAAAAAAATAAAAAAATACGTGTCCAATATTTTTTATTAATCTACAAGACGGACTAAAAAAAAATTAGTCAACATGTCCATTGCGTGTGGACTGTGGTGCGTTATCTTATAGGGGCATATTATGTTCATAGTGAATAGGGTTTAATAGGCAATCCATTTGTTTATTTTTGAAAAAAATCATTGAAATATCAGCCCCAACATAGACTCAGGTTAGACCATTTGCAGCTCCTTGCTGAGGTTCTCGACGTGCTCCTTCGCCTTCATCCGCAGCGCGGCGATGGAGGAGGAGCGCGGGTCGGGGGGCGCCGGGGGCGCGGGGGGCGCGGGCGCCGGCGGGGTGAGGTAGCTCGGGTAGCCGGAGGGGGGGTGGCTGAGGAAACCTGGGGACAACATACGTAATCAGAATTTATGTTGTGGTAATATCCTACTAATATTATAAACGCGAAAGTTTGATAAGAATGTATGGATGGATGGATGGATGGATGTTTGTTACTCTTTCACGCAAAAACTACTAGATGGATTTAAACGAAACTTTACAATGATATAACTTATACATCAGATTAACACATAGGGTACTTTTTATCCCGGAATTCCCGCGGGAACTCCGAAATTAACGCGGGTGAAACCGCGGGGCACAACTAGTGTAGGTATAATCTATACTACATACCTAATAGGTAGGTATAAAAAAAAGAATCCGCGATTCTGTACATTGAATGTTTTTACCAAAAATTGAGAGGGGTGATAAAAGAAGAGTAGGGAATCAACCACAATTTTTTTTATATTCTTTTCTGTCTGTTTGTTCACGATAATCGCCTAATTTACGGAACAGATTTTCATGCGGTTTTTACAGGTAGATTAACTTTAGCCTGGAGCAATAACATACCTATAGGCTTTGTTTCATTTTAATCGGATGTCGCAAAAAAAATATGTAAAAACGTTTCACAGTGGTGAAACCGCGGAGCACAGCTAGTATTTAAAATAATCCACTGCACATCTACTTTATCTCATACTTTAAGAAATTAGTGGGCGGGTTTTTGAAGGTCGTATCGGGCGGGAAAAACTGCGGCGAAAACTGCTGGCTGGTTCCACAGAGTGGTTGTACGAGGCCGAAAATGTCTAAGAAGGGTATACGAGTTTAGCCGCAGAGAGGCGGGCTGGTCACTGACCAGGTGGGTGCTGAGTACCTACTGAGTGCTGAGTACTGAGTAACTGACCAGGCAGCGCGGTGAGCAGGGGCGGTGCGAGCCAGGGGTCCACGGGCAGCCCCAGCCCGCTGAGCCGCGGCAGCGCCCCGCCCGCCCCGCAGCCGTACTCCGACAGCCCCAGCCGCGCCGCCTCCATCTTCTCCTGGCGACGCCACTTCGCGCGCCGGTTCTGGAACCACACCTGCCACGGAAAGGAGCGGGAGTTCAATAAAATGTCAATAATATTAATTAATAATATATCTATATTCATCTGCAACGGGAATATGCATGAAATATATGTGTCGGCGAGAGGGTAGTTTCATTAAAAATAACTTTTGTTTCCCGCCGTCGAATAGCTGTTGTAGAAAGTTCGTTCCCCCGCTCCACTCCATTGCCCGACTCGTCTTTGTTAGAACTTGATATAAACTACGGATATGCGTAAGCGACGGTTCGCTTACGCATATTCGATTTGGGATCTGCACCGGGTGCTATACTAACCAACGCTACGCCACTGACTTTACTACATAAGTACCTATAGCAAGCTTACAATGAGCTCTTTTATTATCTTATTATTTATCTTTTATTTATATCTTTTATTATTGTATTATTATGGTAGGTAATCAGGTAATTTACAAGATTTGCACAAACGGTCTATAATAATTTTAATCTAAAATACTTAATTTTACTAAGCTCCTTTTTACTTTTGTACATTCTATTATAGAATCGATAAAAAAAAAACCAGGTAGATAATAATAATAATAATAATAATTCACTTCACAACACACAGATCTACTTGATCCCACACTAAGCTATAAGCTTGTGTCGTGGAAACCAAGCAAACGTGGTATATACTACACATATTATTACATATATATTATACTATAGATATATATATACACACCCAGACTGGAAAATGGAACCCTGTGTTCATCACACAAAGTCCACCCCCACCGGGAATCGAACCCGGAACCTCTTGATTAGCGGGCAGGCATGGTGACCATTGCGCCAATCGGGTCGTAGATAAGATACCTTACACGGCCCAAAAAGCTAAAGCGTTTTACTTTTAGCCACAGTGAACCCTATCTAACCAGTCGACCGTTCGTGTCAGCCCGCGCTCTCTATAATGAAGTTAAAGGAACTGTCGTTAAGTTTCCACGTAATTTTTAAGTGTCAACATTCATTAGAACTCACAATCCCCCCAAGCTTATTCAACGGGACAATAAAAACCCCTAAAGCCGTCTCACTTCACCGATAAATCATGCACATCGGTAGCGCTGTACGTGTATTATTGCGAGTCGAAAGGGAATATAAAGTTTCGCTAAACTATGAAACACGAACTCAATCACGTAAATGGTGTCCCATCATCGTGTCATCCACCCTACTCGGGGCGCGGTCGAGCCGTAACAATCTTTATTTGTTTGAGAATAAAGATGAAAATCGATCGGCGGTTGATCAGATGTTTTATGGGTATAAATTTGGTGTCAAATGTTAGTGTGAAATGATATATTCATGGCGTGGCTTGGCGCTCGGCGCGCTCGCGTGCTCCATGCCAGGGATCGGAGCCCACACAGAGCGACATGCGAGGCTCGGAAGCCGACATGTCGTAAACATTAGGTGAATCTGTTCCATAAATAAAAAAATGTATCCAAAATAATCCATACTTCTAGATCTTTTATACTAATATTAAAATGAGCTAAAGTTTGTGAGTTTGTGAATTGTGAGTTTGTGACGTTGTAGAGGGTAATCTCTGGATCTACTGGAACGATTTTGAAAATTCTTTCACTTATCGGAAGCTACAGTAATCCTGAGGGGCATAGGGTACTCTTAACTGCAGAATTCCCGCGGGAATTCCGAAATTACCGTGGGTGAAACCGCAGGGGACAGTTAGTATCTTATAAATGTAAAGTTAGGTTGGATGAAATGGATGTTCGCCAGAACGGATGAATGGAATTTGATGGGATTTGAAAAATAGATAGATTACAGTCTAGAGTAGGAAAATAATTACTTTCTATCCCGGAATACCCGCGGGAACTCCTACTAGCTGTTTCCTGCGGTCTCACGCAGGGAACAGCTAGTATGTCTAACAAGGCGAGTCTCCCCGTCACCTGCGCGTGCCGCCAAGTTTAACCGTTAATTTAACTACAATCCTATTGCCAACTAATGGTTTTATTGTCTCAGCACGCATTGGGGGGACTGCTCACTTTACTGTTGGAAGTTGGAACACGTTACAAGTGTTCTGAGTTTCAAGGGAAAGTATAGCGTGTGCAGTTTTGAAATTAATAAGTACCTATGTAAAATATTGTCCCTGACAACGTGTAAGTTGTGTGAAATTGTATGATTATTGGTTGAGTATTTGTCTTTTTGGAATAAAAACTTCGACCCGAGTTATGAAGCTAACAGGAGCGCGGGGAAATTCGGGCCGCGACAAGTGCTTCATTTTTTAATCCGAAACTGCTTTGACCCCATGCGAGTAATTAAGGGTTAACAAACAAACTCGCATTCGCATAGGTACCTACAATATTATCTAGTTATAAGATTCTTTTCTTTTTGAAGTACTTATTAATAGAAAACCCACTTATTAATAGAAAACCCACGTGATTTGGAAATTTCCTTGGAAATTTCTGGTGTAGGTACTAATAAAAAAAACTATTGTAAATAATATTGTCCCAGAATAAATCCACAACGTATAATATATTTACCATATAAATTATTATTATTATTATTCATCATACCTATTCATAACATGACAGTCCATGCATAGAATAAATCGTTACAAACTGTGATTATCTAAATATCTACATTGAATGCAGTATTGAGACATAATTTTAATACAAACATGTCAGGCAAATTATAGTACATTATTATCCTAGGGGTGAAAGTAACTTATTTAGTCCCGAGACTTTTCATTACGAATGCAAGGAAAGTCAAAATAAAAATAGGAATTAGCTAAAGAACAAATCAGTGAAGATCGGATAGTCGCTTGACACTTTCCGCACCTATTTCTTTTTCTTTGGCCGGCTAGATATTCAGCCAGTATTTTTTATTTACATTGTGGCGACCTAAAAAAAATATTATCTTTAATTATTAAGTATTAATTAAAGAAAATAAAAAATATAAATAGGAATTAGCTTAAGAAAAAGTGAGTGAATTTTATTTTAATTAATACCTACTTAAACTTAACGTTATTTCAATTTTACATCGCGCTGGCTGTATAGAAAGTTGAAACATGGTTCAATAGAAATGTGAAAAAAGACCTAGTTTTTTTTTAATAATTTGACAGTTGTCAGTTGAAAGCGATTCTCCCTAGGGCTGAAAAGGGTTACTTTCAACCCGCTTCTCAGGCAACTTCAGACCTACTTTCCGAGTATGAGTAATGAAAAATAAATTAAATACTTAGTCAATGCGAGTAGTTTTAGTAATATGCGTTCAAACAGACCAACTCCGTATTGGACATAATAAGATTCAAGTTTGATATCATAAATGAGACTCTCTATCTCTCTCTCAGATCTCTAATTATAGTCTACTGAATATTGTAGCCACCACCTGTAACTTGTACGGTATTCGTTGAAACATATTTTCTTTTCCGTTTATTATTGTTATTTTTATTTATTGGTATTTTGATTATTGGTTTAGGTAAAATTCGCATGCCATGTAAATAGAACAATGTAAAAGTTCTTGTAAAACGCATAGTATTGTATAGTATTGCATTCTCTGCAAATAAATATCATTAAAAAACGAAAACAAAAGATTGAATGCCAGTATTAATAATAGCATTAACAGTTATTTAGGCATTAGTATCAGAAGAGCGCGTGTCAACCCGGCCAGCGCCGTGGGGTGTCTGTGAAGTATGGTGTCTGGTGGTACCCGCGCCACCCAGCGCCACGTCTGCACTCCGCTCCGATCACTACATTCGCTCAGCACGATATTGATGTCGATTCTAGATTTGGTCCCTAAATTTGTAATATCTTTATTTATGTGCTAGCTGCCCCCGCAGTTTCACCCGCGTTAATTTCGAAGTTCCCGCAAGAACTCCGGGATAAAAAGTACCTTTTGTCCTTCCTTGTACAAGTGCAAGAACAGTAGCCACGTACATGATTAAAGTTTTTAGTTTAGCTATTTTATATTTTTTTTAATTTTTATTTAATTAAAAGTTCTAAATGTGATACAAATTCTTCAAATGCTCTTAAACTCTACTTTTCTATTAATCTAACACTTGAGGTATTATAAAAACACCTTTATATGCAAACGTTCATTATTTAATTAGGTAATATTCCTATAATATCATACAAAAAAATTGTTAAAATTGTTTGTAAAATTGTTTAAGAAAAAGATTTAATTATAGTAAAAACCATATAATTCTATCTGACAGCAATAAGTAGGTATAAATAAATGTCTTAAACAATACAAAATATCCCATTTGTTTCATGTGATGGAGAGAGAGTCACAAGTTACGGCTGTAAATAAAAACCTTCGACAACAATAAAACAAAACGACCATAGGCAACGCCCCGTACCACATGACACATTCCAAAAAAAGAATGGAAACGTCAAAACAATGGCACCGGCGCAGTGGTCGAAATATGACAGATGTCAGATTTGCTCTCTCGACTCTCGATTTTTATTTGAATATTTCTCTAATTCGATTGGCTCGAGCACTCGCAATACGGTCCCGCTGTTTTTTCCAAACTGTTTTCTGAATTTGGGTTTATTGTAATAGATTATTGTGATAATTTGATTATTCAACCCTCAGACGAGTTCTTTGTAGTTAATCGAGTGACAAGTTGTGACGAAAACATGACATGTGTTAAATTTTATGTAGATAAAGAAACTGTGTAATGATCAATGATATTATAGATAAATCATTGGTAATGAATTATATGTATTCATATATACATATTTATAACTAAAAACAAAATGCAAAACGCATTTCTCTTAATAACTTTGCGTAACATTTCCCCTGTTTTTACCTTCTTCGATATCGTATTGTTTCTGTCAAATTAGGTAGAGTTTATTTTGCCCATTTTGTGTCACTAACTTATAATGACTGCCCTTGGAGGTTTTTTCAATATTACCTACTGTAAGAGTAGGTCTTGATGAAGTTCTGCATAAATATGTATATTATGTTCACTTTTTATTCATAACTTAATAGAGTTTCTTCCATAGAAAAAAACAAATGAAACATCAACATGGGTCAATAAAATTATATCGTTTAACGGATTGATCCAAAATAAACTGATCCCAGTTTAAACTCAATTAAATTTATTTCGCACTTTTGTTTTCGGTTTCCGAAAGTGGAAAAGGCAAAGAGGTCAGTACTGAGCAGAGGGTGGAAACGTCTGAGGGGGTGGCGTAGAATTGTTAACGTGTTATCGGACTGAAATTAAGGTGGTTAAACATTTCGTGCTTAGAATTGTTGAGCTAATTGGTCCCAAGCGAGGTAGAAAATTTGGAACAAGCGTGCTATGGAGACGTATATGTTTTAAATGTTGGGGTGGTTCAGTGTGATAGGGTAGGTTTTCATGTGTTGTTCTATTGGTTCATATTACTTAAGTATTTCTGTTAAATATTTTATTGTATCGTTAAAATGCTTTGTAGCTTGTTAATATATAAATAATTAATTAATTAAATAAAATAATCTATAGTTACAATCGTCATAACAAACATTGCCAATAGGGTAGTTTCCGGGGTATGAAAATCAAAATTGTATTTAGTCCGTCGGTTAGATAATAAAAAAATAATAGACATGTCATATTTTGAACTTTTTCAAATTACTGAAAAATACTAAGATAAAACGCATTCAAGTTTAGGAGTGGAGGCTCTTGACGTCATAACGTGCTATAAACTATAGCACGTCGTGACGCGACATTTCTACTTAATGTAGTCTCCGTTATTTTTTTCCTTACGTAAAAAAAACGTGTTCAATATTTTTTTATTAATCCACAAGATGGACCAAAAACTAAAATTTATTATATTATTACTACTACTACTCTTTCGAAACTCTACCTACTACTTTTTCGAAGGACCAACTCTGTAGTCATGAAAAATTCAAATGTTGCATCAGACTCTCATATACCTAGAATTCATATGATAGATTGATGATTAGATCACAATATTCGGGTGATATTAAAATATACGTATAAGTCCTAGGAATTAAACTCTTGTTCTTGGTAGTACATTATATAATTATTATTTACATAAAACTGTAATAACTGTCTAGATAATAAATACAACTCTACAAATATTCCAAAATATTTTAATGTCAAAAAACAAACGCTACGGTCGCGGTGACATGCCGTCAAATTATAATATTTGTGCGAGCGGTCGCGAGCGGGCGGCTGGAGCCGGAGCCCCTGTGCGCTGTGTTAATTTTGTTTTCACCTTGCGCTTTAGGGTTAACAATAAAATTTACCTATACTTATTGTACCGCGAAGTTACAAAATTGGAACATACAGCACTTAATTCTTGAGTCTAATGGAACAATTATTGACTTTAATAAATAAGGTAAGGTCTATAAAAGAACATTTTGATAAAAACTTGTCAATTATTTTTATTTCTCTTCACCCTTTATTAAAAACGTTCGTAAGCGACTGATAAAATTATGTTCTTTTTGTTTTCACAAACTAATTCCCCGTATTCTACCCATCCAAATTTTGCTACGTTGATAAAATGAAGGTACACAGGCGTCGCGGAGTGAGCGGAGGTGTGAGGGGTGAGGAGTGGGGATGAGGGTGAGGTGAGGGGTGTCGCGTCATCGAGCGAAGCATTGACACTTCCGCGCGGTAACGAGATCGGTTCAGACTCCGGCGATGGCGATTTGCGATACTTATAACTCATGTTTATTTTATTTTCATCCACTCCATTTTACAACACACACATCTACTAGATCCCGCAGTAAGCTTTTATAAGCTTGTTTCGTGGAAACCAAGCAAACATGGTAGGTATACTGTAGGTACACTATATATATAATACATGTAGCGGGAGCAGGATGGATGATATGGTTCGACCGCCACCATAGAGGAAGCTTCCCGCGGGGCCCTCGCCCGTATGCCTGGGGAACCGCGGCTCCGACAGTAGATCGTCGGAGGTCGTATACCTAATATGCAATGCAATGTAAAAACTTCGTTAGCGCGAGTCAGAACTTCCATATAGTCAGTACTCGTCGCTTCGTTTTAGTTCGTGACTTTCGGCGTAGGGGTCGCCACATACACTATACATGTAGGTAATTTCATTATAATATTATACACAACAACAACACACGCAGACTGGAAAGCAGGAACCCTGTGTTCATCATACAAAGTTTAACCCCACTGGGAATCGAACCCAGAACATCTTCATCAGTGGGAAGGCATGGTGACCTAATGCGCCAATTGGGTCGCCAAATTCATCATCTATTATGATTTATTGAAGTCCAAATTAGAGATGTTAATCGGAATCGAAGTAGAAGTCGGGTTTCTTTTTTGGTTTGTCGGAGTCGGACCGGAGTCGAAGTCGGTAGTAGAAGAGAGATGTTAACCACCACCATCATCATCCGTAATTATCAGTATTGCGTATAATGAACAAGTAAGCGACGACAGAAAGTAGACATTAAACAGTAAACATTTAAAATTTCCTCTAGACAATATTTATAAAAACCTTAATGATGACAATGGTAACGAATCGTCAGAGTTTAGTTTTTACTTCTTATTGGCGATATCTGTATATCTCTGTGTCAGAATACCTACCTTCCTATACTAGAGTTCTACAGGGAATCCAATACATACATCAAATAGGAGACTGTGCGAGACATTCACCGCATCCTAGCTGCGACCGCCATGCCCGCGCACCATTCGCGACCTGTCACGACCTGTCACGAGCTGTCGTAGGCTTTTACAAGCCGTCACTCTTAGCGGAGAGGATTCATTTCCAGTGACAATCGTTTTTTGTTCTTGTTATAGAAATATGTCACAGTTAATTGGATCTACACGCTATTTAGTGTTCGTACGGGAATTGGGTTTTAGCTAAATATAGACACAGAGGTCTTTGATTTTTCACAAAGGTTTTTAACACGCTTATTAAAGGTATTAGCTTTACAGTGTAAAAAAATCTATAAGGTCAATTTTAACCTACTTCTAATCAGCTAGTTGACAATTGCTTTTTTTGGTCCGTCGTTTTTTTAAGTAGGTAGGTAATAAAAAATAACGGCGATATATTGAGTTGAAATTCCGCGTGACGTCGCAACCTGGTGCAGTTTGTACGGGGCTTATACCTACCGAATTATGACGTCACGAGTCCCCCACCCTAAACTTTAATGCGCTTTATCTATGTTTATTTTCATCAATTTGAAAAACCCAAAATCGTGTCAATTTTTTATTTTATAACTGACGGACTAATTAGAATTTTAATTTTATAACCTGTAAAATACCCAATTGTACCTAACATAGTTTGGATGACAAAATTCTCATATTATGCCGGCGCTACTAGAATAGATGTTTCACTGGTATTAAATTTGGAAAAATAATAAACTAGGTAAAGAAAATGTAGAATATAATATTGGAAGAAGCAAATATTGAGTCACCTAGTGAGTACTAACAATGAGAGCGGTAGGCGGAGCGCTAATTGAGTTGTCTAGTTGGTGGCCAATGGCCGTCGCGGCCGGGAGTTGTGACAGTGGTCAAATGAGTACCGCCGTGCCTAACTGCTGAGTATACACGATGCCGTTAGAGGGTTAAGAGAAATTCCGGGCTGCATTTACCTACCTACTCCAAACCATAAAAAAATACTTTTTATTCACCGTTTTCTTGTTAACTTTCAGTTTTAATTTTGTTGTGGTCAAACTATCTGTCATTCGCAAATAAAAATCATATTATCTTACCAAATAAAAATGCCAAATTAAAAGAAATAGAGGAATGTTATGTGAAATAGTACTTACTTATCTACAGTTTAAACTAAAAAACACTATCTATACATGTTTTTTTTTTACACCCTTAGATTATATTTTCACTTTATTGGTAAAGTGTTTTACAAAGTCATCTGTTTAATAGATACATATAAATTATAGGTAGTTGTAGGTACACCCATAGAGAGACGGACAAAGGTCAGTTACTCATACTTAGTGCCCATCTCCTAACTGCACAATATTATAATCTTCCACACACTTAATGTTAGGCAGATACCTACAGGCTCAAGTATCGATTGCCGCCGATGCCTACCTACCCCTGCCTACCCTTTGTTGACACTACAAACAAACTCAATTGACTTTCACCATCTCTCCCCCTCTCACTCCAAACGCAAACAAGAAACAAAACTCATCCCATTACGCAAGAAAAACGAGACACACTCACCCAAGAAAACACAAGATCGAAAGAGAGGGAACGACCATCGCCATCTTAGATGCACCGTGGACCAAAACTTGGCCAATAACCAACGCGATACCGAATAAAAGTCTAACTACCTACATTCGTACGGAGCGAATTAGACTTAATCTGTTGAATGATAGAGTCGAATTTCATTCGTGTCCGATTGAAATGATGTTAATAATGAGTTCTTAAGGGGAGGTCGGTAAGAAATAATGATGGTTTGCTAGTGATGGGCGCCATTGTGACGTCATCTGGGCCTGATGGCTCTGAAGTTTGGGCCCTTTAATTTGAATGAAGTCTATATTAGTTCAATTATATTGTGTAGTGAATGTTGGTGACTACAAAGTGAATAGGTACCTAAAGATTTTTCTTTTGTAATTTTTTTTTCAGTCAGTTTAATATTGTTTCTTTTAACACTAAAATCTATAGCGGCTTAGGTACTTGTATAAGAGTTACACACCTCAAATAAGCCGCTACAGATATCAGTGTTATGTAGAGACTCAAAATTAGTTTTACAAAGGGCCCTCGATAACTACCTGATTTGCTCTACAAACGAAGAAGGGGTTTCTTTTTAAAACCCCAAGTTCAATTAAAATAAAATTTTATTTAATATATCTTTAATGGAGATAATGTACCTTCTGCAACGTTACTTATGATACAAAAGATTTTTTTCAGATTTTAGTTAAATATATTTATTTCAGAGGAAAAGTTTCCATTTACTTTTGTTGATACAAGATCTAGGTAAAGTATATGACATCTTATTTAAGTTCAAAAGTATTTTTTTATTAGGTATTTCTTTTTGATATATGTACCTATTTCCAACGAGTGTGGACATAGAGGTTGACTCTACAAGCATTCAACCTCTAGGTACAGTACCTACTACTAAAAACTCATATGGAATAAGCATATTTTTTTACAATATTACTTTTATGGCAATTTCTTTCTTTTTATGTTTTCCTTGGGTGCACAAATAGTTAAATAAGTAAAAAACACAGTTTGCGCGAGTTGTTTCCTGTTTGTACTAATTATAATACGTAATAAGAAATAATATCTAATTACCTATAGATAGTTATCTATTTACTAATACATTCCTAAAGAAGGTAGTTATAGTGAGTACAAAAAAAAATATAATATATTTTACTGAGAAAACTAGAAACTACAAAAAATTGCCCTTCCTTCATACCTACTAATAGTTCATAGAAACGTTCGCTACATTTAACTACTAATTCAATAAAAAGTTACCAATTTGTGCGCAGTCACTCGTTGGCTGTTCACAAAAGGGCAAAACACATCAAAACTCAGCGCACAAACATCAATCACTTGCGGCTTAATCCGAAACTAAATTAACTTCCCCTTTAACTTGAACTCGAGCCACAAACTAAATACGACTTTATTCACTTGTGATTAAAGCTTAATTTCGCTTAAACTAATTCACTTTTTATTTCAATTAGCTACAGCTTCTCATAGCGGCAGCAAATATGTATCCTATTTGCTTAGTGCTAAAGTTGGAAGTTTATTGTGAAACAGTTCTCTCTCTTGATTTTCTATCCTCACTTAATTTCGTTGGTTGAATAGATCAGAATTGTTTTGATGGTGAATTAAACTCTATGTGCTGGCAGTAAAGTTATAATTGGCTTGTGATGGTGGGATAAGTTGGTTTGTGAGAGACAGAGAGATGTTTTATAGTTACCGAGACTTTTTTAGGGTTGTTAAACGGCAATCAAATGGAGTTTTTCTATAGATATAGTAAAACTTTATGTGTCTGTTTGTTTGAAACCGAAGTGCGAATCGTACCTACCTAGGTACTAGGGTAAAACCCGGATAGTTGCCACACTTTTCGAAATCATTTTATATCTCCCAGTACATAAATCAAAATATTTTATTTTTTAAACAGGCAAGTACTTTGGTTCTTTATCTACAAATTTATTAAATGTAAAAGACATTATCTTTGAAATTTCCAGAGTATTAGCGATTTCTACGGACCTCTACTTTTTGTGACATCTATCCCATATATGGGATAGTTGCCTAGTCCATATAAATTACATTTAGGATAGACGACCCGCCGGGAAACAAGGCATCTATCCGGAAAAATCTTTGATCGCACCTTGCGTTCCCGTGCAATCGCACAGAGACATGAGACGCGGTCCACTTAATAGTAGTTGGAAAGTCTTTTGATAGATAAATAAAATAGCACGCGATTCATCTGCGAAACTAGAGTAATTACGATCGGGGCAACTATACCCCCAGGGCAACTATCCTGGTTTTACCCTAAGTGTTACCTATAAGTAAATAACTAGTTGCACCCACGCGAGTTTCAGAATTCCTGCAGGAACTCTTAATGTACTCTGTCAAACCCTTCGCGCAAGTTCAAGTAAACGGATGAAAGCATTTTAGCTATATTTTGCCCGTGACTTCGTCCGCGTGGTAGTCGAAATCAGACATCGAAGAGGAATAAATCAAGATGACTTCAAATTTCTTCCAAGATAACACGTTGTTCCATACAAACCTTGCAACCAATTTTCAACCCCTTAAGGGTTTAATTTAGTACACTCCTACGTCAATTAAGGAATATTTGTACAAAATTTTATGATTCTAGACCCAGCGGTTTTAGCTGCACCTTGATCGATTAATCAGTCAGTTTCTGCTTTTATGTACCTACTAGCTGTGCCCCGCGTTTTCAGGAACAGGTATCAGGAACCTTTGCGGACGCAGGCAGAACAACCCGCTAAAGTTTCATCACAATCGGACCAATGGTTTCTAAACGTATAGAGGACAGACATACAAAGATTAATTTTTCAAAGCTTTTTATTTAAAAAGAAGATATAGATGTGTAGATGTATAGACAATAAGTATAAATCAAACGTCATTAAAACTTTTGCACTTCTTATTTATTAATATCCTCCGTATAAACTCAATAAAAACAAAGACAAACATCCTTAAAGTCCTCTAGGCGATGTGTATCAGTGTATTCAGTATTCAGTATTGTACAAGGCATCTCGCGACGGCGCGAGGGTGACTCCCTCTCTAGTCTCTGCGCCTCTCCACAGCTTAATAAAGACTTATTTATTTGCACAAAGGATCGCAGCGAGTAATTGCGTGGCCGATAATACGAGAACTATTAACTCGGGTGCACACTGCACGCGCCGCGCCGCGCCGCTCTGTTTGCTGTCGCGACATTGAGCAGGGCAGGGGCGGAATATCGAAGCGTATTAAAATGTTAACTTTTGTTTTCAACTAGCTGTGCCCGCGGTTTCACCCGCGTGAGTTTTCGAATTTCCCGCAGGAGCCTTATTTACTTCTTATAACATCAGCTAATTAGCAGTGACAGTCCCGTCAAAATCGGTCCTGCTGCAGTTCCGGAGATTCACCAGCGCAAGGGTCGGAATTCCCGTAGGAACTCCAAAATTCTTTTATATATTCTTCTTCTCCTTATAATACAAACACAACAAAAAATAGTTACTGAAATTGGTCCAGCTGTCCACACGTGATGTCGTGACCAAGGGAAATGGGGATTAATTTTTTGTATAATATAATAGATAATTAATCAATAGATAAATTATTATATTATAAAGGATTAAACTTGTACTTTTTACTTTTTTGGTCTAGCGATTATACAATATGATGTCGCGGAAGTGGTGCGGCTGCATGTCACTTGTTATTCAGACATCTCGCCTCATTTTTATTACTTCTTTATTTTTAATACTTGCTTTATTTTTCTATTCTATTTTGATATTCCCTTTTTTTAAATTAAAAATTATATGTTTTCTTTTTAAAAAATATTTCGCTATTAAATTTCAGATGAATCAGATTTAATTTATTATTTTTACTACCTACTGATGATTACTTACTTTCATAGTGAACTTAAAAGTTAAAATAGATTACCTATTTTCTCTTACAGGTCGGGGTCTTCGAACTCCTCCCAACATTACTAACCTGACAAAGTATAGTTACTTCTGCATTATGGATTCAAGTAATTAAGACTTAAGAGCGGATACATAGGTATATCCTGTTTAGGCAGTATTTATTATTATGAATTTTAATGTTTGTAATGTACCTACCTACTACATTTACATAATAAAAACTTGTTTTTATTGCTACTATTACAATCCATCAGGAATTTCAATTAATAAATTACCAGTCAATTTATACCGATTGTCAATTCGAAACGAATTCATCGTGTCATAACTCAACCAAAGCAACTTCGATACATTGTGGCGAGTGTCCAATGCTACATAAAAACAAGGTGAGCCAATCGAAAACTAAATTACTGACGAAATCGAATAAAATTGAGTGGTTACTGGCAACATTGTCGTTTAAAAAAAAAACAAGTCAACGCAATCGAATCAAGTTTGTTAAAGGGAAAATTAATTACGACGCGATGTGCAGTCCGTGTTGACTTTGTCCGCACTTTGTTCGGGCGCGCTGCGATGTGTCCCCAACGTTTTTGTTTTCCAATGAAAGTGGCAACTCAGCCATGAATTTGGCGAACTCGTGACGTCTATTAAGCGGGCTTTCCCTCTGTCCAGTTTTTAATTGCTATACCACCTTTTTGCTCGAACACAACGCTCCTTTGAATTGTTCCTAATGTGTTTTTAAATATATTTTCATGTATACCTATACATATTCACATGAGTAAGTAAAATGTACAAACGTTACTTAATTTTGTATTACAGTAAACATACAGAGAAACTAAATGAAGGAACTATATAACAATATACTTAGCACAGGTTTGGATTAGCTATTAAAAATGTCGCTAATAATTTAATTTTGTTAAGTTAAAATGTTTATATTGGCTCGGTGAGTTGGTTTAGGAAGAAAAAGCCATAGCTAATGTACGAGGCAGAAACGAGGGTTGAAAAGTTTAAAAAATCCTATGTACCTACCTATTAGTTATTAGGAAATATTAATAACACCGAACTTGATAGCAAACAAGGCCTTTTCAATCCACCCCATTAGGATTGTAACACTAATCAAGAAACGTGACAAAAACACGAGTCCATTCGTCTAATGGCCGGTCTATTGTCGGCGGTCGTTCTCACCGCATTCACAACTAGCTATTAGCCCGGTTTCCCTCCGATAATCCGAGCAACACAATGACGTATTGCCCCGTAATGGGGTTGCAATTATTGTGTGCGCAGTTCACACACGCTCATTTGGCTAATGAAATTGTATACTTTGTGGCGATTGTCAGTAGGTATTTAATTTGGAAGTTTCCATTTTGTTATTTTGCACTCGAAACTTTGTTTGCCGGTCGTTACAAATCATTAATAACCATAGGTATTAATTTGGTAAACTAATTCAAAATAAATCATAAAAAAGAAATCGTTTTTGAAATACCTAATTTTACTCTTCAAACGTTAAATTTTGGGCAAAAAATATTGGAATTGAATTCAAATTTTCTAATTTAAATGTGGTTTTCTTCATTTTATTTCTCTTTAAGAACGCTAAACTTAAAACACACAGATACACACTTAATTTTATTTACCTACTGACGAAACGACAAAATATATAAAGTAAAGAAAATTGAAATTACAAAATATGTAGGTAGATAATAACAATTTTTATTTGATTTTAATACTGATATGCCAGGAATCGTAGAAATAATTCGAGTACGAGGATGGAAGACCGAATCGAACCTATAATAACTTATAACTTTTGTTTAGGCAACTACGCACCTTCAGAATATACATAAATCAATACAAATTTTCAATTAATGGCAGCGACTTGCTACTAGTTGTTACCGTGTCACTTTCAACGTCAGAAAAAATTCCAATCCCATGACATATCGCATTTGATCCTTAAACTAAACACTGGTAAGACGGAACACAAACAACTGATATTATTATCTAGACCAAAACTCCCTGAGCTTTGAAGCCTTGAGGAACCTTCGAATGGCAAAGGTCTAGTTGCTCTAGCTGGTTGGTAGAGCAACACGTGTCGGACACGTGACCGAGGGCTAATTACCGCCCAACGACTGTGCTGTTTACCCCACTCGCGCGTCACCGGCACGCCACTCCCGCCCGACGCAACGCTACTGTTGCGATGCAACTTTACTGTATCAAGTTACTTCGCAATCCGAGTTGATGAGGTCTCGCGATCCCATTTGGGGTCTGAGATTCCGTTTGCGGTTTGAGCAAGTAAACTGTAAAGCTTTCGTTTGATCGAGTTACCTAGACTTTTAGCGAGAAAATTTGACATCGCTAAAATCTATCTAAAGAATGGGTATGTTATGACAGTAAAGATTTATAACAGTGTTCCGAACCAATTCAAGAACTTGAACTTTAACCAGTTTAAAAACAATTCGTTTCTGTGCGGTCAATGAGTTCTTTAAATAATTATACTAGCTGTGCCCCGCGGTTTCACCCGCGTGAGCTTTGGGATCAGAAACCTTTGCGGACGCAGGCAGAACAACCCGCCAAAGTTTCTATCTGTATTTTTTTATTAGTTTTAATTTTAATCAATCAATTGAAAGAATCCGAGAATAGATATTATTTAAATCAGATATCTAGATTGTAAATTTTTAAATTATCTATTCAGTAATGTAGGTGGATTATTTATATCTACCTATCCTATACCTCCGACTCTACTTTGCCGACTCAAGCACATACCTCCATAGCTTCAGTAAGCATATAAACTACTGAAACCTGAATAAATTTTACTGAAAAAAATGATGTTTTACATTTTCCATCAAAAACAAATGAATCACAAAGAAAATAGGCACTTTTCCAACAATTCAACACAAATATAGAGTAAAAAGTAGTTACCTACTGTCTGAAAATTCATTAACTGAACTACTAGATAAAACAAATTCCATCAAGTTTCTGTTAAGACTAACAACCAAGTCAATGAAGGCGGTAATTTTATTAGAGCTGCCAGTAAATAAGCGAGTACATAAGGATCAGTACATAAGAGAGTGGAGCGGGCAATCGGGCGCGAGGCGGCGAGACTCTGCACTAATTAATTTATTGTGCTGACTTGACTTGGGTTGGCTAAGTAAGGATATAGCTTCTTTATTTATTTATTTATTCATTGCTTACTAAGTGTACAAAGTGGTCTTTGCTCTTAAATATTAATGCAGTGCGCTTAGGACTTAGATACCTTTTACTGGTGTTGCAACTATAAGTACTTATTTATAACATTATTTCTTTTTTTGTCACATTTAATAAATAATATAATTAACTCAAAATCAAAATATAAAAATGTCAAGATCAAAAACTAAAAAAAAAAAACAAGCTCTACTCTATCCATCTATCTCTATTACCTATTGCATAATAATAATAAATAAATAAACAAAAAGTTTTATTGATAATTATTGATTCGCCTGTATAGGCATAGAGGGAATTGTTGTTGTTGAATTGGTGAAGTGAATCACTTTTTTTTTACTTTCCGATGGACGTAAGCTATAGATTCTATGAGAAACAGATCTTTTACTTTGAAACATATTTCCCGGGAAAACTCAAGCTGTAAATTATGTTCTACAATTTTTGTACGACGGAAAAATAGCTTTACCTACCTAGGTAGGTAAAGCTATTATTTACAAGCTATTATTATACAAAAATTTGCATCATGGCTGCCTTTTACTTACTAGCCATTAGTTGACACAAAAAAAAACTGTAAAGTTGTACATTTTGTCATAAGATAATATAATATTAAGCGTGCTGAAGCGCCTAGGCTCTTCTCAGAAAAAAAAACCTGGCTGTGCTAATATTCTCTACATTAACGAATCTTAACTCGACGAGCACAAAATCGCTAATTAAATTTCGCCCGGCGGGGCGCAGCCTCCGCCGCCATACTTGCCGGGCTAAGAGCTTAATTAGTATTTGTCAGCTCCGCAGCCTCGCAACTAAACGTCTCAACAACCGACCGTAAAGCAAAGCCAACACAACTTTATCACGTTCGAATAAGCTTCAATTTTAATCGCATCACGTCTCTGTATAATTCGCTAATTGCTTTAATTCAAACGGAGTTTGCGATTCTTCATTTACTTATTCTTAGGTACTTAGATTCTCATTAGGTGTCGGAGCGGCTCGGGCGGGCGGAGCGTCGAATGCTAATTAATGCCCAAGCTTTGAGTTAATTAAAGTAATTGCGTAATTAAGTGATGATTTGCCTCGCTGTTTAATTAACTCGCGGCGACGCACAACTCTAGACGTAATCATTGTATTTACAAGCCTCTTTCACGTACATTTTGCTTTAACATTATTTTCTATGTAGGTATTAATTAAAATTTAAAAGTAGGTAAACATTCATTATTATTCTATTGTAATCTGGGACTAAATTGACAAAATTATCACTGTATTTTATGTATTCAGCTGATTTCAATCGTAGTTGTTGCCTTTGCCACACATTTTTACGTAAATCTTCAAATTATTGGATGGGTAAATTCCAAAAACACTTTTCCCTCAGCCAAGTTGACAATCATCAAGTTGCAATCGTTAACGCAAAGAAAACTAAGAACGAATCGTCATGTCACTGGGCCAGCCAATCAAAACTCTAGTTTTGCGCAAAACTGGTCACGTAAAATCGTGCAATCATAAGTCCCAGTTAACGAGACATAATGATTCCGTTTCTTAGTTCGATTATAGATTGTCAACTTGGCTTAGTGGACTGACCCGATTGAAGCGAGTCTCCTTTGATTACCTAATTCGTTTCTCGTGAAGCCGGTTAATGCGGCATTACGTAAGTGAGAGTGTAATGTAACCAGTCGGCAACTGTGCAAGGATTAGTCAAAGGACTCGCAATCTTCAGGATCACACTTCGCAGAAACAATATTCCGAGAACTGCACACAAAAACCATTCGTCCGAGGTCTCAGTGACGGTTTCAAATAACATTACGAAGTAGTAAAGATCAATTTGAAACTTTATAACTTGAGTATTAAAGTTTGTATTCGGTTTGAGTGAAGAATCTTTGTAGTTCTCCCGAAATGGATCGTTGGATTTTCTTGCTTATTAGCTCCGTGGGTTTTTGTTGTTGTTTTGTATGGAATTGTCAAATTGCGCGGATGATCTGCCTGTGCGCTCGCGCCGCTCCGCCATTGTGCAAGATGGCGGCCGGAGTACAAATGGCGCTATTAATACTTGTAATATGGTAAACTGATATTCTTTGAATCGAGCATTGCATTATTGCGACATAAAGCCTTTTTTTTTGTTTTGTAATGAGTATTTCATAGGTTTTTAATCAAAAGTAACTGTTTTGAATACCTACCTACCTATCTTTTACATGCGCTTAGAGTTTGGACATCAAATAAAAACTTGAAAATGTCCCATGCGGTTTCACCCACGTTAATTTCGGAGTTCCTGCAGAAATTCCAGATAAAAATATTTTTTGCTCTTTTCTTGACAATGTGAATGTCAAACTTCATGTAGAGCGGTTGAATAGATAAAGCCTGAAGACGGAACAAACTCGCTTTTGCATTTATAATATTTTTTTTTTTTATTTATTTAAGCTTATTGCACAACACGGTCCAAAAGGCGGACTTAATGCCACAGTGGCATTGTCAACCTTCACGGTGTTCAGAAAGTGCGAAATATTAGCAATTTCAATGCACTGTCTCTCTTGATAATTTACAGTAATTTAAGTAAGTTAATTTTTGATGGAACAAATAAAATTTGTCGAATGACTAAAATGGATTATTTTTATTATTTGCTACTGTAAAAATAAGAAATAATGTAGGTAGGTACCTTCAGTGAACGGAAATATCGAGTGATCCAGTTCCTGTAATCCACACCGCCATGATCCGTGCAGAACTACAATTAGCTAGGGCCATTCACTGGGTACGTTACCTTTGTAACACACGACCAACATAACTTGGCCCGCGATTTCTACGTAGCCGCGCATAGAAGTATCACTTACACAGCTCAGATTAAACTGGACTTTTTTTAATATTTCGTAATTGAATTACTCCGTCATATATTAACTGATTTCCTGTTTTTTAATACAGTCTGTACAATACAGGAAGGAGACGTCAAATTTTAATCAAATTATCCTCCGAACAAAGCCGCGAGGCGAGTTATGATTACCTATAGCATTCTGTATAGAGAATTACGGTGAATCGATGATTGTTGGTTTCGTTTTCATGATTTGTTTTGTTCGCAATAGGTTCGTTGAAAGATGTAGTTGTGTTATTGGCTAATTGATTGATTGTATTGGCCGTTTTTTTATAATTTTTGTATAAGTCAATCTCTTACCGCGTTTTTGTTGAAATAATCGTAGTTTTCTATGTCTTATATTGTGACCGGAAACAAAGTATCTAGGCCCAGAATTTAGTGAAAGTTTAGAAATTAAATCTTTAACTAGTCATTGACCTCTAGAAGTAGAAGTTATTTTGCTCCCAACAAAATGCCCGAGGTTATTTTGAAATCCATAGAGCCAGTAGAAATTAAAAATATCTATATAGTCTATGATGCTAAATTATGGTTGGTTTGTAATCGGACAGGACGAAAGATTTTTCTGCACTATATTTTATAGAGGCATAGTTTGTAAATTTAGATATCAGCAAATAATTTCTGGAGCTATTAAACCGATTCTAAACATTATTTGATCGATAGGAAACAATCTTATTTCTTGATAGAAAGACTTCAAGAGTAAATTCCAAAATAGAATCGTGATTAAAACAGGTAGTTAGCAGTAGTAATATAATTATGTAAGTATTAGATAGTTTGAATAATAGACAAATGACAACATGAGTATGTCAGCTCTTTCGCGTTGTAAGTAAGACGTATAGTTGCTCATAGTTCTTACAATGAAGTGAAATCTGAGCGCTTGTTATTCATGGGAGCCTGGTAGCTCGGGCCGCTTTGTTGAAGGCTGGCTTGGGTTGGGCTCAAAGGCCAGCGTTGGGACGGCCGCGTCTTTGTGTAACGAATATGATGAAGGTGTGTTGATAGAGACCAAAATAATGACGAAACTTTAGATTTTGTTAGGCCACGTCCGCACAAACAGGCGGTTTGCTTAGCGCCTAGAGCCTAGTGACTTGCATTTTGGCTACTTGCTAGGATTCATGATGACTGCACTAGAGGTGGTTTGTGTAGTGGTGCCTTGGCCATTTGCTTGTCGGCACGTAAAATAGCTCTAAATCAACACGTTTGTTTACTTGAATGCATGCTAAGTGACTAGCTAGGTGTCAAGCGCGCAGTGCGGCCGGTCACGTACATTCTAAAACGTTGGTTTTATTAAGCTACTCGCTAGGCTCTAGGCGCTAAGCAAACCGCCTGTCTGTACTTACGTGGCTTTAAGGTTTCTTGAAGGTTGCCTATGAAAAGATTGCTTTTAGCAATTTTGGTTTGTAAATATTATTTTTTTTTCTACTGTTTCTACCTTTTTAATAGCGTACTCAACTTATTCAAACTGAGAAAACCATGTCTGGGGTCTGGGACCCAATTCTCGCCTCCTTCGAAAAAATCTCGAACTCGATATTGCTGTTCGATCCCTATGTCGACCACAAAATCTCGATACTCGAACCTGTTTCTTCGTATCTCCTATTCTCAACACAAATCGAACTAGACTTCGAGTTTATAGTGTAAAATGTTGCCAGTAAAAGCTTATTCGAAAGCCGTATCCATTCCATTCTACACGACTCATCCGGAGCTAAAACGGCAGCAGTTTTTTATAGTTTTTAAATAGTGTGCATCGTTTTATATCAAGAACTAACATATTTTATAATATATTTGTACCAAAAAAAAGAATAGTTCTTACTTTTATCACTTTTACATCATCACTTTAATTTTATTTAAATTAGTTTACGTAGTACGGATCGTGAAGCATAATATTTGTTTTTGTTTTTACCCTTTTTTAGGGAAGGCAAAGGGATCATAGTTCATACAGCCTGAATTGGCTGTATAGACTACGATTCCCTTGTTTTTTTTTCTGAAGATATATTTACATCCAATTGCGTTGCTGAGATGCATTTCGATGCTTAATCGGAACTATAAACTATGAAGTTGCAGTTAATTACCACCATAGCACTTAATACAGAGTATATTTACTAATACATAATAAACTTCTAAAACTGTAACATATGACTTGGCTGTATGGCTCAACGTCCCTTGCCTGTCCCAGATGGGGCGAAGATAAAAAACAACAACAACTTCTGAAACTGTCACGCACGACACCGCTATTGGACATTTATGAAGATTCGAATTCGAAATTTACGTCTCGACTGCTTCCGACCAGTCGAAGCAGTTCGAACGGCTTTAATTCGAGAAATGTCGAAGTCGACATGTCGAGAATTGCTCAACTTGACTTCATCTCGATTTCATGTTCGAATTCGAACTTTATCTCGAGTCCGAGTCTACTTCGAATGTGCGAGAATTGCCCCCCTGGACCGAATTTGAAAGATAAGTATTGAAACTAAAGAAAAAAGTGCCAAGTTAAATACAAGAAATAATTTGCTAGAAAAGGCCATAGGTTTTTTAAATGACTTGGTCATAACTTTATAAGGAATCGTTCTGGGTTGGATCTTGGCTAGAGTTATACTTGAATCTTAATTAGTAACTTCGAAAAAGTAGTTTTTTTTTTAATAAGACGCGGATGTGTTTTTTCTGTCCAGTCACCATTTCGAAATTATTCGTACAAACTAGCAAAGTTCCAGAAAATATTTGCACCTTTATTTTAACCTCGTGCAATGTCTTGTATCTAACATTCGATTACTCTCAAAACGTGCGGTGGAGGGCTATCAACAAGAAACAACATGAGGGAGGGCCGTCGGGGGTGGTGGGGAGGGCGGGGACATAAAACGGGAAGAAACAAGAATAAATGATGTGATCGCAATAAACACAATTTCCAAGTTGATCCGAGCAAATTGCCGGCACACCGCCGCTCCCACGCGGTATCTACGTATATTATGGATGGGTAAGTATGGGTATCCTTACAAATGCGAATGTGGGTTTATTTGTTTTGCTTTCACGCCTGAACGGCTGAATTGATCGTCATGAAATTTTACACACATGGTCAGGGGTACATAAAAGGACACAGGGTACTTTTTGTCTCGGAACTCCCGCGGGAACTCCGAAATTCATGTTGTAAAATACACGGATTACTACTCGCGGCGAATCAAGAACAAACAGTGGGACTAAACAGGAATAAAATAATAAGTTATTCGTTACTATTATTTTTGAGACGTAACACGAATAAAAATTGGGTCGAAAAAAGATATTTTTATGTGGGACGAAACTCTGCGGGGTGAATCAGGAACAAATTCTTCGGGTATAATCTTGTGAAATTTTGCATACACGTCGTCAGGAGTGCTCAGAAGGACATACTTAGGGCATTTTATAAATACCCCGTTTCACCCGCGTTAATTTCGAAGTTCCCGCGGGAATTTCGGGACAAAAAATACCCTATGTGTATAACGTGTATGCAAAATTTCATGATGATCGGTCGGATGGCGAGTTACTTTTTGCGACACTTCCAACAATTAGGTATTATCGTTATATTTCAACCAATTTATACAAAACCTGAACAAATTAGACCTACATTCAATATGAATTCCATCTACCTATTGGTGAAAACTGCATGAAAATCCGTTCAGCAGTTTTTGAGTTTATCGCGAACAGACAGACAGATGCGGCGGAGGCCTTTTTTCGGAGGAATTTTCAATGAAACGTATTATGTTGAACGACGCAAACCCATATCGAGTTGGGGCTTGTTTGATTGGTTCTGGGCTTAGACGATTACCTACTTTTCATTTCACTTTAATCTTAAAGCGATTTTTTTTTCTGTTTTATTTTGAACTTTAAGTCCATGAGTTCCGTTGTCTCTTCTAGTTTTCTTATATCGTCGCCAGCCATCGGGCTAACTCGGGATTAAGTTATAATAGTCGTTAATTGCGCACTAACTCGACTGGGGCGCGGGCGGCGGGGCGCGGGGCGAGGGCCGACGTTAGCCGAGAAGGGGGCAACCCCCTTCCCGTCTATCCCTCCTCCACCCGCCTGACTAATCGAATACCGCGGTACGCTGTTAACTCATTATTGTGTTTATCTAACGGGTAAACAAGTACCTACGCATAGTGCGAGTGTGTTAGACGCAGTGACAGCAGCTGTCAAGCGGCTCGTACAAGACGGGACTAGAGCTACAAAGCGTTGAAAATTGCTTTAAAAAAATCCAAGTCCGAACTGAAAATTTTCTCCTTTTTTGAAATCGGTTAAAAAAGAACATTCATTTTATCTAAGCACCTACACCAAAAACGCTTTGCACAGAAACAACACCAAATTAATATCACAGCTTTCCTTTCTTAGTGTGTCTTCGATGAATTCTTAAACTATCGGTCCGATTTTTTTATAAATCTTCGATAAATTGTTCTCTGCACACCCGTAAAGATTCCTGAGTTCCTGACGTAAAGAGATTCTGCGGAAATCCCGAAAGTCACGCTGGTAAACGTTCCTCGATTCCTCGGACGTTTTCTCTTATAACACCACTATAGGAAGTTTTTGCATTGCACGTCGCCTTTAAACGAGGAAACCGATCGCTAATGGTGTGAGCACGCAGATGGTCGCGGGGCGAGTGCCGAGTGGGATGACAACGCTGCAGCGCGACGCGGGACGCGGCGGAATTCGACGCGGAGCTATCGCGTTACACACTCGATTACAATTATACGCTTTTGCGAATGTTTATTTCCACTTCATGTTGTTTCTTCGACAATTTAGATTGGTCATGGATGAATAGTAGGTATTTTAATGGTGGTTTTAATTATATTAGTGATAATGTGATAATTTTTTTCATTATTATTACTCAATTGGAAAAAAAATGCAAATAATTCCATTAAAAAATCTTAAATGGAATATCTGAGAAGATTAGTTTTCTATACCATTCACTGCAGGTGGTGCTTATTTTGCTAATTTAAGTGCATTAAATGCATTCAATAAATCAGTTCTATAATCTATGGCCCATGTCACTCTACCAGTACCTAAGTCTAATTTCGTCTAACATCCAAAAACAATGGTTCGCTTTCAAATCGACCAGAACAATGACCAGTTGATTACTCAGCTCGTTTACCAGTTTCTTTTCGGAGCGCAGAAACAAGTAATTACTAGAGTAGATTGGGAATGCTAAATTGGATTCTTTCCACTTCGACTTCTCAGGGTCCTTTTTGCAAATACTTAGGTTATTAGTTTGTTACAGTCTTTTGGTCACGAAAACATAAAAAAACATCTTTAAAGGCAGAGTTTGGGTTCACGTTTTGGTAATATTGGATGTATTTAACTTTTTTGATCAAAACTTTCGTAGTCTTACATGAAAATTTGAAACTAAAAGTATTTAGATCTTGTGCTATGGTACTACATGGTGACAACGTTATTTTTAATTTTGTAATGATAATAAACCAACTGCGATTTCTATAAGACTCATCAAACTCATGAAACGTTAAACGCTATTTTTTCTGCCATACAATATAAGTCTTTAATTCCATTGCATAAGTCTTAATAAACTATTGTTACAAAATTAAAAATAACGTTGCCCACCTCCAGTGATTACGCAAAGCCTTCAAAAACACTTAATTACATAGATTTAAGTCCATTTTCATAAATATCTAAACAAATTATTTTTTCCTGAAACGAATCAAACAACACAGACACAACACACACCGCGCAAGTCAATAACTAATCGCATCCAAATGTTCGGGTATTCAAAGACAGCACATAATGAAGCCCCTGGCGAAATGTTTCGTCCATAATAGTTGTTGGATTCTTGTCTTTTCTATTGGTAGGTAGAAATAAAAACAGAGCTCCACTAATTGTTGTGTCTACCCTCATTTGCAATGGCACGACAATTGTCGGCGCGCATCGCTCGAGGCGAGTTAGTTACGCCTTGGGCCCGCGACTGATGCACATGTGAGCCGTGCTCCTATATCGTTGCAACTTCAATAAGCGTCCGTGACCCTTGTACCTGTTCTTCGACGTGAGACGTTCTCACTGGTGTCTGGAGTACAGTGATTGGTGTTAACTCTTCAATAAACTATTTAATTAGAGTCTGAGACTTGTCCAAGTGCACGAGCCCCGCCACCATCCGTCGTTGCGTCGTCCGTCGGCTGGTCTGCTGTCCAGGTGGTGGTGGATGCAAAGGTTAGTGGAGAGCTTTACCTACCGTGTGCTGGGCAGGAATCCGACATACTTCAAACATACAGTCCACTAAAAACATTTCATATAACCAGCCCTCTGTGCCGCGGGAGTTCTTGAAACCGAATTCAGGTTTGGCTTTAAGAACTGCACAATAGTCATGACCCACAGTCATGAGGAACGGTACAAAAAGAAGACATAATGAAGATAGCTGTTTAAATTATTTGGTTGAATTTATGGCACTGTATTTCAGAATTTGAAGTGGCGCTATCCTTCTATTAGGCTATTGTTATTTTTTACGTAAATACTCTCGCTACATCTACAAGTATACCATTAAACGAATATAAAAGCCCGTGACACTAAACAAACATATTATACTCGAGTAATTCATTTTGAACAGCCCTCCAAAACTAAAAAAGCGTTGTGAATTACCAAACTACATAAAACTTTATGACACTTGACATAGAGTGCGAATTCGTTTGGAACAGATGTGAAAATGTATAGGGTGTTGCAGACGGGGCGTTTGGTATAAAAACGTTTATTACTCGCACATTTAGTGCAAGTCGAGCGTGCAGGCGATAAGTGACAAGCTATTGGGTAGTGTAGGGTGTCCATACGGACGAGTCTAATAAGTTCGCACTAGAAAATTTGAGTATTTTTCGCCTGTATAGTTTATATTTTCAAATAACTTAAGGAATACTAATAAAAATTTAAAACATCATTCTTGTCTGTATAAATGTTTGACAAACAATTATTTTGTTACCAATTTTGCATCAATAAAGTTTTCAATTCGAACTTTACTACTCCAGAGGTTCTAGTCTGTTTTACCCCATGTCACATTAGAACAGATTGGATGTTTCTTCCACGTAGTTCTCCTGTTAGAACTATCATTAGAAGTGGATGGAATATACCTACCAAAACCAAAAATAACAAATTGCTACATTGTTGTCACCCTACCCCCATCAGCACAGCTTACTCGGCGTGATCGCAGCGAATTCGATTACCATCTTTCTATCATTGTTCGATGTTTGTCGCTTAATGCACTCCCTAAGCATTGAAATAGCTCCAAATAAAATAGAACCGTCCTCTCGTACTTTATACATTGCTTCAGAGGTTTTTAAACTCTGGATTTCAGTATTCAATGACCAATTCTGAAAGAGCTTTCATTTGAAACAATGGTTTCCTAATCGCAGACTATGTTATATCAGACAGTTTACAATTTGGAAATAGCATGAGCTCTTATTTAGAAGGGATCGTATCTTATAAAGGGTCACGATAAACGGCTGAATGTTATTTTAATGTGAAGTTAAAGTGTTTATGTGTGACTGGTTTCACAAAAAGGGTACAATGCAGGAACAATTAATTGTTACTTTATTATCAGATGAATCAGTGAGATGGTCGCAAAAAATAAACTTTGAAGAGTGTAATAAAGTTTCTTTCCCTAAATGCGGGTCCTTTCACTTCCTTGAATTATCAAATCACGCCTGATTGACGGTGGCTTAAAGTAATGGACACCTAATCAGCCATTTTTATATTATTATTTAGTGAAATTATTATTAAGTGTCTATGTATTTTTGTTTATCCTTTCGCATAATTGGGGTTTTCTGGAAGAGATCGTAACTATGCGATAAGACCGCCATTTGCTTTCTCTTTTTCTTTAGGTACTGTAATATTGTTATTTTATGCGCAATAAAGGATTAAATAAATATATAAATAAATAAATAAAATGTTCTTATATATTCTTAAATTTAAGTACTCAATTAGTTTAAATATCTCTGCCCTGTTACACTATATCACCAGAGCATTTATAAACAAACTGATATAGGCATGCATCTCTACTAAGAGACGATTTTCAATTCTCAGTTGAAGGTTTAAGTTCTGGAAAAAGTTATTTAAACGAATCTTGATTGATATGTCAATAGGCTATTTGACTATGTTTTTTTTAGTCCGTCTTGTAGATTAATAAAAAATATTGGACAAATATTTTTTCTTTTTTTACGGAATCAAAAAATAACAGCGATACAGTGCAGTTTGTATTTCGGCTTGAAGCGGTAAGTGACGTCACGAGCCCCCACCCTAAACTTTAATGCGCTTTATCTCTGTGTATTTTCATTTATTTGAAAAATAAAAAATACCTGTCTAATGATTTTAATTTTCTAAATGACTACGGACTAATTAGAATTTTGATTTTCAAAAGTTGTCAACATATCCTTATTAAAAAAACAGAAAGAATAAGTATTTTTACCACTCCTCCATTAAAAACTCTTTGAAACACCTGATTCGATTAGACCGGGTGTTAATCAACTACCATCATCTACAGAAGCTAGTGTAGCCATGAGCGACACGTCTGCGCGGATACGGTCGGTAATTCGTTTAAATGCCTCTGCGATACCAACACTTTGTATATGCCATGTGGAGTGAAGGTAGGCAGTTAATCATCTAGAACCTATCCATGCACTAGCGTTTAATACGAGTTAAGTGAATATCAGCGGGCTTACCGCCGCACTCAGAGTCGACTTTAATGATTACTTAGTTAAGTATAGATTTTTAAAACAAAACTGCCGCAATCAGACAAGTTTAATAAATTAATGTTAATTAGCATTTAACTAATTAAGTTACATCTCATTAAATGCCAATTAACAATAATTTACTGAACGTCTCTCATTGCGGCAGTTTTGTTTTAAAAATCTATACTTAACTAAGTAATCATTAAAGTCGACTCTGAGTGCGGCCGTTAGACTGAAAGTTTTGGCTGTTAAGACGTCTTGAAAATTGTGTATTTATACATTTTTTTAAAAACTACCAGAGATTATTTGAATGCGAAAGAATGCTTACTTCTGGAAAGCTTACTTTTTACTTAATTTTTTTTGAAATTAATAAAGTATAGCTAACATTATATCCAAGAATAATAGAATAGAAGTCCATTTGGTATACTAATATAAAATACCGTGTGGCTTAAATAATTTAGAAATAGACAAGGTACCAAAATGGTTTCCACTCAGCACGTTAGCATGTTAGTTTTTACCGATTACGTTGATCGTCTAAAAAAAGATTAGTTCTTTCACACATTGTCAATGTTTATTTATAGTACATTGTTATCCTAGGGGTGAAAGTAACTCATTTAGTCCCGAGACGGGGTTTGGCGCCCGAGCGTAGCGAGGGCGCCAATAGATCGAGGGACTAAATAAGTCTTTCTCCCGAGGGTAACACTGCTTTTCATTACGAATGCAAGGAAAGTCAAAATAAAAATAGGAATTAGCTAAAGAAAAAATGAGTGAAGATCGGATAGCCGCTTGACACTTTCCCACCTATTTCTTTTTCTTTGGCCGGCTAGCTATTCAGCCAGTATTTTTTATTTACATTGTGGCGACCTAAAAAAAATATTTTCTTTAATTATTAAGTATTAATTAAAGAAAATAAAAAAATATAAATAGGAATTAGCTTAAGAAAAAGTGAGTGAATTTTATTTTAATTAATACCTACTTAAACTTTACGTTATTTCAATTTTACATCGCGCTGGCTGTATAGAAAGTTGAAACATGGTTCAATAGAAATGTGAAAATAGACCTAGTTTTTTTTTTAATAATTTGACAGTTGTCAGTTGAAAGCGATTCTCCCTAGGGCTGAAAAGGGTTACTTTCAACCCGCTTCTCAGGCAACTTCAGACCTACTTTCCGAGTATGAGTAATGAAAAATATCTTTCATTTAACTGTTTATATTTATATAATTACTAGCTGTCCCCCGCGATTTCATCCGCGGTAATTTCGGAGTTCCCGCGGAGGTTGCGGGAAAAACTACTCTTTGTCCTTCAGTTCCCGAGGGAATTCCGGGATAAAGACTACCCTATCTTTTAAGTTGGACCATATTATAAATGGTTGCAAAATTTTATCAAAATCCGTTCAGTAGTTTCGGAGTCCGTCGCGGACATACAACGTGACACGTGATTTATATATATTAGATGTATCCTAAATGTTTTTATGCAAATTATTTCCAGCGACGATTTGGTAGGTACTTGAGAACTGCAGCGTCAAAGATAACCGCAGATACAATATCAGCAGATGCTCTACCTGGTTCTGTGGCCGTTTGCTCGCTCCACGTAATTACATCTCACTTCCATTCATCACCCGACAGTGTTGCCGGCCGTTTGACACATTTTCCCATTCAAGTCACAACCCTTTATTAACAATTAAGTGTCAGATTAGCCGAGAACCACATTATTTAACGTTTACACACCAACAATATTGCATTTTGCACACAACGTAAACCTTGTTCCATACGCGTAAGTACTATAATTCTTTGAACGTAAATATTTTAACGCGGTATAAGAAAGCAATTAGGGAACGACCAGTTTAAAAAGAGCCGTGAAATCTCGTTTGAATCCCCCGCGGGGGCCTCCTCTGTGCGTTGCTGAGAGGGGAGACACGGTTTACTTTAGAGTGTTCGCGCACAAATAAGCTTGACATATGTTGGGTTCGCAAAGCTAAAGGGGATTGAGTAGCATAAGCCCCTTCGGTTCATTATTGGCCCTTTTACCCTTTTTCCCGAAGGGTGCTTCGCTCAGTGTTTGCGAAGTGTTCCCATTTCTTTTAATAGATGGCAGAGAAACGTTTTTTTGTTGCGTAATTGAAATGAGATAATTTCGTACTCGAGTAAGGAGTGATGTATGGGAAAATGCCATTTTTTACGAAATCGATGTGGTCACCCTAGCTCTTTAATCTCTATTTATTTACGTGTTAGGATCTGATATACGTTTGTCCATCTACGTTTTTCGATCCCAGCTGAGACTTTCAATAAAATCATTTTACTTTGACTTACTTTGAAAAGAGTCATTTACATACATATTAGGGCCACTTTGAACAAAATTATTTGACTTTGACTTTGAGAAAATTTTCGTCCCTCATTCATACTTTAAGCGGGAGAGCAAAAACATTTTTAGTGTTATTAAAATGAAAACGTGACGCACAACTGACCTGCACCCTGACCTCTGGCAGGTTGACCTTCATCGCGAGCTCCTCCCGCGAGTACACGTCGGGGTAGTGGCTCTTCTCGAAGGCCCTTTCCAGTTCGTGCAGCTGGTACGTGGTGAAGGTGGTGCGGTTGCGGCGATGCTTCTTCTTGTCCGCGGCCGCGGAGCCGGGCCGGTCGTCGTCGCTGTGCGCCGGCGACTTGTCCCGCTCGCCCCCGGACCGCTCCCGCTGGCTGTACCCGTCGTTGCTGTTGCAAGAGCCTTCGCCTGAGAAACGACCATGGGTTTTAAACGACGCTACTTGTTAGCCTTTTATTTTATTTTCGTTTATCGACAACAACATCTATCCTACTAATATTATAAATGTGAAAGGGTGGATCTTTGGATGTTTAGATGTTTGTTCCTCAATCACGCAAAAACGGCTGCACGAATGAAATTTGGCATGCACGTTGTCAGGGGTACAGAGAAGGACATAGGGTACTTTTTATCCCAGAATTAATAGTAGCTAGTAAGTACATAATTATATTTATTCTAGGTTTCAAGATTACAGTATATGCCAATGAACAGAATGTAGCAATAAGTACCTACACAAAATTATACCAATTTAGATAAAAATATGAAACAATTTAATTTTGTTAATTTTTCTCTGTCGTTCCATAGCGAGTCATAGACCACCACCATTATTCCTTTTATCTATGTACATTGTACATTCTACACATAGTGCCAATATTCTCTAACTCAAATGGCATGTGATAAACGGACTGACAGATTTATTTTTACCATTCGGTTACGGGATTCTAATAAAAAGGCCGTAGTTTCTAGTACCATATATCAATCATCCGCCATCATAATAATATCAGATATTATCTTCTGATAGTTTACATATCTATTTAACTATAAACCGAAATGTTTGCCCGCAATCCACACCGCAATTACCCGCTACAGCGACCATAAATCAACTGATGCATTTCTGTATGTTTGTTCATGTAAATCAACATTCATAACTATTCTAACATCATCTGTAATGCAATAGGTATATCGCCGTAGTATGAGTCCATCAGTTATATAACAAAAAAATAGTAGACACGTACATTTTGCTGTGTCCAATTAAAAAAATAGGCATACCTACTTCGATCAAGCACGTCTAACTTCAGGAGCTCGTGACGTCATAATACCTGTATAAATTGCCCCGGATCGTGACGTCACCCGACATTTCCACTCAATTTATCGCTGTTATTTTTTGATAATGTAAAAAAAGAAAAAAATATGTGTGTACCTATTATATTCATATCGTCCGAACTCCGGGCACACAAACGCACAGTAGGTCTTTTGCGATGCGCTCCGTGCAACAAAATATTATGAAACGTACAAAACGTTGGTGATTGTATCATACATCATGGCGGTTATCGCTCGATGATCGGTTTCGGAACGAACCACCACCGGACTTCCCTCGCTATCATTACGTGTTGGATTTACACTATTAATTTTGTGTTCACTCCCTCATAAATTAGTTTGAAATTTACACACTTAGCAAAAGGGATTATATCTTCTAAATCTACTAAAATTCACGGCAAATCGGTGTGGTACTAAAATTATAGAAAAATTACTTTATGTAAGTACAGAACGAGAAACATAAAATCGAATCAAATATATGGCAGGTACCTATTGCTCACCATTTATAAATAAATACGACCGGAACGCCGTCGACTAAATACGATTATTAAAAAAAAAGACATTAATATCACTTTTATCTCGGTATAAGAGTTCCTAACGTGCGAATGTGAGTTTATTTGTATTTAAGGTACGCTTTCACGCTTTAACTACTCAAACGAAATTTTGCATACACGTTTTCAGAGGTGCAGAAAAGGACCTAGAGTATTTTCATAGCGGAATTCCCACGGGCCTCCGAAATTGATGCGGATAAAACCGCAGGGAAAAATTAGTTACAAAATAAAGCGAAGTCATGCAGTGCCCGCGGCCACGCATATCCTCGCGGGGTAATAGTCTGCGGAAACTCTACATTTATCAGCGCCATTACTTTGTCCGCACCGAATGATGGAGTGCCCCAGTGGGCAGCGGGCGATACTTACAAAGTGAGTACTGTAAATATTAGCCAGTTTTAAACAATTCATATCGCTACTGAAGACACGTCATTAGCGCCAACTGCCCCCTTAGCCAAGTTGTCTATCTATAATCATTAACGCTATGGAAAACTAAAGAACGAATCGTCATTAAACGACGCGGTCACGCAGAACTGGGCTCTTATTCACTATGACCAACAACATTCCTTGCCCATAACGCGCTTCCCAAAAACGCATTTCCAAACGTTCTAGATGCCAAGATATTGGGAAATATTCTTTAAGCCATAAGAAATATTGTAAATGTATTTCTTTGCAGTAAAACTTCTTTGATTACGAGGGAAAGACAGTTTTTGCGCGTCTTATCTTAGCGCGGCATGTTATGGTCATAGTGAATAAGGGCCGTAGACTTTAGATTAGACGATTTTCCGTGACCACGTGACATGGCGATCCATTCCATAAGTTTTCTATGCGTTGGATTGTCAACTTGGCTAAGGGGCAGCCGATAGTATCGGCGGTGGCGCTGTCAGGGTTGTCAAAAGTACTAATTACCGTTCGGTGGACGTCGCTACATTCAGCCACTTAGTCACTCCGCGGCACTTCCCGGGACGCCTTCGCTTGATACGGATCTAATGGTGTATGATTTATATGAATTGGTCACAAAATTATTTTGAGGGTAAACTGGCTGGTTTTTACTACCTTCCAAAATACTAAATTTTCTCTCCCATTGTCTATAGTAATAACCCCGTAGATAATTATGTGTTATAATAATATTAGTAAAATTTTTTATTTAGCCAAATAAATCTATACAAAAGTGAACTTAATAGCTTAAATTAATTTTCTTCCAATCAAATATTTAAGGCGGTAATTCTGCTCAGCATTCTCTACAATGTCTATTTGAAATCACATTTTTATGTGTGAAAATAAATACATTTATGCATTTTAATCTAGTATAAATATCTACTTTCATATAGAAGAGTAAATTTACAAAGAAGAGAGCAGTCTATGGAGTTATTTTTTTTTTAATAATCTCCAATTGTGGACTATCAAATTAAAACGAGGCACGTTTCATCTGGATTCAAATGTTTCTTTATATTTTGTGGTTCCTATCTTTATCTTAATAAATGTTGGTATATTTACAGTGATACCACATAAAAAAAAATACAACCAAATTTAATTACAAAGATCTGACAGTTTGTTCTGAACCAAAGTGAAATAAAGCGATATCAAACAGAGACGTCACTCTCGGGTGCGATTAAGAAATCACACAGCACACGGACAGACAAACACAAAACGTACCCATATTACAGTCAACGTGCATCAAACAAAATTGAGTTGTCAAGAAGTCAAAACACGCTACCGCAATCCGTCTCTTTCTCTCGTACCGAATTAGTGCTGTCATAAAAGAGATGCGATGTCACATTAAGATTCTCGAAACAGATAACACCCGGCCACGTACAAAAATACAAAACAAATAATAGAAATATTTGATACAACGCAACGCATTAAGACGTTTTACACTTATCGCGATACGATCAAGTTGTCCGCTTCTTTTTTTTAGGTTGTAATAATTATCGATAATCTGGCAACACTCGCGAGCATTATCGCCCATAATGGCTCGTCTCGTTGTTTTTTCGATGTGGCAACCCTAATCACGTGTCAGATTTGCCGTGTCTGTACATATTAAAGCTCTTCGCGCCATAATGACCGCTACAAAATGGATCACTTTATTGAATAATTTCTTTTTGGGGTCCCGCGGTTGGTTGTGAAGATGATACGAATAAAATTTAAAACAAATATCCTTATAGGTATAATTTATTAGGTCCTTTACCTAAGTAATTTTTTGAGCTGCCATTTTTTTTCCAATTTGTACTTTGTCTGACTTTTACGTGTTAATATAGATTGACGCAATTTTTTCATACAATTTACATACATATAGATACCAATATAGAAAAAAAAATTTAATCAATCTAATAACAATATGTCGCAAAAATAAAGATTTTATTATTAAGTTGGTAGGATAATAAAGCAGCACTACCTAGGTACAAGATAAAAAATAATATATAAAATATAGAAAAATAAAAACATTTTGACAACCGAGAATTAAACTAACTGCAATTTTTTAAGCATAGAACAATCATAGAAAAATTTTCCGGCAGGGTTTCTATTGAGTACTAATAATATTATTTGAGCTTAAATCTTCCCTTATTAAATACCTAAGCTACTCCCACAACAAATCATAAAAATTGCAGTGTGGTTTCAAAAAATCAAGTACAAATAAAAATAAAAAATAGAACCGCAATATACGTATAAACCTTCAAAACTTATAAATCTTCTTCTTTTTTTCCGTTTAAAATTAACAAAACTATAAAAAATTACACCCACGGAACCCGTAACCAAAATACATCAGAACACTATTGACGGATTTTTTCCACTCAATCGGCGCTCACGACCTTTTCCCCATGAATTTTTATTTGTTAATTGGTAATGATTTAGTCCGGTTTTTTTTCCTAGGTCGGTCCGGGTCCGGACTAATATCTTCATATTCCATCCGTCACTTCTGTCAGTTTAATAAGTCCACATCTTAATATTCATTTCATTAGTCTAAAATCTAAACACACTAGCTTTAATTCACCAATTTAATTATCTATCATATACCCACTTGTAGACTCTAGCACGCAAAATGTCTCATGAATGATCGGCGAATCATGTTTAATTTATTATGAGATAATTATTAGAAACAATTAATGTATCAATTTAGAAAGTTGAGTTTAATCACGAATCAATTATAATAGACTTATTTTTTTTTTTCGATATAAATTCGATAGAAAGATAATAAGTCTAAAATAAAAGAATTTATGATCCACTAGCTTTTGACCGCGACTTCGTTGGCATGGTAATCGCAATCAGACATCGAAGAGGTTAAAACGATCACCTTTCGTACAAACTTTGCAACCCCTTTTCATCCCCTTAGGGGTTAAATTTTCAAAACTCCTTTCTTAGTTTTTATTTCTCAGATTTTAAGATCAGTATCCGAACAGTAGACTTTTTGTGCACCACGAGCAAACAATACATTTTAGCTCGGGGAGCAAATCTTGTCGTAAGTACATAACACATCGACAAAACACTTAAAACAGTAGTAGTTACTTATTATACAACTTAATTTCATTACTAGCTATTCCCCCTCTATTATACTTACATGCGTTCATATCGGAGTTCCCGCGGGAATTCCGGATAAAGAGTAGGTACTAGGTACCCTATGTACTTTGCATTTATAATAATAAGGATTAAACCGACAAAAAACTACGAAATGCTACAAAAAAATTTGTTGCGCAGCTTCTTCTCTCAAGCGATAGCACTAACTTAGCGCTCAGTCTTTACAAATTTTTACTAAGCATGTTGACGATGATCATCCTTCCGGCTCGGAACACCCTTTGCGTCTAAATACCGTAGACACTATATATAGTCGTTGAGGTGATGCGGCAACAAACATTTGTGGAGTTCAATTCGATTTTGCGGCGCACAATCGATTTGCAATCGCAATTAGGCGAGCAGATTCGATTGCACGCCGTCCCCCGTCCCTCTGACCCCCGTCCCCTGTCCCCTGTCCCCTAACTGTCCCCTAATTGGCCACTATTGGGGCGACCGCGACATCACGGCGTCTGATGACGGTTTATTGGTCTCGACTCGATTTACCTGCACCAGTCGATCAGTGTATTCAAAACTAGAATAGAATAAATTAATTAGTTTCACGGTTACTATAATACATTATTATACATGCGAATGTGCGTTTATTTGTTTGTTTGATGCACTTACAAGCCTTTACTACTCAACCGATCATCATGACATTGTGTACACAAGTTGTCCGAGGTACAGAAAGGGACAAAGAGTAGGTACTTTCTATCCCAAACTCCGAAATTAACGCTGGTGAAATCACGAAGCGAATAAGCTCCATGTATGCAACTGGTCACGTATAAAAAAAAATCATTTACGAAACTACAGAAGTAGAAGTTGCAGAGAAGTCGAAAAGAAATGTTCAATATTTTTTTAACCGACTTTCAAAGAGGAGGAGATTCTTTTTTCGACTGTATGTATGTTTTTTTTAATGTTTTCGAAGTGGGTAGATGGGTTACCTAAGTCCACTCCCGCCTCGAGCTCGTCATGAGCAGAACAAACCAAGTGGGCAGACACAAGCGGGCTTGGCATCGAATTCAAACCGATCAATGTTAGAACAAACCAACAATAATATTATTTCGAGTATTTTTGTCTTTTGAATTAATTTCATGCACAATTATGAGTTAGTCCACTCGCGGTCGGCAGGAACGCACCATCAGAATGGGGTCAGTCGGGCCGGCTACATCAAAGGTCGTATAATTTGTGTAAAATTATTAATTAGTAAAATAATCTTATCGCGCCGGGATCAACACGGCGCGTGTTCGCGTGTCGCCGGTTAACTCCGCCGTTCAAATTAACTGGATCGTTACCAAAATTAGGGTAAAGGAAATCGTTTGGAGCACACTTATAATAGCCACTTTTTTGTACATGGAAGTAGGATCAGCGCAGTGGAGATGCCGTCGCCTCCTTAGCTAAGTTGACAATCTATAAATCGTTATACAACGTGTTAATGAATTAATTGAAAACTAGAAAGTAGTTTGCTCAGAATCAACTAGCGAATCGATCGCTCTATGTTTTAATATAAGTTATATTTTTTATTTTTATCAGCCCATGTCTAAATTATTTATAATACACCGCGCCGTCCGTAGCAAAAAAATCGAATCAGTTATATTGTAGCGTAGGCGCGGGCGTAGCGCTTGAAATTTCGTAGATAGGTCACCTCTAAACTAATGTTGAATAACTTTTAGACTATTGATTTTTTCGACATCTAATATATAAAATTCTCGTGTCACAATGTTCGTTCCCATACTCCTCCGAAACGGCTTGACCGATTCTCATAAAATTTTTTATGCATATTCAGTTAGCCTGAGAATCAGCTACTATCTATTTGTCATCCCCCTAAAGGGAGTTCCTGCGGGAATTCCGAAACTCATGCGGGTGAAACAGCAGGGCACAGCTAGTAATTTATATTTTAATCATATTATTGTTTAAATGGGGTGTATCAGGTTTTTGGTCAATTCATTAACACGTAGTATATAATATTAATGTAGGTAGGTACTTAGATGTAGGCATATAATTATTTCAATTACACTCAAATATTAACATGTTGAGATGTAAAATATGATTAGCTACCCTATTTAAAGCACAGTTACAAGTTAAAAGCTAGAATTTCTTTAACTAATTAAATCAAAATGTAGAGAGAAATTGAGGTGATCGTTAAATAAAAATTACAATACTGAACTCAATTAGAGCGAGGTCACGGAACTACACGAGTATTGCCACATTAAAGAAAGAAAATTGTATTATAAATTAATTAAGCAACACAACGACCAACTGTGCTTACTTCTTTGTCGCGGCGGCGCGGCGCTAGTGATGCGAAAGTATTGGGATGTTTGTTGTTGTCGAATCGAAACGGAACACTCGATTTTGAATATGTGCTTTTACCACAAAATTACGAGTATATCCTACCTCAATGCTGACTTTGCTACGATCCGATTTTCAGATTAAGCATTTACCCTACTAATACTTATTATAAACGCGAAAGTTTGTAAGAATGTATGGATGGACGGATGTTTGTTACTCTTTCACGCAAAAACTACTAGATGGATTTAAATGAAACTTTACAATAATATAGCTTATACATCAGATTAACACATAGGGTACTTTTTATCCCGGAATTCCCGCGGGAACTTTGAAATTAACGCGGGTGAAACCGCGGGGCACAACTAGTAGGTTATAATATTTAGGTATGGGTTATAAAGAAAAATTAAACACGATTATTTCTGAATAAATATTAGGTAGGTAGGTATGTAATAATTCAATCAGGATTCGATCATTTATGTAACAAACAATAAGTAAGCCTCGAAACAGAGAAATTTTAAAATATTAATTGTAGGTACCTAGGTACTACTTAATGACAATTCGACTTGGTAAATAAAGCAATTCGAATTATTTAGTTAAGTACCTATGTACCTACTCCAGATTTAAAAAGTAATCCAATATTTACGTACTGTAGAGGTTGTAGGCTTCTATAGAGTCAACCTACATGTCCACACTGGTATGAAATACTTATATTACAACGAAGTTATTAACGAGTATAAATGAGATGTCATAATGTAGAATGTAGTAGATACAATTGGGATGTGGACTACTTTTGAAAATCTAAATTCTAATTAGTCCGTCAGTTAGAAAATAAAAAAACAATAGACACGCATTTTTTGCTTTTTCAAATAAATTAAAATATACAGAGATAAAGCGCTTTAAAGTTTAGGGTGAGGGGGTCGTGACGTCACTAACCGCTAACACCGCCATACAAACTGTCAGAATAGTGACGTCACGCGAAATTTCAACTCAATATATCGCCGTTATTTTTTGATTACGTAAAAAAAGAAAAAAATACGTGTCCAATATTTTTTAATAATCTACAAGACGGACTAAAAAATAAAAATTAGTCAACATGCCCATTGCCCATTGCAGCAATAGAATTTCCCCGTCTTTTATATTGTATTACAAGCATTTGTTAATGTTCCCGCCCCCGGAACGTTATAGGTACAGTACTTACTTTTTATATTACAACTAGTTGTGCCCCGCGGTTTCACCCGCGTTAATTTAAGAGTTCCCGCGGGAATTCCGGGATAAAAAGTACCCTATGTGTTAATCTGATGTATAAGCCATATTATTGAAAAGTTTCATTAAAATCCATCCAGTAGTTTTTGCGTGAAAGAGTAACAAACATCCATCCATCCATACATACTTACAAACTTTCGCGTTTATAATATTAGTAGGATACATACATACTAGGTAGGTAGATACATACCACCTCTTATAGTAACAATTAATTTAAATAAACAGCGATTCGATTAAAAAAAAATCAGTTCTATTCGTATCAGTACATCACTAGTAAGAAATTTTGGTTAAAATTTGTTTGGCGGCTCGCGTGTTGTCGGCGCGTTATGTCGCCGGTTAGCGGAGTTTAACCATGTCTAGTTCACCCGCGAGGGTTCAAGTTGGGATGTTAAAATTTTCATATTGCTTCCATTTAGATTTGGAACTACTAGTTGTGTTTGATTAAATTATATAAATCACTAGCTGACCCACGCGGTTTCACCTGCGGTTATTTCGGAATTACCGCTCGAATACCGCGATAAAAAGTCTCAGGATCACTTTAGCTTCCTATAAGTGACAGAATTTTTGAAATCGGTCCAGTAGTTTTTGAGTTTAATCTTAACAAACAAAGAAAAAAACAAACAAAAAATCAAATTTTTCCTCTTTATAATATTAGTACCTATAGATTTGCTGTCCTCTTGTGTTCATTTCGGAGTTCCCACGGGAATTCCGGGATAAAAAGTACCTTGTGTCCTTCTTTGCACCTCTGATAACCTATGCAAAATTTAACGATGGCTTGAGTACTTTGAGTAGTAAGGTGTAAAAGTGTAACAAACAAACAAATAAACAGATTCGCATTCGCATTTATAATGTTAACGATTTAAGGTTTAACTACGAAGAACTAAACCAAGTTTTTGTGAATATCTTGTACTCTAGGTATTTAGTTTTTCGATCTGATATAAAAAAAAAACAAACACTAAAAATTACCTTCATAGTTCAACCGACGTGGAAGAGCATGACGTCTTTATACATACATAGGTAGGTCCATACGAATAGGTAAGGAGTCATAACGAGCGTATGCAAAACAACCCACCAAAGTTTCATCAATCGTAGTAATGCTTTAGAACAAATATAGGTACATTGTTATATAGAACTAGTTGTGCCCCGCGGTTTCACCCGCGTTAATTTCAGAGTTCCCGCGGGAATTCCGGGATAAAAAGTAGGTATCCTATGTGTTAATCTGATGTATAAGCTATATTATTGTGAGGTTTCATTTAAATTCATCCGTTAGTTTTTGCGTGAAAGAGTAACAAACATCCATCCATTCAGACATACTTACAAACTTTTGCGTTTATAATATTAGTAGGATGTCTTTGGGTAGGTACAAACACATATTTTTGCCTGCGTCAGTTTGTAAATTCTCACGAAAACACCGTAAAATCCGTTCTTAGCCAACGTCTTCTATACCTGTAAACTATCCTAACAAACAGCTTCATAGGGCAAGTATAGTTTTCGAGATCAATCAACTTTCGTTTTTGTATATTTTTGGACCAAAGACACAAAAGAGTCTCCAAATGCCAATGTACATATAGGCCCACTTAACTTTAATTTTTTTTTTCATGCTAAACAAATAAACGATAGTACTTTTCTGAACCGAAACACATTGATTGAAAATGTAACTCTCTATTCGTACTTATGGCGTCTAATAATCATTTAAGGCCATTCCAATAATTCCAAAATAGTATTACAAGACTAGTAGCGGCTACCGGCGTGGCTCAGTTGATTTTTTCCCCAGTCACATTATCAATGCCTCCATTAGACCCGAAGATGAACGGGCAGATATTGTCTTTTAATATAATAACACAGAGATGTGCTCGTAATGATTTCTATATGTAAAGTTGAATCTCATCCTTTATGAATGTCTGTAAATATGTTTGTTATCAACGATCTTTAGTTCATTATACTTAACACAAGCTTTTTCCTTCGCGGTTTTACTCGCGTTAATTTCGGGAATTTCCTCAGGAACTCTTTGTTCTATTTTACTCAGTTTCAAATTCAAATAACCGACGTTATTTCCAGGGTCGGTTCAGTAGCTCCTATATACAAAAAAACATTAATTTCCTCTTCATATTTATTACGAGTTATAGAATATCTGCGAAACTGTGATTGTTTAAGCTACAGTTCTTTTGACGCAATAAAACGATATTGCAAAGGTGACTTTTGAAAGGCTACTAGACTTGTTGAAGCCGTGATTTGCACGTTTGTGGTTATATAGCTACCTGCTGTAGCGTCTCAGCAATCTTGTACGCTGACGCACTACTTTTGGTTATGCTAATGAATGCGAGCCGCGGTCTCAACAGACCCCTCCTAGCCTCTGCGGCGTGCGCTCGCGCACCTTGTAAACTAACTTTAAGTACTACACAGTAAGCTCGTGAACACAGAAATAAACAACTATAGATTTGTCAGAAACAGTTTCTTTTATTTACAATCAGCCGATACGAGCACAGTGCAGTAAAGTGGTGACCCCGACGTGATCAATCTACCTAAGTGATTTTTCGTGATCAACCTACGGATTTTTGGCGATAGACTACGTGCTTATTCGTGAGTTTTTACCGAATATTCGAATTCTATCGAAATGGCTGAAGAGAAGACAACGCGCGAGATAATCGATATCTCGGCGATTTCGCTGGCATCGACTATTCCCGAGTTCTGGACGAGACATCCCAGACTATGGTTCTACAGAATTGAAGCGGTGCTGGCGCCGCAGAGGCTAGGGGATGTCTCCAAATTCGACCTGGTGGTATCAAAATTAAGCGCCGACGTAATCGGGCAAATTACCGATTTTTTGGAGGATACCGGAGCCGACGTTTCCGTGATTCCGGCGACGAAGAAAAGCAAATTACCGTCGGAAAGTGCTTATAAACTCTATGCAGCGAATGATGTACAGCAACCCATTATCGGCGCCGACTTCCTGAGCTTCCACAAGCTGCTGGTGGACGTAGGAGCCCGGAAGCTGATCGATCAGGTCACGAATTTGAACGTTGTAACCTCTATTGTAAGTAGTTTACAACCCTCTTTAAAAACCTTAGAGTGTAATCATAAATATCAGGATGTTATATCTAAGTATCCGGATATTACCAGGCCCACATCTTTCAAGGAGCCCCCGAAGCATTCGGTTTTTCATTACATCGAAACGACCGGATCACCGGTACACGCGCGGGCAAGGCCGTTACCGCCTGATCGCTACCTTAGGGTTAAGGAAGAGTTTCGAGTCATGCAGGAGTTGGGCATATGTAGGCCTAGTAAAAGTCCGTGGTCTAGTGCTTTACATTGTGTACCTAAAGCTAATGGCCAGTTAAGACCTTGTGGTGATTACAGAAGTCTTAACGCGAAAACTAAACCTGACCGTTATCCAATACCTAGGTTGCATGATTTTACATATATACTCGCGAACAAAACTATATTTACTAAGTTAGATATTAATAGAGCTTATCATTTTATACCGATTCATCCCGACGACGTAGAAAAAACCGCGATAATCACACCGTTCGGATTATTCGAGTTCACCAGAATGAGTTTCGGTTTAAGGAACGCAGCTCAAACGTTTCAGCGATTTATGAGCACAACTGTACTAGCAGGGTTAGATTTTTTGTTTTCCTATATTGATGACGTCATCATAGCTAGCGATAACGAGCAACAGCATGTAGAGCATCTAGAGGCTATATTCAAGAGGTTTAGCGAATTCGGAATTACTATTAATCTCTCGAAATGCGAATTTGGACAGGAAAAAGTAAGTTTTTTGGGATTTGAAGTCACCCGTAGTGGCATTACACCTTTGCAGTCCAGAGTGCAGGCGATAATAGATTTTCCTAAACCTCAGACGGTTGAAGAATTAAGGCGATTTTTAGGTATGGTTAATTTTTATAGAGGACACATTCCACACGCAGTAGAGTCGCAAATGGAACTTAATAAGTATATACATCATTCGAAGAAACGCGATAAGACTAAGGTACAGTGGGATAGTAAAGCGAACGAAGCGTTTGATAAATGTAAGCTCGACCTGCAAAAGGCAGTTACATTGTCACATCCTCGTTGCGATGTTCCCATATCTTTAATGTGTGACGCATCAGATACTTGTGTAGGTGCGGTGTTACAACAACAGATTGACGGAAAATGGTTACCGTTAGGTTATTTCTCTAAGAAGTTGTCGGATACACAGAGGAAGTATAGTACTTATGATCGCGAACTTTTAGCAATTTACATGGCAGTTCAGTATTTCAGGAAGTTATTCGAGGGTAGAGAGTTAATTATATTTACTGATCATAAACCTTTGACTTACGTTTTTTCAAAATTGAATAGTAGTAATGAAACGCCGAGGCGCATGAGACATTTATTGTTTATTAGTGAGTTCACAACTGACATCCGACACGTTACCGGGTTGAGCAATGTAGTTGCTGACTCGCTTTCACGTGTCGCCGAGTTGTTTTGTCCAGCGCCTATCGACTACCTAGAATTAGCCACGGCACAGGAAGCAGACGATTATATTACACATATTCTAGCGACTGGAAAACAATGTAATAGTCACGTACGCTTAAAGAAATTGCAAAGTCCGATATGTAATAAACCGATCTATTGCGAAATTTCAACAGATAGAGTTCGTCCTTATTTACCTGAAAATTTCAGGCGGAAAGCTTTTGATAGTGTACATAATTTAAGCCACCCTGGCATTAGAGCGTCAAAGAAATTAGTCTCGCAGAAGTATTTCTGGCCAGGGCTGAATAAAGATGTAAGCAGGTGGTCCAAGACCTGTGTAGCATGTCAGAAAGCGAAAATTCAGAGACATACTATCTCAGACTTGGGACAGTTTCCCACACAGGATAGATTCGAGCACATACACATAGATATTGTAGGCCCGTTGCGAATCTCTGAAGATGGTTTTAGGTATTGCCTTACGATAATTGATAGATTTACCAGATGGCCGGAAGCCATTCCTTTGAAAGAAATTACAGCTGAAAACGTAGCGAAAGCGTTATTCGAGACATGGATTTCACGTTTTGGTTGTCCTGTTAAACTTACGAGTGACCAGGGCAGGCAATTCGAGAGCGATTTGTTTAAGGAATTAATGAAGGTAATGGGTATACAAAAGATACGTACCACAGCGTACCATCCACAGAGTAATGGAATAGTGGAGAGATGGCATAGATCGATGAAAGTAGCTTTAATGGCTAGATTAGATTCAAATTCCTGGATTGACGAATTACCTACAGTTTTATTAGGCTTGCGAGCAGCTGTTAGGAGTGATACCGGATATAGCGCCGCAGAGTTAACGTACGGAAAAACTGTGAGGTTACCAGGTGATTTTTATTCTCCGAATCAAGAATACGATATACTAACATATGTAGGTAAATTGCGAGAAACAATACGCAACTTTAGAACCTCTATTCGAAGTAATAGGAAACGTACTACCTTTATTCATCCAGAGTTGAAAACGTGTAAATATGTTTTCGTTCGGAACGATTTCGTCCGTAAACCGTTACAACCTCCTTATGAAGGCCCTTACCGCGTCATAAGAAGGAGAGACAAGCATTATGTAGTCGAATTTCCGAACAGAGAAACATGCATTTCGATCGATCGATTGAAACCAGCTTTTGTACTGGATGACGAGTCAGTGGTAGAAAACGATGGAAATTTAAATGTTACTCCAGATGTTATAGTAAATAAGAATCGTTCGAAAAATCCTGTTTCCTCCAAGGAGAAGTTACCTTACGTCACGCGAAGTGGACGAGTAGTGAAGAGAACACGATTTTTCGACGACATAGATTGTTAATAATATAGATAATATGTAACACTTTTGTCTACGATATTACTTTTGTTCAGTTTTTTTGTCAGTAATATATATGTATTAGATAACACTTGTGTTTCCATTGTAACATCCGCCATTTTGTGTACCCAACTGTTTATCACAAAATGGCGGGATGTGTAATAATGTGTTCAGCTCAAGAAGTAAACCTAATCACGTTTGGCATTTTTTTTTTGTATAACCTTTAAACTACAGTAGGTATCACAATCATGCAATAAACTCATTGTCAGTTATATTCAGCTCAGTTTCGGGGAGCGTTTGTGAAAGTTTCTAAAAGTTAAATTCATTGATATTTGATACAATATAATATTTATGTAAATTATTTTTCTGATTCGGTATAAGAAATATTTTAGAATGAGTTAGGTATTCAAAGTTCATCATACCTGATAGGGTGAAGAAAATATTTGTACTCGACGCGGGTAAAAACAGCGGCAATGGCTAGTATAATACATATATATACCTATAAATTATATTTAATGACTGTTACGAAATAAACACTTAACAATGATCAACAAATAAATCAATACTCCGCCCAAAACACTACCCAGTGTGTGCTAACTATAATTTATCTCTTATCGATCGACATTAAAGATCTACAACTTGTAGATCATGCATCCGGTTGTGAAACAGAAACAACTCTAATATCGATTTATCATTGGAGATCTAGCAACAAATTGATTCGATAATGAAATATAACTGCCTCTGTGATTACAAAATTGATTTAACACTTATAGAGTGGTGCTGAGAATATGATGTCGGTTAAAAAAGGTTTTTAACCGACTTCCCAAAAAGGAGGAGGTTATCAATTCGTCTGAATGTTGTTTTTTTTTGGTATGTTTGTTACACGATTACTCGAAGACGGTTAGACCGATTTGGAAAATTCTTTTTTCGTTTGAAAGGGTATACTCCAACTTAGGTTCCATTGCCACCAAGTCGGGATCTGATGATGGGATCTTGGATAAATCGAGGGAACTCTTCAAAAATTATAGGCACACCTTTAGCAATTTGGGTATTTTTTATAGTAAATCATTCATTTGCTTTCGAAAAGCAAAAAGAAGTGGAACTGATGACGAAGATCACAGATGGTCATCGGAACTAGAACTACCTACTCAATAATACCTAGGTATTTCACAGGTTCCGATTCGTTAAATTTAATGTGTTTTCTAAACAATTTATGCTCGTCACAATGTATATGGTGAAGTGGAACTGATGGTAATGTACCAGGAGAACTCCTCAAAAATTAACGTCCCTGCATCGGGAAAAGCAATATTTTGAAAAAGGTCATGAGCAGTTGACATTTATAGCCTATTGTAACTTAGATAAATAAATTGCAAACCAACACACTGAAAAGCGAGACATAAATAGAGTTTTAACAAAAAAATAAAAACCGACTTCCAAAAACACAAAACTAAAAAGCTAATAAAGCTATTCCGATTTAAACCAAAAGACAAAAATATACTTAATATTATTATTGGTTTGTGCTACTACTAAACGGTTTGAAGTCGGTGACAAGCCAAATATGGAGTAGATATGTAGATGGGCTAAGTCCACTCCCGCCACGAGCTCGTCGTGAGAAGAGCAACCCAAGTGGGCAGACACGCGGGCTTGGCACCGAATTCAAACCAATCAGTGGTAGCATAAACCAATAATAATATTACGTGTATTTTTGTCTTTTGGATTAAATCGATATTTTTGGTTTTTTAGTTTTATGTTTTTGGAAGTCGGTTTTTATTTTTTTGTTAAAATTTTGTTTATATTCAATTCAAATTCAGTGATTCTTTAAACCTATAAATAATGGACCAGAGCAGATGACTAACTTTCTCACAAAAACACATTTATAAAGAAAATAAGGCCAAGTTTTTCACCCTTATGCGTAATGAAATTATCAAAATTATAGCCAAGTCATTTCACAAATCTTTTTTTTTTGGCAAAGATTTCTTGTTGATAATTTAGGACATTTTTTTCTTGTGTATTGTAACTAAAAGAAAAATGTCGTCAAAAAGAAAAAAAGCGTAAAGATTGAAAAAGATAATATTTGAAAAAGAAGAGAATTCAACCCCTTGGCTAGGGTATATATTTACTAATACAGTATATTATTTGTGCCTAGGGTGTAACACGGATCAAACCTTACACCTAGTTATAGTAGCTACATTATATAGAATGTCTTTGAGTGGCTACATAATATTTTCAGAATAGTTTTTCCAATATTGTGTTCTTGACCAATTTTGAAGAATACTTAAAAACAAATGAAATCTAGATTCTAGGTATTATTATGATTATAGGTAGATACTAGGTATTATTATGGAGAGGTCATCTTGGAAGCTGAACAGATCCTAAAAATTCTTTCACTGGTTGGAAGTCACAATATCCATGACTATCGGATAATTGTTAGAGCTCCCCGGGGTGTCCTGAAACACACGCGGTTGAAACTACAGGGGAACAGCTAGGCAAAAGTTAGGTAATTGAAAAATAAGCAACGCCCTAGGTAAAACGAAATGACAAACAAGCGTCGTACCTCAGTCTAGCGCTAGCACGTATTTATTATTGAATTATGTGATGTGACGGCGTTTATAAATACATAATTTAGTGTGTATACTTAGCGAGTGGTGCTCGGAGCAAATTGAATTGGGCATGTGGGTCACACCGAGACGTGGAGTGTGGGCGATGTGTTGATCTAATTGTTTCTAGTATGCGGATGGCTTAGTTAATGTACGGGGGACTTTAACGACAAGCCAGAAAAAGCGGTGAAACATATAAAAATTTACACCATGTCTTACCATAACACTGTATAGAATCATAGCACACAGCTCTAATAGTCTATAGTGAACATGCTCGCGGGATCAACCAGCCAAATTTCATCTTCATAGAATAAGTGTTTTTTTGAGATTTCATGACCTTTCTCTTTTATATGTACACTAGCTGTCCCCCGTGGTTTTACCCACGGTAATTTCGGAGTTCCTGTGGGAATTTCGGGATAAAAGTAGGTACCTTATGTCACTCAAGACTACCGCAGCCTTGTAAAAGTGAAAGAATTTTCAAAATCGTTCAGGTCGATCCAGAGATTCTCTACAACGTCACAAACTCACCAACTGTAACAACTGTAACTGTAACTGCTCTTTAAATTATTAGTATAGATAAGATGTTACGGTCAATGTGATAAATGCAGTGTGATATTGGTTTACTCCATAAATGAGATGCAAAGAACTCTACGTGTTAGGTTAGGTTTGTAGGTACTGCATCACAATATTGAGTCGAGCGAGTGCAGCGAGCGTGCCGCGGCAGCGGCTGGCGATGTGTCAAAGACAAATGGTTTATACAGGAATAGGAGCTCTGCTTGGTAAGAAATGTCGACTTTGTTACGAGATTAAAGTCGGTCCAGTGTTAACCTAGCCTCAACTACACCTAGCATGTCAAGGTGCTCTGCATTTTGTTTATGTGGTCGACCAGTAGGTATCATCAAAGTTAATTTGATAAATTTACCACTTTACTAAATACAAGGCGAGATATGTAAATAATAGTATGTTTATTGTAAGCTGTAGCACAACAATGAGTTTTAAAGGTTACTTTACAAGTATGAAACTTAACTAAGATCATTAGAAAAGAGAAATTTTTCCGACGGACAGCTAAAACACTAGGTAATTTCACCTAAAAGGTAGATACTACTTACTTAGGTACCTATTCTTCAATCGTGACTCTATATTTTGTAGAATTCGTCTGAATTGTTTTAATACTATTGTAATAATAATCCTCCGCTAAACGTAAAATGTATTGATCTTTCCTAACGTTTTTTTTGTCACGAAATTTGTGCGCCAATGAACTTTCTATATGATATACATTTTTTATCACAAAATAAATTGTAAATGCGTTAATTGTAAATTGTCAAAAGATCATGAACCGTACAACACGAACACTGTCTTTGACGCATTGCCAGCCGCTGCCGCAGTACGCTCGCTACGCTTGCTCGCGCGTGCAAAAATAAAATAGTGCGTTAAATGCTTAGATTGTAAGCAGTATGTTACGGTTCACGCGCAATAGGTTATAATTTCACGGTATTTACAATTTTACGATGATATACATATGTATTTACAATATATTGATAACCTCTTTGGTGAATTTATGTACCTAATTTAGTGGACCGTGGACGACTTATAATAATCCGCTTAGTGGACGACTAGACATTTTGTTTTTCAAATTCTCTATTTCGCTACTTCTTGATTATTCAAATGGAAATTTAAAATATTTGAGGTCGAAAAAAACAGCTAAACAGTTTTGTAGAAATAACGAAGTGTAAGCGGATGAAATAACTTGGCATTGGCGGAATTGTTGTGCTAAAGAAGTCTGAACTAAAGAAGTAAATTGAATTCCACATAGAAACTCATGAGAAAACGCGGCCCGTCGGAGATATCCAAAGATTGGTGTGACACTGGCACATCTCTCATTTCCCGTCGCTATTGAATGACGTCACATTGTTGAAGCCTTGCGAGAGGAAATCCGACATTTCCCTGCGCCTCTTCACCGACGGTTTCCGGTTAGAGGCTTATTTCCTCGTCTCAGTGAAAGCCTAACCAAATCCAGAGACAATATCGGTGATTGTGTTTATTTATTCCACGCCTAAACTCAATCATGAGTAGGTAAGTTTAACAGGTATCGTGTTCGTGGAGTGCTCGTGAGAGGTTGCCAAGTCGCATTATTGAGTAGTATATAAAGACAACATAACAAATTTTATAGCTATGATTTATGAGACTTCGAAAGAACTTATTATCCAGTCAAAGAAGTGAAATCTAATGAAAGCCAAGTCGATAAGTTTTTGGGTTACGAACTTGGTTCTCTTTTTACATTTATGTTTGTGGCCTGATTGCGCTTACTCCGTGCCTAAAGGCAATCATGTTTTCAAGTCTATAGAATGTGGCTTACGAATTTAGGTTGTAAATAATTATGTTCTCATTATACCTATTACTTGTACGAGTAAATAAATCAAATTAAATCTAGTGGTTTGATATAGGTAATCAAAAAATATTGCTTTCTATTACATAGATTGGTATTTTCTAAACTACCTATTCCTCGATCCGTTACTAAAAGAAAAAATAATGAATTTTTTCTTACAAAATTCTTGTTGATTTAAAATAAGCTACCATTAGGAAGTTAACTTTTCGAAGGTTTCCGAAATGTTTATTATTTTAAGAAAAGTTTTATATGCATCTCCAAATCTCCTTTGAAGTTTGTTTTGCAGCTTCTCTCCGATCATAAGAAATAACTTAGGAAACAAAAGCGGGCGTTTATGGATGCTGTTACGTTGCAATTCAATTGACGTAAAACAGAGTTTAAAAGTGTATTACTGCTGTACCACTCACCGGCACTGTCGGCGGCGCCTGGCGACACGGGCACCGCCTCGCAATCTCTCTCCTCTCCCCTCTGCTCGAACTCACTCTGCACTCTAACTTGTCTGCCACCGTTCAAGCCTAGTATCGCGTCTATCGTATGCCTCGGGCCCGCGTTAACACTGGCGCCCACTTGAGTCAAGCCTAACCTAGACTTCACAGCGTCGAAACTCTGATTAAGGTGCATCTGTTGCGCATGGAAGAACATCCCCATGCGGTTCAACGTCTCCAAGTTCTGCTGGTGCTGCGTCAGCGTCAACGATTGGTCGGTGACGTTGATCGACGAACTGGAGTTGGGACTGCTCATTTGGGAGCGCGGACTGTTCGTCTCCGAACGGTCCGGCGTTCGGTTGCCGTAGAACCGGTCGTCGGGGACGTCCATCGTGTGCGAGGGCGCGGGAGCGACTGGCGCGCCGGCAGGAGCGAGCCGCGCGCGGGCCCGAGGGGGCGGAGCCTTTAGCTTAGTGGAGGGGGGAATTGCCCATTGAAAGTGCGAAATTTGGGGTCGCGAAGTGATTTTGTTTGGCAAGAAACGTATTAGCATTCACCCCCAGGAGTTTCTTTGGACGTCGCCCGAGTGAACGGTGACTGGTTGAATAGTTCTTTTTTTTCTTCGACGGTTTGATTGGGGCGATTGTGCTGGGTGTTGGAGTCGCGACGGGCAGTTCTTGGCTCCCCCTGGGATATTGAACTTGTTAGCTGCATAAATTCAATCTAAAACGGTTTCAGACTCCTCGAAATTTTCTTACAATGACGTGACGTTATCTGGGAAATTGGATTGGCTTTTTTTTTACTACCAGTAAAACTATAAGCTTGATATTATTAACATAATTTTATTGATACCATTAAGAAATATTAGAACTATTCAGATCTTTAACAATGTTACAAGAGATAATATAATTTTATGTACTTATAAATGTATCACCAAAGTCTATTACAAGAAAACGTAAGAGAAATATCGGACATTCGCTTGTTAGGCAGGAACGCAAAATTAACCGAATTGAGTAACTAAACAATAACAGTTTTCCCAACTGACCATTTTGACTATAACCAAAAGGTTTAAAAGTTTACTTTTCTAAACAATGTTATAATCTAAATAGAAGACAACTAAGTTCAAATTTCAATGAATGAATCGAGATCGTAGGTCGTGATGAAATGTGTCATTGTTGCATCAATATTACTCTATCCTTTACGTGTCGATCGCTGTCTCGCTCTCTCTCATCTCGGGTGTAGCGACGGTTGCTAGGGGGCGGTGCGGCGGTGACGTCACGCGGCCCGTCAGCCAATCGCGGCGGAGATATGGTTGTTTTCTTTTTTTGCAGCGACTTCTTTTGTCGGCGCGTTTCTTTTGTCCGCCAGCCAGTGATTGTTAGCAGGCGGCTGTTAGAGAGTTAACTCTGAGAATAACAAGCTACTTACCGACGCTTCTGCGACGGGATAAGCTGATTATTTTGTGTCACTACATTTTGAAGTTTTATTATTGCTTACTTCTGTATGGACGTAGGTAACAATAGAATTTATTTTAATCATACAAATATTGCTTGGCTTGACATTTTAGTTTTTAAAGATATCTACCAAAAATGATAATTACAATTTTATTTTATTCAAAGGAGATTTCTCTACAATTAACACCCAATACTTGCACGGACTTAGACAAAAAAGGAAACAACTTGAATGAGTCAAAGTATCCATGACCATTGACAATTAGGTAATAACTTTTCTAATTTATCCGTATTAAAATTTTCCCAAAGTCAACATATTTTCGGAAAATAAGTAGGAGATTATTTTTTGAAAACTTCGAAAAAAATTCGAAATTTCGACTTAGATCTCTTTTCCACATTACTGAACAATCTACCTATGTAGGAATTACCTAATATCGATAGGCATACATGGAACACAATAAAAAAATCTTAATAACAAGACCTATACTCTATAGGTATTACAATAAATTGCCATAATATAATTAATATCATTAACAATATGGCCCCTTAATACCACAGAGTAAAGAAAAGGGAAGACCTTTAAAGGTCTCTCTTTCTTTACTCTGTGGTGGTAAGGGCAATGCATTTGTTTCACTGCTTGCAGGACTAATGTCAATTATTGTGATTGCATATTCCAGGTTACTCGTTGCATATTTAACGTGGTTTGTGACAATTAAACGCCAAACCTCTCCCGGCGATTGGCTGCAGCCTGCACGCGAACACACGGCTCCATCGATCGCAAACTAATTTATTTAGTGGCGCATTCAATCCATTAAAATGGCACTTCATCGCAATTGGTCATTATATTGTGATTATTAGGTACTCGATGTATTTAACATTGTAATTTTCTCGAAGCTTTGTTTTAGCGCTAATCCATTTTTTGATATTAATAGAAACAAAACAGATATTTGCATATAGACACGATCCGAAGGGAAGAAGGGGGGAGGGGACATGACCCCCCCCCCCCCCAAACATATCTATATACAAATTGTGTGTATTTATTATTAATTTATTAGTAACCCCCTCCAAAATTTCAGGCTGCGACCGAGTGACCCCCTCCAAAATTTCAGGCTGCGACCGAGTGACCCCCTACAAAATTTCAGGCCGACCTTACCTGTTTGTATAACCATTTCATTCATTTGGAAAGACAATATTTTCTTCATTGTTTCAACATTGTTTTATGATAATTATAACAAAAATATATCACTATCAATTCTTATAATAACGCCATCTATTATGAGAAAAGTGAAACAACCAGCACCAACACAGCATCCTAGGTGACCTAATGTTCATTCCCGACTCGACTGTGCCAAACTGACATCAAATAAAACTCGCCGCCCGCCGTTAACGTGCCCGTAACGAGCCTCAATATAATAACAAGTCGTTAATTGCGAATTCATCGTTAAATTAAGCGGGTTTACGTTCTAGATTGATTGGGTTTGAGCGGGGGGAGGGTGCGGGGCCGGAGGGGAGGGGCGGCCGGTCCGCGTACAACAATTTGCTGATAGTGATGTAGTGTGTCTCGCGGTAAGTCGATGTCGATGAAGTTACGTATCTACTATAAAATTGACATATTATATGAGAAATATTATAAAATTGACGAATTTATTGACCGTAAGATTTAACATGACATAAACTATTCCAAACAGATTATTTTATTTTTATTTTTATTATTTTTTTTATTAATATTCTACTATTGAATTATTTGACATTAAAATTTTATAACAATTAAACCTGACAAAATAGAAATTATGTATTTTGCTTATAAGTGGCAACATTTTAACACAGGTCTGGCTTGCTTCCCACTCCTAGCTGTACCTACCTACTTATTTGTATTGTCATACTGTCATGTATCTAGGTTCTGTAAATGTTTGAAATTTTTGTTTTTAATGTTTGTATGTCTAAATGGACAGGTCACAGTGGGATGACATACCTTGTATTAATACCAAACATATTATAATTATACCTGTGATCACAAACTGCAATAAATATATAAATTAATAAATATTATCTAGTACGTAAATCAAACGATTATGACCCGCGTACCTACCTGCCACGGTTCACAATGAGTTCATTGTTGGGACCACAGAGAAAATATACAGTAGGTACCTAATTTATTACCTAACTAGAGAAGCAATCGCGCTACATTTGCAATGAATTCATGAGCACTCTTGTAACTATTAGCCGCTTGTATCAAGTTTCCAGTTAGGTTCCTCTTCCTCTTACTGCCACCCACGCCTGCATGCTTTCCTGGCTCTATGCAACAACTTTCCTATAAGGGACAGAAATTTTATCCATTGTTAATTTGACTATAACCATTGTAAATCGACTTTACGTGTGTGATGTTATAACGGATGTAATTTCGATTTAAGGTTTATAATAACACTGTTAATAAGTCTATGATTTAAGAGTATAGGCAGGTATTATTGAATACTAACTGCCTTGCGTGATAATTGCGAAAAATGGCGTGACGCGGTACACATACCGCGTACCTCTTAATTACACGCCATTTTGAAGCTAATGCTCTTATTTTCTGTCTGTATCCGTAAAACATATCGTTGTATCGATATCATTTATATTACTTATTATATTTATGTCGATATCATTCATACCATTAGCGCTGTTCGCATCCCTACATGCGAGGCAGTTGACAGCGGCCCGTAATTGTTGAATGAGGCAGCATTAAAGCGGCAATTAACCAACATTGATTGGTTTTGAAACACCCCCTCCCCCACTTCCCCCGCGCATCTGTAGCCGGCCGGGGGCGGGGGGGTGCGGGGAGCGGGATGAGCAGGGAACGGGATATTTCTGAGTCAAAGGGCAAGCGTCACAAAGTTTATATGGGTTATTCTGCATGATTTCAATAATAATATTGTATGTTTAGCAGGTACTGATAATCTTATATTCTCTTAATTCTAATATATATAAATCACGTGTCACGTTGTTTGTCCGCGATGGACTCCAAAACTACTGAACGGATTTTGATAAAATTTTGTAACCGTTTATAATATGGTCCAACTTAAAAGAGTTAAAACAACTTAGTTTTTATCCCGGAATTCCCGCGGGAACTCTGGCACAAATGCGGGGAACAGCTATCCACCGTAAACTACAGCACTTTTTTCCCGGAATTCCCGCGGGAACTCTGAAATTACCGCGGATGAAATCGCGGGGGACAGCTAGTAATAATAATATAATTCTTGGACATTATGACACAGCGCCACAAACAAAGCAGAGCTTATACTACACACCATAGTTATGAATATGTCGACGTGACGGCAGTTTTTTGACTAAAAGGGCAGTGGGTGCGTTCGGATCACGAGCCGAAAAGCGTAGGTTCAAATTCCAACAATGAGCTTGAGCTGTCGGTGGAGGGAAATGTCGTGAGGAAACCATAGCCAAGCACTTATCGGTGTGTTCCGGCAGCTTCACTTAAGAACCAGTTCCTATTCCAGGCTAGGTGTGTTTACATTCTTCGACCACACCGTCACTAAACTTCCAGTGAGTTATGGTCAACAAGAAACCATAAAAACGAGGGATTGCATACGAACATTCTACGAAGGAAGTCCACGAAGCAATCCCGAACTGCCCCTATCCTTAACATCGATGTTCAGGCTAGTTTGGTAATGCATCCTTTCTTTTTTCCTGCATCTTTTAACTGTAGCTTCATATTTCAGTTCGGGCACCAGACAGACGACGGTTAAATCTCAACTCCACAACTTACTTATTTCGTACTTAGTAGCTCATCCGTTGAATTCCTAAGTAGGTATATTGTATATACAATTGGGATGTGGACTACTTTTGAAAATCAAAATTCTAATTAGTCCGTCAGTTAGAAAATAAAAAAACAATAGACATTTTTCAAATAAATTAAAATATACAGAGATAAAGCGCATTAAATTTAGGTTGAGGGGGCCGTGACGTCACTAACCGCTAAAACCGCCATACAAATTATCAGAATAGTGACGTCACGCGAAATTTGAATTCAATATACGTTATTTTTTCATTACGTAAAAAAAGAAAAAATACGTATCCAATATTTTTTAATAATCTACAAGACGGACTAAAAAATAAAAATTAGTCAACATACCCATTGTACATAGATAGAATGAAACTTTAAGTTGTTCAGGTTTGTATGTAAACTGTAAAATTTTGTCAATTATCATCGCATTTCTAGTCCGCCAAGTCCGCAAGTAGGCAAAGGAAGACATAGTCTAAATATACACAATACACACAGTCGGTCAACATAAACGCATAAACAGAGCAGTCCTAGAGGCGGAATGAGCCTGAGACTGCAACATCGGCAGTTTTTGACAGTGATTTCTTGATACGATAATAATATTATCGTTCCGATAAATTCGTACACGAAAAATTATAAATAGTGTTAATTTTGGTATGCGTGGAGAGGGAGTGAAATATAATATATATGCTGATTGTGAAGATAAAAAAGCTCAAATATAGGTGAGACTAAACGTCAGATCTCGGTTGTCGAAGTCGATTATTCAACAATCGTGAACTGAAGCAACAGTTAAGCAGGAAAATTAAGACAATTTTTTTTCATTAATTTGAATAAAACAGGGCCGTCCCGATCTGTTATTTTGACAAATAGTGATAAAATTCATAAACATTTTTGCACTCTTTAGTTGTCCGTTGCGATTAAGTTCATTCAAAACGTTTTAAAAGCAATTTTCTCAAAAAAGAGACGCTCTTGGGTTCAATAGTCAATGGCATCAAGGTCACCTGGGATGACATTTCGGTAAAAATAGCAAATACACGGCGCTACTCTGGTCAAAGGCAGCTGGAATCGGAATACTGTAACGATGGTAACACTGTGCACTGCAACTATGGTAAAAGCATTGGAGCACTGTAAGGATAGTCACACTATGGTAGAAGTATTCAAAATGTAGAGAGGAGATCTGAAATTATACTGTAAGTATACAATAACGTGCAAGGGTTGGGTCGGGTTGATTGCTTGCGTTACTTAATTAATAACCCGCGCGCTGCGGGGGGGCGGGGGGAGGAAGGGGGATGGGGGGGGACTCGGTGACCACGCGCACCTGCGGGTCGGAGACGAATTGTTTCAGGGGCCCTTAGCCAAGTTGACAATCTGCAATCGTTAACGCATAGAAAACTAAGGAACTAATCGTCATGTCACGTGGTCACTGGTCACTGGTCATATAAAATCTAATCAATCAAATCTCTCTTATCTAATCAAAAGTCTAATTTTTCGTGTGTGTATTACTTATAGGTATGGAATTTGGTTGCAAGAAAATTAACTTATTAAAAAAAAAACTTGTTAATTTTTCTCACGTTCTCACGCAGTTCATGGCTTTGAAGAAGAAGAAAATACATATTTTATTTCAGCAACAACAAATAAAACAAATAAAACAGTATCTAATCTAAATTTGTACACATATCATATCTCCTGCATGCTCTGCCGAAACTTTCGAACTTTGCGTGACTTCTGGCATATCTGCGATCATTGTTTTTTTCATTGTAATACGAGTATTGGGTTTTTTAAACTATACGTTAGTGGGTAAACATTCATCATTAATGTAACTCTACATCTTTCAGTTTTCTATCTGAATTTCACGGGTCCTAATTCGCAGCCCGCAGCGTGGCGCTGTCACGCTTTGATCTGCGAATTTACCCTTTATCTAGCCGACAAGTCGACCCATCCTCCACTCACCGCCGTCCGAGGATCTATTCGGCTTAGGGCGGCTCCAGACGGGTGGCTCCGATGAGTAGGTATGATATAATAAATAATTATCAAAATAATTACCACGATATTTTATATAAAAGACATTGAAAGAAAATAGATTGACAATACGCTCGGCCGCTAAGCTTTCCCCTTGAACCACGCAGCGGTCAAATGATCTCATGGTTGGCCGTTGGCTAGCAGAGACCATTGTCTATAGATACCACTTGACAGAAAGCGATGTGATTGACTATTTGAGATGTACTTTGTGGTGACTGGTAATTGATTGCGTCGCAACGATGTGATTTGTTTTTATTTTGATCATGACAACAAATAAAACAAATAAAACAGTATCTAATCTAAATTTGTACACATATCATATCTCCTGCATGCTCTGCCGAAACTTTCGAACTTTGCGTGACTTCTGGCATATCTGCGATCATTGTTTTTTTCATTGTAATACGAGTATTGGGTTTTTTAAACTATACGTTAGTGGGTAAACATTCATCATTAATGTAACTCTACATCTTTCAGTTTTCTATCTGAATTTCACGGGTCCTAATTCGCAGCCCGCAGCGTGGCGACCCCAGCCCAGCTGGCGCTGTCACGCTTTGATCTGCGAATTTACCCTTTATCTAGCCGACAAGTCGACCCATCCTCCACTCACCGCCGTCCGAGGATCTATTCGGCTTAGGGCGGCTCCAGACGGGTGGCTCCGATGAGTAGGTATGATATAATAAATAATTATCAAAATAATTACCACGATATTTTATATAAAAGACATTGAAAGAAAATAGATTGACAATACGCTCGGCCGCTAAGCTTTCCCCTTGAACCACGCAGCGGTCAAATGATCTCATGGTTGGCCGTTGGCTAGCAGAGACCATTGTCTATAGATACCACTTGACAGAAAGCGATGTGATTGACTATTTGAGATGTACTTTGTGGTGACTGGTAATTGATTGCGTCGCAACGATGTGATTTGTTTTTATTTTGATCATTCCCTCTGCAAAAATTGGTTGTCGTGGATTGCATAGTAAAAGTTTGGATTGGTCGTCTATTCTAGTAGTAACCTAAGATACAAAAAGGAATGGGCTTGTTGACTAATTTTTATTTTTTAGTCCGTCTTGTAGATTATTAAAAAATATTGGACACGTATTTTACGTAATCAAACAATAACGGCGATATATTGAGTTGAAATTTCGCGCGACGTCACTATTCTGACAGTTTGTATGGCGGTTTTGCGGTTAGTGACGTCACGATCTCCTCATCCTAAACTTTAATGCGCTTTATCTCTGTATATTTTAATTTATTTGAAAAAGTAAAAAATACGTGTCTATTGTTTTTTTATTTTCTAACTGACGGACTAATTAGAATTTTGATTTTCAAAAGTAGTCCACATCCCTATTACCTACCGGAAATCTTTTCATAGTGCTATTTGCAGTAGTATAGTGCTACAGTGACCCTGGTTGACATATCATTTAGGTACTTTTTATCCCAGAATTCCTACAAGAACTACAAAATTAACGTGTGTGAAACCGTGGGCAATCGACTAGTTATACAATAAGCCGACATGTAGGTACTATACAGGGTGTGTGACAGAAATAACACTACGAAATACCACGATAGTACAGGGTGTTTTCAATGGTTGGAGGACTTCAATTCCCGACAAGGAAAATAGAATTTTTAAAGTTTAATTAGGTAGGTATACAGTTTTAGTTTTCACAAAAATCGCCCCCGAGACGGTATTTAGGTATTCTCGGATTAGGTATTTTTTGTTATTTTTATAGTTTCTGATTTCGCTATTCATGCCCATTTGAAAAAACCACCCTATGTAGAACCTATAACAGGATATCTCACAGATTCTAGATTATAGAATTTAGAACCATATTTGCTCAATATTAATATAAGAAAGGCTTTTGTGGCTTGGCCTCGTGACTTATTGAGTGAGCTGTTAACCATGTTTTCTCACTGAACAATGCAGCTTTAATCGCTTCCACAAAGCAATCACGCGGCTCGCAGGGACGATTCCGCTTCTACAGTAACTGCTGCATCTAAGGGCCTACCCTCATATACAGCCGTTGGAACAACCAATCGGTTTGATGCGGGTATGCTAGTATCGATAGATTTGAGGAGAGCCTTATCGAGGCTGGAGTGGTGTGGTCTTGTGTTTTGTGAACAGAATCGATCGTCAGGTCTAGGGTTGCCAACCGTCTCGTATGAGTTTCTAGAGCCTGAGACGTGTAAAGGCCAACTGTCCTATCGAGTAATTTTCTTTATGGATAAACAGCTTACGTTCAGATACAAATAAATAATGAACACGCGTTTTGCTTGATTAAATTGTTGTAAAATTGTAAAATTATTATACTACTAGCTGTTTCACTCGTGTTATCCGAATAATGTCTGGGTCTGTCTATTGATGCGCTGATTACTCAACCGATCATCATGAAATTTTGCATAGAAATTGTCAGTGTATTGCAAAAAAAAAACATATAAAGGTACTTTTACTTCGTTAAATACAAAATTAACGCAATCCAAACTCCATGAAATTTTGCATATCTGCACGTTGTCAGGGGTACAGAAAAGGCTTCTCTTTATCTCGGAATTCTCGCGGGAACTCCGGAACGCGAATGAAACCGTGGGAAACAGCTGGCTCTATATATTATCATTTGATAGCAAATGTTCCCCAAATTCATGTACCTTCCATGTTCAATCCAATTCAATTCAATTCATTTAATCGCAAGAATATAGTACAACAAGATGCCAGTTTATCTAGATATTTGACCACATATTCGACCGCATATTGTTTGGCTAGTGGCAGCCCTACAGGCGCCGCTGAGGTGCGCGGGCACATCGGAGAGACCGGACGCCGGTCACAATCTAGTTACACGCCAGTTACCGGGCCGCTGTCGCTGGGCGGGCGGGGGCGGGGGCGGGCGGGCACAGAGCATAGTGCGCACAGATGACAACACCTTTGATAAGATATGAAGGGTGCTACGAACTGACTGCAATGAAGGGTGTCCTTGGTTCGATTACACACAAATCTACGGACACACAGATCTAAAAAATATGTAGGTACCTAGACCTGTCTATGTATCTAAAATAAGCAAAATTTTTACACAAAATAAATACCTAAACCGACTTCAAGAGTTCCGTTGTCGGTCTCCGAAACTCATCATCAGATTTTAATGAAATTTTAGTAGGACCATTACGGAATAAACCCCTTTCGAACAAAAAAGAATTTAGCAAATCCGTCTATAGATATATTAAGACGGAACATAAACAATAAACATACTTAAAAAATAAATATATACCTAAACATCCGGATTGATAACCTCCTCCTTTTTGATGTCGGTTAAAAGTATATATAAGTAGATATTATATCAGTTGTCTAGTAACTATAGTACAATTTTACGGATTTTGAGACCAGATGGCGCTGTGTGGTAATGTCCAAGTATTATTATAAATGAGGAACTTTTCTAATGTCAATCTTTCATTCGGAAACCTCGGGTTTGAAATCCTTTCTTAACTGACGTTTACTTCCTATAATTTATATTAATTACCTTTTTAATACCAATACTAATTACTAGAGAGATTTAATAGGTCAAGTTTCTTAATTAGTCAGTGAAGTTTCATATAAAAATACAATTTTTACGACTATATAGTCAGTCTATACGTCTTTTTTTTCCAAATAATTCTTTCATACATATTGTTGGTGGGACGAACAAGAATATACTCTTTCTTTAGGTCTTATAGGACTTACCATACCTACTTATCAGCTCATTGAAATGAGATCCCGCGGAAATTCCACGGTAGGAGGCAAGAGCCTGCTTAGAAATTGGAGTTTCTGTTCGCAATACAAGTCTACATTGTCACAATGCACATAAGATGAAACAAGCAAGTAGAACTGACCGCTTCATTGCAGCCCACTTGTATATAAGTTAGTCCTACGTTATGTGGCGACAGAGGTAAGTACATACATAACGGTTCGTCGGTCTGTGCACTTCGACAACTTACTGCCAACTTGTTATAAGTCTTACTAGCTGTTCAGCCCCCTTAGCCAAGTTGACAATCTATATTCGTTAACTCATAGAACTAAGGCATCTTCATATCACGTGGTTACGTAATATCGTCCAATTAAAAATCCGGTTTCATGAATTATCAACGAAGGATAGTATTTATTCATTAAACCATGAGCTGTCTGCCATCTTTTCGTACTATTTTCCTAGGATTAAAAATATGTCCTACTGTCTTTTCATTCAAAAACCTTTGGCTAGATATTTTATTTAAAAAAAAAATTGTACATCTGAACTATTAGATTAAAACAAAAGGCGGACCTTTTTGTATTAATCTAAGCCTAAACTAGAAACTCTGTGTTTATCACACAATCGGGCCACAGGGAATCGAATCCAGAACCACAAATTAAACTATATACGATTCATTTTAAATTTGATGCATGTATTACTTTTAAGAAATTTTGTGATGCCAAATAAAGTTATGTCTATGTCTATGTCTATGTCTAATTCCAATCTAGTCATCAAAATATCAACAAAATTGATGCACTAAAAATAGATACTTTTTGAGATGACATTTCGTCGGCGGGCGCCATGTTTTTTTTTATAATAACCTCAAATTATTCGAAGCAACGTCATCGTCTTAAAACGTGGTAAAATAGTCAGTTATTAACTGGTCAGAAGCATTTGTTCGGACATTAGGAGAGAAATGCCCATAAACTAATATTTGCCAACTCATCCAATCCATCACCAGGGATCATAATAACTCGAATTAAAACCTGCCCATTCAAAAGTGGATTTGGAAAAAAAAATATAACCACTATAACTTTAAACCTCCAAATTCCATACAGCTTAATAACTTTCAAGGAAGAGTATGGCGTCAGAGCTCAGTTCAAAGTGGTGATTCGATAATAGGAACTTATTACCGATGTAAATTTTATGTGAAAAAAAAAATTGGAGTAGTATTTTGAGTGCTTTTAGTTTTGTTATCGATATATTTATGCGTATACAAAGCCGCGATTTTTTTGTTTTAATATTTTTTATTGTAATGTAAGAATAAAAACTAACATTAGTTTTTTTTCGGTTCAAACCCAATTATAGAGACTTTTAGCTTTGCCTCGTGACGAGTATAATTGGCCTAATTTGCATTTCTCAATAAAATTTAGACAAAAACTATTTCTTACTTTTTTAGTTATTTTTCCAGTACAGCTGTTCCAGAAATAAAAAGTTAAGAGGTTTTTCTTTTTAAAAATAAGCAGTTATTGGATAATGTTTTTGATATATCTATTAGTTTCTATATGTTTCTTGTGTGCAAAAACCAGACTTGTACAAATATTAAAAGTGGCCATTATAAATTTCCATAAAAATGAATACTTTATACCTTTATACTAAATAATAGATAATATGAAGAATTGTGAAGATATTTGGATATTTGTGTGATCTTGTTAAAAGGGTTTAGTTGAAAAGAGAGGTACGAAGTCACGAGCACCTTAAACTATCACTAACTTCAACTACCACCTATGTTATTTTGTTATTTTTTCAAAAGTTTTGGATTTCTTTTGATATGTTTTAAATTTTTAAACTATGATAATCAAAGTCAGCCACTTTATTTTTAAACCACGCAATTACAACCACGGGCGGTTGAAGCTTTAAAAAAAATGTGTTCAAGAAAAAAATTACCACAAACTCGCAAAATATCTTTTGACAACACATTTCTCAAATGAGCATACAGAAATGATAGCCATCGAAAATTTTAATCTCATTCATTCATGTTTATTATATCAATGAATTGTAGAGTCCATAGATGCAGTATAAAAGGGTTTGAAAAACATTTTTCTTTATGATTCTCCGGACCTTTATTGTTAAAATTGTAATTCTTTGAGGAATAATCGTATTTGACAAGTTTTTTTTTTCTATTTGACAAAAATTAACTATTCGTTACAATGGAGTTATACACTTTTGTATAGTGTATAATAATTACCCATAGTACCTAATCCAGACATTTATAAATAAAATTGAAGTGTCTGTTTGTATTTTCAAATTAACAACTTTTCACTAAATGCATACCTACGAAAGTATAGTATATATACGGTACTTACATAAAAAATCAATGTTTAAATTTTTTCTCTGTCTGTCTTTCTGTCGGTCTGTATGTCTGTCTGGCTGTTTGTTCCGGGGTAATCTCTGAAACGGCTGGACTGATTTTAACGGAACTTTCACTGGCTGATAGCTGATGTTATAAGGAGTAACTTAGGCTACTTTTTATCCCGGAATTCCCGCGGGATCTCTGAAATAAACGCGGGTGAAACAGCTAGTCCATAATAATATAAATGCGAAAGTCACTCTGTCTAAGCTGTCTGTCCCCCTTTAGGGGTAGAGTTTTCCGATATCCTTTCTTATCGGATGCCTACGTCATACAAAGAACACAACCTCCAAGTTTCAGGTCTCTACGAGCAGTGGATTAGGCTGTGCGTTGATCCGTCAGTCAGTCATTCAGGACAAAGCATTTTATATGTATAGATATGATTATATTCATATTACTAGCTGTTCCCCGCGGTTTCACCCGCGGTAATTTCGGAGTTCCCGTGGGAACTCCGGGATAAAAAGTACCCTATGTCCTTCTCTGTACCCCTGACAATGTGCATGCCAAATTTCATCCAAATCCGTTCAGCCGTTTTTGCGTGATTGAGTAACAAACATCCAAACATCCAAATATCCAAACATCCACACTTTCACATTTGGACATAGATAAGCAATAGTGTGTTAACCCACACTGGAGAAATTCTGAGTAAATCGTATTTTAAAAGTATAGCGCCATTTTGTGTCAACCTTTTTTATGTGAAATATTCAGTTGCATATTTAAGCAATGTAATAAGGTAAACACATAACTAAAAAACGTTCCCTAGCTCTCAATAAATCTGAATCAATAACTTAATTTTGTGGATTGACAATATGTTATTGCTTATCTGCGTCCATTTATAATATTAAGTAGGATTACATGACGTATATAACAAAAACGAAAGTGCGATACGAGCAGCTATCTCTCTCTTATTCTATTTATAAAGCACAGACTAATTGGCAGACAATTGCCAACTTAACGAAGTTTCTAAGCACTTTCAACCAGCTAATTAATCTTTAACGTATAGAGTTAGAAGTTAAAGGCATGATAATAGGACAAAGTCACGGCGTTTGATGTTAATTAACAAATCGACTCTCAACGATGATTCCATAAACTTTCCATAGCCATATAGTTTAATTTTTTTTATTATATTAACAAATAAACAGTAAAAAATAAGTCTGCAAAGTGCCTATTCCTGACTTATTTTTTTATAATAATACTAGCTGTGCCCCGCGGTTTCACCCGCATTTATTTGGTCCGCTCCTATTGGTCTGTAGTGCGATATGTAATATAGCCATGTAATATTATCTTCCTCAATAAATGGACTATCCAACAAAAAGATTTAATTTGAACCAGTAGTTCCGGAGGTTAGCGCGTTCAACCAAACAAAAAATTATTGGTTACCTACTAAATGAGTCCTGCAATTTTACCCCCTTTAATTTCAAAGTTATTGCGTGAATTTTGAGCTAAAAACTACCCTATGTCCTTCTCTCTAACTAACAACGTGTACCTATGAAAAATATCATGATGATCGGTTGAGCATAATTGGTATCACGTAAGTTACGGATGGCCCTTTTTGGATGAAAATAAGACTGCAGATAGCTTACACCCGGAATTAAGAGTATCATAAACAATATATTTTTAAACAGAGTTCCCGAGGGATCAAATCCACGCAGTTGAAACCACCAGGCAACAAACAGTTAGTGCAACAATATAGAGCTCATTAACTTGAAACAATACGAGCCTCTCCCCTCCCCCCCCCCCCCGCAGCCACCCCTGTGGGGGGTGAGGGGGAGCCTGGGGGTGGGGGGTCGCGGCGCCTCGACCCTCGCACTGGTGACAATCGCATTATTGTAATGACTGTTCTGATACTGATAATGCTGTTGAGATGCTGTGTCTTCAGTTTGTTGTTAGATTTCTTGGGGTAGGTATTTCAACAAATAATAGGAATTATCAGCTGTTCCCTGCAGTTTTACCTGTGCAAATTTCGGAGATCCTACGGGAATTCCGAAGTTAAAGGGTTAAAGCTTAATGAAGTAGTTTTCCAACACTTTCAACAATTATCGTTATATTTCAACCATCCATTCTGTAGTTTTTAAGTTTATCGCGAACAGAAAGACAGCGTGCAGTGCGCGGCGAAGGACTTTGTTTTATATGTATTAAGTAGAGATACTTAAATACGAATGTGAATTTATTTGTTTGTTACGCTTTCAGGACTTAACTGCTCAACTGTTCGTCACGAAATTTTGTAGGGTACACGTTGTCAGGGGTACGGAAAAGGATATAGAAAACTTGTTTCTCGAAATACCCGCAGGAACTCCGAAGCTAACGCCGTAACCGGTTTAATTTTTGCTTTGCCTAAAAGTAACAGTAGGTAAATTCATAAAGCTAGTAACTATCTATCTAATCTTCTAATATATATAAATCACGTGTCACGTTGTTTGTCCGCGATGGACTCCGAAACTACTGAACGGATTTTGATAAAATTTTGCAACCATTTATAATATGGTCCAACTTAAAAGATAGGATAGTTTTTATCCCGGAATTCCCGCGGGAACTCCGAAATTACCGCGGATGAAATCGCGGGGGACAGCTAGTATATTATATATCCAAGTCAGTTATTAAAAAAAAGCTGAGCGTTCTTTATATCGGGCAAAAGAAGAGTAATGATTTAATTCAAGTAGATTGATCATTTAAATTTTGTGCCCTTTACTTCCAAAATCTGAGAGGGTATTTGAATACAAAATTCGGATATTCTCACTTATTATCCGCATCCGAGCTGAAACAACAAACGTTTTATAATCGACAAACAAAATCCACTCTCGCACAATTATTGTTACAAAAACAAATTGCGTTACATTTAAATCGAATCGAACAAAGCGCGTCGGGTGTCGCCGTCTCCGTCCCGCTCGATAGTGCCGTCCCGCTCGCGCTGATCGCATTAAGCATCCATTTTTGTAAGCGCTCGGAGCCCGATCCAATTTCAAACTCATTTGTTAGAGCATAAAACAATTATTAAAAAACTCCAGTGATTTGGCGAGCAATTTTTGTCCGTTTTATATAACAGTTAGCGGCGAACAGGGAAGCGGAGGAGCGACTTCGAACAATATTACACTAACAGGTTGAGCCATATACCTAGATATTAGCAGAAAACGATGACTTGTGAGCTCTATGGAATCATAAAATATAGAGCGAGAAAGTGGTAACTGGTACAGACTGTCCCAGGCGGAGCGCGCACGTGCTGCTACCTCCTCTCAGTGCTGGCTGCCTGGTAGTCGCGCGACACAGCGCGGCTGCTCCGCGGCATACATGAGCGAGGAGGTGGTACTGTCCCAGGCGGAGCGCGCACGTGCTGCTACCGCCTCAGAGTGCTGGCTGCCTGGTAGTCGCGCGACACAGCGCGGCTGCTCCGCGGCATACATGAGCGAGGAGGTGGTACTGTCCCAGGCGGAGCGCGCACGTGCTGCTACCGCCTCAGAGTGCTGGCTGCCTGGTAGTCGCGCGACACAGCGCGGCTGCTCCGCGGCATACATGAGCGAGGAGGTGGTACTGTCCCAGGCGGAGCGCGCACGTGCTGCTACCGCCTCAGAGTGCTGGCAGCCTGGTAGTCGCGCGACACAGCGTGGCTGCTCCGCGGCATACATGAGCGAGGAGGTGGTACTGTCCCAGGCGGAGCGCGCACGTGCTGCTACCGCCTCAGAGTGCTGGCTGCCTGGTAGTCGCGCGACACAGCGTGGCTGCTCCGCGGCATACATGAGCGAGGAGGTGGTACTGTCCCAGGCGGAGCGCGCACGTGCTGCTACCGCCTCGAGTGCTGGCTGCCTGGTAGTCGCGCGACACAGCGCGGCTGCTCCGCGGCATACATGAGCGAGGAGGTGGTACTGTCCCAGGCGGAGCGCGCACGTGCTGCTACCGCCTCGAGTGCTGGCTGCCTGGTTGTAGCGCGATACGCGCCAGGAGGTGAGCCTTATCGCATTTCTCATCTTAGCCGATGACTTCAACAGATTTTCACGTCGATTGCCCTCAAACACGCCACATGTCGCCGGGTCTCGTAACATGTTAACATGTTATTACGCAACGCTACGCTGTAGTTAGCGCCGCGGGACGCCAGAGCACGACTTGTGACAACCCTGAACCCTGATTGTGTATGTGGATAAAGTTGGGGATCCGCATTCAAAATTATAATCATTTCGTGACTTTAGCAACAAAATTTGACTTTAACAAAAACTGTCAACGAAATTGGCTCTAACGTGGCAAAAATAAGAAACCGACTTCTATGACCGATAATAAGTTAATATATAGACATTATACTATGTAGGTAAAGTGAAGTCTCAAGTGAAGCGCTATTTTTTACTATTTTGTTTTAAAAATTTTTTTGGTATACTTTTTATTAAGACGCAGCACCTACCTATCAATTTTTATGCAATTTTTTTTGTGACTTAAAAAAATACACCTACAGAACCCACGGTGTAAAATGCTGCAGATTATTTTACGAGTGGTGTAAGTATGAGCGCAGCGGGTGGCTCTTCGGTCCCAGGTTCGATTCCCGGTTCCCGGGGAGTGCGCCCGTGTTTGGGTGAGTGTCCTAATACCGTTATTTAGATAGTCGCCCGCGGCTCGCAAACTGTTACAGTTTTAGTTAGTTTTAAATCATTTATAGTTTAGTTTCGGATAAAATTACATTAAAATTTAGCGACGATATCATTCTACAGATAATTGTTTAAATAAAAAAAATCTAGTTGCATTTTCCAAAGTATATACTGTAAAAAAAATCCTTTGTATGTACTTTTGTATTATGCGAGTATATGTAGATATGTAAATGTGAATTTATTTGGTTTCACGTTTTAACTACTTAACCGATCACCATGAAATTTGAACAAAACGGGAAAGCTGAATTCTGAAATTATCGTAGGTGAAACCGGTGGAAACAGCAAGTAAGTAATAAAATAATAATAATAATAATAATAATAAACTCTTTATTGAACACCACTTAAAAATAAACAATTACAAAAACAATTTTACTACAAGGTGGAACAATCGGCGGTCTTATCGCTCAGAGCGATCTCTTCCAGACAACCTTAATATGTGGGTATAGAAACTTATATACAAATGAATTTAGAAAAAATAACTTACAGAACTAAACGCATTCAAGAATGTCACACAAAAGGGGAGGTCGAGTGAGGATGTTATCTCGTTCGAGTATCGCGGCGCAATCGTTTGTCGGAATACGCTCCCTCTGTGCAGTTTGTTTGCGGCAAATTACTTGGAACGAGATCGGAGCGATACAATAGCGTTTTAATAACGATGTTATTCCGTACAAAGTAAATGTAATAAAATATGAATAAGTCGTTTTTATTGGACTAATGAGGCCTTAGAAATGAAATATTTTATTTGTTGACTACTTTTGAGGTGTCTCAAAAGAAAGTTTTAATATAGACTATAAAGTTTATTGTTCAAATATTGGAATCATACTTTCTTTTGAAACGCCTTTTTAGGAATCGAAAATAACTTTTACTTGTTAAAAATTCCCGTAACTAACATTTAATTAAGAAGACAACGCAATAAACTTAATATACTTAGTAGACCAAAAATGTACACATAGAGGATTTTTTATGCTTAGTGAAAAAATTACTCCGAATTTTGTTTTTGTCTCAAATATAGATGCTGGCTTAAATGCACATTTACTCGTAATTTCTAAACACGATATTTTATAGTTCAAAACTCAATGGGTACGGACTACGGGTGGATAAATAGAAATACAACAAAGAATTAAATGTTATAAATAAATAAATAAAAAACACAATAAGGGACCAAATGTTACCACAGATATCAAAAATGTAATTATGACTATCGTATTACACGTTGTGTCGATCTCCTTCACTCCATCGCTGCGTCTCTCTCGCGCAGACTCCCTGCGGTCTCGTTAGTGCAGAAATATTGAATACAACATTGAATGCTTGACAAAAAGTGTAACAATAACAACAATTACCAACTTCAAAATTTGCATCGAACACTCTTTCTGCCACAGTAATAGAGTTGAATTTCCCGTATTTAGATTTGTTAGTTAACTTTGTTTGAAAAGCAAAGAATAACATTTGTTTGAGGCGTTACTCTCAATATGGTACTTAGTACAGTAAGAGCTGTAGTTTTTTCGTTTTAATTGCTGCAAATTGTCGCTTTTAGAGGGCGGCGGATCGAAAAAACAGATTGGGTTTTAATCATTCATGCTTTTGATTGTCAACAAGCTTTGAAAAACGGTTTTATTTCGGTAATAATGTGTAAAAATATACCTACTAGTAGGTAGGTATTTCAGTTTAATAAAGGCTTACTGAAAACAAAAACAACCACAAAAACTGTAAGCCGGTTTTAATAATAGATGTACAATATTTTTACTGTGTGTAATTTTATTTTTCTATGACCAAAATATCTGCAAATAAAACCTTTGTAAGAATATCGTAACACCATTCAATAAACGCATTCTTACTTTATAAATACCATAAAAGTAAAACCAACCCAATAATGTTCATGAAATCCCATTTGGAAACGCAAACAGCGAAAAAAAAACATGTTTTTATTAACCGCATAATACTCATAATAATGGCTTAAGGAGTTTCTGAGAAGTATTTTTTTCCGTGAGTAGCTGACCACTGTCCCACTGTGCGCGGTCGAGTGGCTCACTGGAGCAAACAAATCGGCTTTGTGTTGGATTTCAAGCCTCTCGAGTTTCTATCGGTAAGTGTGATGCACAATGAGGCATTGGTAGCGAAAAAATATACGGAAAAAATCTCCTCAAGAGTGACTTTGCTTACTTGACACATGGTTCCGTAAAACCTTTTAAGAATTTTGAGATTTTATCAATTGATTAATTAGTAGTAAATAATGTAAATAAGTGGACTATGTGAGTAGAGTGTAGTACCTACCTCATACAAACGAAGAAATAAACTCAATAGAATTGAATGATTCGATCTTCGGAGTTACGGTTTTTTTTCTGTTACATAAAAGATCAAGAATCAGTAATAATAATTCTAACATAATTTCATACAGCTTTATGGCGCGTAGAGAGTAAAATTTTACCAAACAACGGAAGTGACGCACATGAAGTCAACGGAAGTGACGCGCACGAGTCAGCAACGAGGGCAAAATTTATTTATTAATGAACTTTGACATAATATAACTACTTATGAAATATATTAGGTGCACACACGGTTCCATTTTATTTTTTAAACAAATATTCATCATATTCATTAGAAACAAAGCAGTTTGTAAACTTTTATCTCGGTTCAATTATAAATAAAGTGAAATAACTATATTGTACCTAGGTATCGAACGACGACAGTTGGATCCAATTTTTTGGTTCCATTTTTCGAATATTAAGATAGCAAATGTTTCTGATATCAGAGACGTGATGAGAAAGGTTTGTTAATGGGGTCTACGGAACACTAAAATATCAGTTCATGAAATGACCATTGCGCGGATTATGCGCTCGCATTGTTGCGCCTCCCGGCTCCTCGCCCTTTGTCGCTATTTCTGGTGCACTCTATAGCCTATAGGTATAGGTATAGGACAATAATGACCAAAGGTAACATTTGGGGCAATGATGTTATAAGTAGGTACATAAAGCCTGTTTCTCAATCGCAGTTTATGTGACGAATTAAAATGACGTTACGATAATTATTTCTTTTGGGAATAATATGTCAAAATAATAGCTTTTATTTACCTCACACATCGAAAATACCTACGTCTAACTGACTGATTCATGTTCCACTATTTTTTGTCGTTTTGGAAATAAATAGGTAGTTATTTTTTTTGATCGAGCTATAGTTACAAAAGTATCCATCTCGAAACTATTTTTTTTGATCGAGCTATAGTTACAAAAGTATCCATCTCGAAACATAGAGTTCCCTCTCACATATAGAATGCCTCAATAAGAAAGAGATGATGAAGTCTGTCTTGAGTCACTACATAGTATACAACAAGGTCGCTTCCCGCTGTCTCTCTCTATGTATGCTATGTATGGTCCAATTTAATTTATTTTATTTTAATTTATTTAGATATTGATTTAATACTGATTTTGGCCTATGAACTTGTTTAGTTTAAATATTTAGTGCAATTATTTAATCATATTTTATTCATTTAATTCAAATTTGACTTATAATTAATATTATGAATAAAAATCTGAATCTGAATCTGCTCAAATCTTTAAAACTACGCAACGGCTTTTCATGCGGTTTGCACCAATAGATAGAGTGATTCACGAGGAAGGTTTATATCTATATTTTTTTCTGGAATTCCCGCCGGAACTCCGAAATTACCGCGGGTAAAATCGCGGGGGACAGCTTAGGTACCTATATTTAATTAAATAAGACTGAAACTCCAAAAGCTAATAAAAAAATTAAGAAATTAGACATAACAACCGGTAAGTACATTGATAAGTTTGTACCTAATGTATAATTTTGCAGACTTAGGTTATATAACTTTAGGTTAGGTGTACTCTATGAAATAAATATTTATGAACATGACGTGTCATCTTATACTACATATTATGAACTCTACTGGGGCAGGTGTTAAAGGCAAGAAGTGCGGGGGGAGGGGCACAAAGGGAGGCGCGGTGGGGGTGAGGCGAGGGGAGGGAGGTGGCTGAATTCGATTCCAGGCTATTGAAAAGTTTCAAGAGGCGAAAAGCTTCGACAAACGAAGCTAAGTGAATTTCGAGCCCTCGCAAAACTGCAGGGGCGCACTCTGACTTCAAGTTTTCAATTTATTAATTAATGGCTGGCTTGGCGCATGAGCGTAAAAAGCCTCACAAATAAATGATTAAAAAAAAAATATTTGCTTTATAGTTACAACTGATAACAAGGTCAATAAATAAGATCTTAGGTACCTATTTCCGTTAAACAAACTATTAACCAACCGATTACCTATTGTGTCAATGACTTTATGTGAATATTGATAATAATAACGCCTTTATAACGGATGTTACCTATTTATATTTTTTCTCCAGTTTTCTCAATTCTAAAATGCCTCTTCGAGTCTTCCTTTTCCGTAACTATTCGGAACCACATATTTCCAAAAACGGATACAACCTAATGTACTGACCTCCTACATGCATGTGCGTTGTCATATAAGACCGTTATGTTATAGAAATATTTTTATATAGTGATATTGAATAGATAAAATCACGTGTTCGCTCTACGTGTAATCAATATTTAGGGACATTATTTCGCATGTTTTGACCGCAGCCAAAAATTTGATTTATTCACAAAATAGTCTTTTAGTAAAAGGGCGGCAGTGGATATTATAAATGCGATAGTAACACTGTTTGTTTATCTGTTACGGGGTGAAAACACCTCAAAACTATTCAACTGATCATTATGAAAGAATACATGGCACGTACAGAAAAGGAAATAGGATAAGTACCTACACCTTAGGATAAGTACCTATCACAAAAGCAAGTAAAATATAAATTAACGACTTTACAAGTACCGGGCGCCGAGTCCGCCCCTGCACAAGCGGCTTGGTTCCAATTTTTATCAATCCCATTTCATTTCTCCTTACGAAAGTTTTCCTCCAATTTCGCGCGCTCACCCCGTCTAAATAGTGTTGGGCGACGCACGACAATAATAGTAAAATATTATCGATGCCCTGCAGCCCTCGATTCTGTTCGTGTGTTATTTTGTATAGTGCGCTATCGCTCTTGAAGTTTCGTATTATTATGATTTTTCTGAACCGACTTCGATGAAACTAATCTTTTTTTTAAGTTAAACTGCGCTGTACTGAAAAACAACCCAAAATGTCTCGTTCAACTATGTACCTATACAATTGATCAATTAAAAAGAAAATCGCTTTTGGGTTAACTCACAAGTCACACCACATAATATAGCAAGGAACACATTCCCACTGCTCTACTTAATATTGGTTTCATATCGCTCTTACTACCTATACTTATTTTACTTTAATTTAATTTTTCGTGTTATACATTTCATTAAATTCCTTACGTTTTTTCGCCTGACATAAATTCATCTACTATCTTCAAACGAGCAATTCTCGGAAACTGCTCCAACGATTTTCATGAAATCTCGTATGTAGGAGGCTTCGGGGGCGGATTAATCGATCTAGCCAGGTTTCATTTTTAGAAAACGTCGTTTTATCCGTGTTTTCAGGCAATGAAAAATGAGTGTTTAATTTTTCTACGTAAGAACAGATGGCGCTATACACAACGAGCGAAGCTCGGTGACCCAGATGTTTTTATTTAACTGCCTTCGATTGATGGAGATACAACACAAATTAACTAGACTTATGTAATACAGTATCGATGTCGGCAACCGTCCCCCATCCTCTGCCCCACACTAGACGGAGCAAACACCGGGGCAGTTCCCCGGGAGGCGCGCGATCGCTTCCCCGATATTACGCGGCCAAATTCAATTGTCGCCGATTTACACCGACACTTCCTTATTAGCTGACCCATTGTGAACGGCGATTATTGACGTTTGAGAACGAGACTAATTGAACTTCGAATTCCAAAACTTTATCATACTTGATTTAGGGTATAGTTAATTACTAGTCATTAGGATTTTTTTTGGCGGGAATCAAAGATGGCGGTTCGGTCATTTATTTTCATGTCGATAAAAAATGGTTAAAAATAAATTTTGTTGTGTTAGGAGGTGATTTATTGGAAAATAATTTTCATTAACTTTTTTTTATGTGCTCAACAGGAATATGACATTTCAAGCTGATTTCTTCGGTTTCCTCCAAGAGCTCCGAGAAAGTTGTTGCAATTTTAAACCGTACAACGAAGCATTTTAATAGAAAATACATTGATCTCATAATTTTACTTGAAACTGGCTAAATGCATTATAATGTGCGAAAGTCCATAAAAAAGTAGATATAATAGTTATTAGGCTTATGTAGAGTTGATGGCATTAATCTTTACTTTCGATCGTTTATTTCGTATTTATTGTTTCGATTAAAGTTTTTTTTTGCTTCTTCGCTAAAACTGCAAGAGCACTGCTCGTTCACAGCCATGTGCATATTGATATAAACAATCTAAGTTGAGTAGCGTCACAAGTAAAATAATCCTTGGACATTATCATACAACGCTATCTGAACGCAAACTAACTAAAACTTGTTGGGTAGGTACAAGACAACAGATAGCTATAATAATAAAAAAAATACATTACCTATTATATAGAGAACCTTTATTTTTTTAAATTGGTCAAGAACGACAACCCCTGGCAAATGGAAGTTAAAATCACATTAGATCGCAAATACAGAGTTAAAAGTTGTATAATTACTTCTTAAAACGATTCTGGGTTGGCACTGGTCCATGGACTGTATCAATTAATTTTGTTAGAACACTTTTATTTTTTGACAATAAAATTGAGTTAAACTAAAAAAAACTATAGAGAAGATATTCTAACTAAAAATTTTTTTTATTGCACTAATAATTCTATAAATACTTTTTGTAATGGGAATTCAAGGAATAGAAACAGCAGCAAGTACGTAATATGTGTAATACTCAGGTAGGTACAAGAGTTAAAAGAGTTAAAAAAATATTGATACAAGTACCTACCTATTTATTGATTACGTATAATTTGTTTAGAGCTATCACTCGCGGTTTCACCCGCGGTAATTTCGGAGTTTCCGCGGGAATTCCAGGATAAAATATAGATAAACCTTCCTCATGAATCATTCTACCTATTGGTGAAAACTGAATGAAAATCCGTTGCGTAGTTTTAAAGATTTAAGCAAACGTAGGGACAGACAGCGGGAAGCGACTTTGTTTTATACTATACTAGCTGACCCGCGCGGTTTCACCCGCAGTAATTTCGGAGTTCCCGCGGGAATTTCAGGATAAAATATAGTTATAAACCTTCCCCATGAATCACTCTATCTATTGGTGAAAACCGCATCAAAATCCGTTGAGTAGTTTTAAAGATTTAAGCATACATAGGTATATAGGGACAGAGAAAGCGACTTTATTTTATACTATGTAGTGACTAGTTGTCCCGCGCGGTTTTACCCGCGATAACTTCGAATTTCCCGCAGAATTGTTCCATCCATACAAACTTTGCAATCCTTTTTCAACCCCTTAGGAGTTGAATTTTCAAAAATCCTTTCTTATCGGATCCCTACGTCATACAAATAACACACCCTCCAAGTTTCAGGTCTCTACGATCAGCGGTTTAGGCTGTGCGTTGATCCATCAGTCATTCAGGACAAAGCATTTTATATGTATTAGATTGTAGTGATGTTATTTGAGTGTTAAATATATTCTACTAGCTGTCCCCCGCGATTTCATCCGCGGTAATTTCGGAATTCCCGCGGAGGTTGCGGAAAAAAGTTCTCTATGTCCTTCAGTTCCCGAGCGAATTCCGGAATAAAAACTATCCTATCTTTTAAGTTGGACCATAATTTAAATGGTTACAAAATTTTATCAAAATCCGTTCAGCAGTTTCGAAGTCCATCGCGGACCAACAACATGACACGTGATTTATATATATTAGATTTACATAGGTTCATAACAAGAAGAACTTCTTGCCTGACATCTTAGGAATTGATTTATATTTTTATAGCAGGTAGCGGTAGTTGGACACATATAGGGCGTTAGAACTTTCAGGCAATAATGCTATTGTAGTAATTTGCACAATAAGGGCGCGTTCACACCGCGCGGGGCACCGCAGCGCTCGCGCAGGCGTGCAACATTAGCGCGATTTCACGCCGTAACGCGCTTTTTGTCGCCGGCTATTTGTTTGACATTACATTTATACAGGATGTTCACAAAGTCACGCTCGAGAGCTTCAAAGTTGCGCATGATTTCTGTGAAGATTGTTGAAAATTTAAAAGGTGTTTTTGGTTTCATCTGTAAACAACTTTGATTAAAAAAAATATATAATTTTGAAAATATCTATCCGGCTGTTAACTGTCATATTTTTTCTCTTGCCAAGTATATTTTATTCATTTTACAAAAATATATATGATATTAATGATCCTTGAGTGGTTTGATAAATTTAATAATAAACACAATTTACAATATAAAATATACTTATAGTTCTGACATAAATATTATGCAGGTTTGGATTAATTAATAAGTAGACCAGCTATACTTACTAATTACGTATTATAAAAGTATAGTATGTTGGGGGTGCCAAAATGATATTATATCTATCTACTATTAAGTTTAGGTAAAATATAATTTACCTATAGGTTAACATCTGAAATTGTTGAACCGATTAAAAAAAAAAATTACCCATACGAATTCTAAATAAAAACGGACATTTTTATTCCACATCAAAAAGTTCTCGCAATTCTCGCGGGTTTTTGATAGGTACATTCAGGTAGTTACCGGGAAACTTAATATCGCACTCATCCTGTAGCTGTACAATACGACACCACAACTAACACAAATAATGTCATAATAATCGCGACATATTCTCCGATTATAAGCGCGCATCAAACCATGAAACGTCTCCTCTAGCTATAATATTCCCTAATCGTTTAACACCGCCATTCTAACACTTCATAAATGCGTGCGGCGAAAATTGGAACTAAAATTTTCATAGTAATTTTCGCCGCTCGACGTAGACGGTGGCGCCACGGCTGCGTGTCGAATTAAATTGGTTTTTTTTCATTGACAATAATAGGGATAATATTTGAGCGTATTATGTGAAATGATTCATTATCACGCACATAATCCCGCGGTGAACGGGGGGTGAACAGCGTGAGGTCGGCAATTATACATTCACTGAGACTGTTTTGGAGTTTGGAGCTTTTTTAACCTAGACAATGCAGAGATACGGGAGATTAAAGGACATATTTTGTTGTTGGTACGATAAATATTTCGGTAATAAGTACTTCACACACATATTTTGCTTAATTTTTAATTATTATAACCACACTGGTTTACAAGAATTGTATAAATTTACAGCGAAAATACATATAAGTATGTTAGCACTATATGGCACAATAGGTACTTCACCGAATACCGGGTATGTAGCCCATGACAGTCACAAAAAACGTAGGTTTCTATTGGTAAAACAATTATAAAAATCAGTTCAGTAGATCCTGAGAATACCTCCTACAACCTCACAAACTCACAAACTTTAAATATACCTCTTTATAATATTAGTACCTACTACGAGATTAGAAAAAAGAAATAAGTGACGAGAAAACATGCGTTTTTTATACCAAAAAAACTCTGTGGGAATCACAAACAAGTGAGTTACCTAGATATATATAATTCATCAACAATGATTTTACTCTTCTGATAAACAGATCGAGGAGTTGTTAAAACTCCCAATCAATTTAAAATCACATAAACAGCTAATAACAGCCCGTTGGCTCCACTCGTGCTGACCTGTGTGACGTCAACGAGTTCCTAATAGCACGGCAAAAGCTACAAGTGGCAATTAAAAACTAATTAACGGCAATCCCGTCTCGTGCCGTGTATTTACGCGCCTCATCGCGGAATCAATCCGTTGATATTACGTTTTCTCATTCGTCGACATTTTCTGCCCACCTATTCAGTAAATTACGTATTTCATTTCACTTTTCGCTGTTGCCGCATCACCAAAAAATTTTCAAATGTAGGTTTAAAGATGTTCTTCTGTAGATAAATTTTACAATGACAAGATAAAGCATAATTACAGAATAAGCCTTACAAAATACAAAATATTTGGACATAGATAAGCAATAGTGTGTTAACCCACACTGGAGAAATTTTGAGTAAATCGCGTTTTAAAAGTAGGAGCGCCATTTGTATCAACATTTTTTATGTTCAATATTTAGTTACATATTTAAGCAATGTAATAAGGTAAACACATAATTAAAAAAAGTTCCGTAACTCTCAATAAATCGTTCTGAATCAATAACTTAATTTTGTGGGTTAACATGTTATTGCTTATCTGCGTCCATTTATTTAGTTACAATAATAACATTATATTCGTTTGGCATGCGAAGCTACATTTATGGAATAAAAGTAATGGTTTACAACAGCTGGATCATATGAATTATGATGGTGACGACATGCGCCAATCCGGTTGTTAATATTCATTCTGCTAGAGCGGAGCTATTCAGAAAATTTTAAAACCTACAGTCTAGATAATATGGTCATTCTTCAATACGATTTTCTTTATTCGATATTCACCCGGTGATTTCCTGAAATACAGAATAGGACAGCTACCGGGAAAAGTGGCGCATTACTGTGGAAATAAGGCGAAATGCACTCGGCATCCTGTGCCATTGCAGTTCGGTGCAAGTAACAGCGGTTAGCGATACTCGTTCAAACGATAAATAGGCAGGTAAAACATCAATAACTAGTCTGTAACAAACAATTTGTAGACATGAGTCGAAACAAAGGCGACGAAAACAGCAGCTGCCTAAGCCAAGTTGACAATCTATGATCGTTAACGTTGTTAAGGAATGAATCAACGTGAACACGCGGCCTCGCAAAACTGAGCTTTCATTGGCGGCAAATATATGACCACGTGACATGGTTTTACGTTCCTTAGTTTTTACGTTCCTTAGTTTTCTATGCGTAAACGGTTATTATTAAAGATTGTCAACATGGCTCAGGAGGCAATGTAATGTACAGAGTTGACGCTTCGACCTGTGGTCCCGCTCCCCGCTCCGCTCCCCGCTCCGCTCCCCGCCGCCGCCCGTGGCTGGCACCGTGCGCCATCACAATGAACGAAGTGTTGCTAATCGCGTTATGTTTTCTATTTCCCATCGCGCGAGGACGCGACGAGCGCCTCGACACGGACAGGCGACGTTTATGTTATACAATTAAAAGTTATTAACAGATAGAAATTATTTATATTGTTATATTTATTGCTGTCAGCGACTGCGCTCGTACGGCAGGTAGGGGAGCGGGGGGCACGTTGTTACAATTTTTAGATGATTGTCAATATGACAAAAGGCATCAAATAATTTATACATTTGATTCCTTTTATCGTTAGTATGTCTATTCAGTTATTAAAATGTGATCGAAAAGTTATAAAAATTTATGTAATTTTTTCACAATGGACAATTTAACCAAAAAAGTCGATTGTAACAACTTAGCCCAGATTTGGGGCAAGTTGTTACATTCTTGGGGCACGATGTTACGGTAGGTAAATGAACAAAATCATCAATGATTAATATTTTTTTTTCATTTCAAAACGTTATAAATAAAAGAGATCACTAAACAGTCTTTCAACATTTATGAGAATTATAATATTAACTACCTATATCGTAATTTTTGGAGAAAAATAATATAACTTTGGCAGGAACTTTTTTAAATTTTATATAAAAACACAGAAACTTCGTCTGCAATTAACAACTTGTAGTAAATTATTTATGCTCATTAGTTATTTTAATAAACTTTTAGCAAACTAAAATATTTTGGATTCCAACATTGTAAGGTAGGTACCTACGTATGTACAAACTAACCTGTCGACAAAGATGAATCCAGAATGAATTATACATAATTTTAAAACAGACGTGTAATTAAAAAGCAAATATATTTATTCAAAGTTCGAAATAAGTATGGCTCTTTTTGACGTGAACTAAAATAGTTCCCACCAAAGAATGGGCATGTTGACTAATTTTTATTTTTTAGTCCGTCTTGTAGATTATTAAAAAATATTGGACACGTATTTTTTCTTTTTTTACGTAATCAAAAAATAACGGCGATATATTGAGTTGAAATTTCGCGTGACGTCACTATTCTGACAGTTTGTATGGCGGTTAGTGACGTCACGACCCCCTCACCCTAAACTTTAATGGCTTTATCTCTGTATATTTTAATTTATTTAAAAAAGCAAAAAATACGTGTCTATTGTTTTTTTATTTTCTAACTGACGGACTATAATTAGAATTTTGATTTTCAAAAGTAGTCAACATCCCTATTAGTGCAGGTATTACTTGTAGGTTGCAAATAACACTTCTTTATTAGATACCGACGATAGATTCATCCCTCCGTGAACCGACGACGAATCATCCAGAGATAGGCAAATGAGTTTACTTTTTTAACCGACTCCAAAAACGGAACGTTCTCTGTTTTCCTATAGCAGGTATATTTGTAATAAACTATGTACCTATATGTGAAACTTTCCCAAAAACTATATGACCGATTTCTATTATTAAAGAAGGAATGTTTTGGTAAATACTAAGTATATAACAGGCATATAAAATATTTATTGATAATTTAAAAAGGTTTGCCTCCAGAGTAGAATCATTCTAATATGGTTTTACTCTTGGTTGCGAGAAAGCGATTTGTTTATAGATTTTTTATAGTAAATCTTAAGGTTTCCGTAACATTAAATTAAGACGAAACACGTGGGTCGGATCCTCCACATAAAACCACTCGAACCGTTTGATTACAATAGAAAAACACATTTCATTACACAAAAATAAAGTTTATAACAAACGCAATAAGAACCACAGGCTTGAAGTCTCTTTGACGGCGTTGAATAAGTCTGTTAAAAAGAAATAATTCTCTTTAATCCCTGTCTAATGGGACTTTGCGCAAGAGCCGCCGATGCGCGAAATCGTTGTTCACATCCAATACTACGTTTTATTTCCATCAGCACAAAGTCTGTATTACCTTGACATAATTGTTTTTTGTCCCACCGCGGTAAATCAGTAAAATTCTAACGCTATTGTTGAAAGGTGCTATATTTGACACAATCATGGTTTTTTTGTACAAATGTGATTTGTACCGGATAATGGCTGTATAGTTTGTTTGAAAACATACGTCGGGTGTTAAGTACGTTTGCAGGGAAGTAGAGATGATGAGATGTTTGAAGTAGATGTATATTGTTTGGTCTATTGTACCTCGAATACAGCGGTGAGTATAATGTGCGGATACCCTTATTATTTAAGGCTAATGATGTTATCCGGCGACAAAATATCGGATTAAGAAACAATTTCGAAGCGATCCGTCTTCGAAAAATACTGACAACCTAGTCGACATATTGCGGTGTTTTTCCGATAAGTTCTCTTATTCAATTCAATTTTGTCATAAGTTGTGCTTGTTGCACTTGAAGTCATTGTTTGAGATCAGCTATGCTGGCTTGTTACAAGTTCAATCACTACATTTTGAGTAAAAATTGTCTACAAAACTAAAATCTTATACTCTCGGTAATCAAAATATTGAAATCAAATTAAAATTATGTATTATAATAGTTATTATTATTGAAGAGTTAAATTTAATTATTATTAATCATTTATTTATGTATATCTTGTATTTAGGCTTTTTAGTTTTTACAATGTCAATTTATAAAATAATATTTTAAAAAACCTAAACCTAAATTAAATTATTTTTATTCGAGAGTTCTTGAGAAATTCAATATTAAGGAGGTTAAAACTAATGCACAATAGCTAGTACTTAATTACTAGCTTTTAAACCTAAAAAAAAATAATTAAAAGTATTATAGATAAAACCATGTCGGAGGGCCAATTGACTTGTATTTTAATATTATTATCTGATTCAGTCACCTCTTTCCTTTTAAAAAAATATAAGTAAACAAAAGTACAATTTTCTAAATTTTTTTCAGTCGACCGGATAAAAGTTTTTTCAAGACCAAAATGAAATTATAATTTTTTAACTTCGTTTAAACTTTTTTTAAACGTAAAACTACGGAGTTTCCGCGGGAACTCTCAAATCACCGCTGGTGCGGGTGAAACTGCAGAGAAAAGCTCGTAGGTAATCTAAAATTTAATTGATTGATAGTGGTTTATTGAATATTAAAAGATATCTGAATTCCCTTGAAACCATGTCACACTAAAACATGTAATAGCCATAGGATACTTCTTGCAGAAAATGTTCATGAAAAAACTCCTAGTGACATCTAGCATTGAGTAGCAAAACTACACCCACGTGTTACTTTAAAAAAAAATCTTTTGAAATTAAAAGTTGAAATGCGACTAAAAATAAATTCGGCTATTAATTTAACAAAAAATATGAAAATATACAATTAAAATAGCTTAACAAAAAAAAATATAGATACAGGACATCTGTTGTCAAATAGCCAAACCATTACTTATGTTCGACAACACAATAAAGTTTATCATAATAATATTATGCAATAGATGTCGCTACTTCGTCAGTGTATAAAATATGTAGAGATAGGACCAAAGCACGGTTAATGACCAAAGTGTTAACATTTAAGATTTAGACCCTTTAATTTTCCTAGGAGTGGAAATTTCGCTGCCTGTAGGGGTTGCGGCTACACTGGGGCCGGGAAACAATCTGGAAACAAATAAAATATCCTTGATTAAGCTCCAGATCTCCTACTTTCTGTAACTAAAACACATTTCAGTAGGTACCTTTGGTGGAGACGATGATTATTAGATATTATTCTAACAAAATAATATGAAACTAGAATGTACACTCTACACGGTACCCCGTTCTAGGTATATAATTATGCTCTTGACTCATTGAGTATCTAAATTAAGTGTTGAGTTAATTAAAAACGATTGAAAAAAGAAGAGTAAAACCTGAGTGGGTAGCAGTATTTATCAAAAGTGGTATTCAAAGGCAAAATGTCGATATGATCTAATCAGTAAATCATTAGTGGCATGATCAATCAAAATCAACGGCAATGTAGAGTTCCGTTGACACTTGTTCCTATTACCTCACCCTACCAATTTACAACCCCCCGCGAGGTTATTTTGTTTGTTAGTTTGTTCACTCACTCCCCTGCTAGATCTCTCCTCTTTCAGCTCACTCCCTTGCTAGCTCACTCCCCTGTCAGCTCTCTCCTCTGCTAGCTAACTCCCCTGTCAGCTCTCTCCTCTGCTAGCTCACTCCCCTGTCAGCTCTCTCCTCTGCTAGCTCACTCCCCTGTCAGATCTCTCCTCTGCTAGCTCACTCCCTTGTCAGCTCTCTCCTCTGCTAGCTCACTCCCCTGTCAAACTCTCCTTTGTCAGCCGTCTCCTCTGTCACCTCTCTCGCCTATCTGCCTACTCCCTAGCCGCCGGCGCACCTCATGACGTGGCGGTACTCCTGCGTGAGGTCTCGCGCGGGCGCGGGCGCCGCCTCGTGCCGCGTGCGCAGCGCGAGGTGCGGCGCGCCCGCGCTCACCGCACTCATCATCTGGAAGAACACACGCCGATCAGGGGCCGTAAATATTTCTATATTCCACCTGGAAGCCCAGAAAAAATCGCTTTATAGTGATAACGTCGCCCTTTGTTGGAGCTACTTAATCCTTTCTATTTTGTATTAGTTTTTAATCGTTTCCACTGATTGTTGTGCCCAATAAAGTGTTATTTTATTTTATTTCCAATCATCAATTACGTCACACGAATTTTATGGTTTTTCATCTCAACCCACATGTTTAATAGCCACCTTCTGGTGTGACACATTTTGCATACAGTTAATGTTTCGCGTTTCAATAATTTAAATGTTTTTATGTGACGTCACGACCCACGAAGCTTAAGGCACCTCCCACCCCTTGTCACACAATGTCACACTTCGTCGATCAGTCCCCTTAACGTGTGTGGTAATTTATGGATGGCATAATCGTTATGGCACAATTTTTTTTTTAACAATCATTTTTGACCACCCTTGGATGCGTAGAAAAAGTTTATACGATCCATCAGGTCAAGTTCAAAATTAAAGTGTTGTTATCGTATAGGTACATATTAAATGCAAGAAGGTGGTCTATCAAACTCACAGCGTCCATGTCGGACTCCATTTCAGCGAGTTTTTGATTCAGATCGTATTTGAGTCCCTGCATCAGGACGAAGTCTTTCTCCAATATGCCTTGGAGATCTGAAAATTTAGTAATTTTAGAATGTTCCTTATTTTAAAAAAGTAAAAAAAAACATGGCATGGTAATTTTGCATTAGTGGAACCACAACTTGTAAGTTACTTACCAGCATTCTTCAACAGCTGATCGAGTTCCAAGCTCGAGTCATCGGCGACAGGGGGCGCCGGGGGCGGGGGTGGGGGCGGGGGCGGCGCGAGGGAGTGTGCGGGCGGGGGCTGCGGCGGGGGCGGGAGAGAGGACGCTGGAATTAAGAAAAATATGATATACTTACATATAAAAATAAATTGTTTATTTGTTTGTTACGATTTCACATCTTAACGGCTCAACCGATCACCATGAAAATTATTACACGTTACCAGGGGTACACAGAAGGACATGGGTAATTTTTATCTCGGAATTCCCACGGGATCTCCGAATCTAGCGCGGGTGAAACCGCAGGCAACAGCTGGTATAGATATTAACCTCCATCATGATCAGTGAAAATCCGCATGGAAATCCGTTGCTTAGTTTTAAAGATCTAAGCATACCGGACTGACAGACGGCGGGAAGTGATTTTGTTTTATACTATGTAGTTATGTATTAGGTTAACATAAAACCAAAGAGCGTTACCCGGCTCGTACTGGGGGATGTCCCAGCCGCGGGGCAGGCGCGCGCGCAGGGTGTCCGCGGGGGGCGGCAGCGGCGCGCCGGGGGCGGCGGGGGCGGCGGGGGCGGACGGGGAGGGCGGGGGGCGCAGCAGCAGCCGGCACGCGTGGTCGCAGCACGACACCACCACCTCGGGCCGGGCGAAGCGGGTGTACTCGCTGGCCGACCGACAGACAGAGAAGAGAGAATGTACAATGTACATACTAATATTATTGTCAAAAATCGATATGCAATCTCTTTCCGGACACAAGCTAATAATAGCTTACTGTGAGATCAATTGGATTATTACAGTATACCTACTTATAATATACTAGCTACTACTACTTCCGGGAAAAGTACTCTACGTCCTTCTTTGTACCCCTGAGTTCTGGAGTTACCGCAAGAATTCCGGGATAAAAACTATCCTATCTTTTAAGTTGGACCATTTTATGAATGGTTACAAAATTTTATCAAAATCCGTTCAGTAGTTTCGGAGTCCATCGCGGACAAACAACGTGACACGTGATTTATATATATTAGACTAGCTGTCCCCCGCGATTTCATCCGCGGTAATTTCGGAGTTCCCGCGGAGGTTGCGGGAAAAAAGTATACTCTATGTCCTTCAGTTCCCGAGGAAATTCCGGGATAAAAACTATCCTATCTTTTAAGTTGGGCCATATTATAAATGGTTGCAAAATTTTATCAAAATCCGTTCGGTAGTTTCGGAGTCCATCGCGGACAAACAACGTGACACGTGATTTATATATATTATAAGATAGATAGATAAGATAAGATAAGATAAGATAAGATAAGATAAGATAAGATAAGATAAGATAAGATAAGATAAGATAAGATGAGATGAGATGAGATGAGATGAGATGAGATGAGATGAGATGAGATGAGATGAGATGAGATGAGATGAGATGAGATGAGATGAGATGAGATGAGATGAGATGAGATGAGATGAGATGAGATGAGATGAGATGAGATGAGATGAGATGAGATGAGATGAGATGAGATGAGATGAGATGAGATGAGATGAGATGAGATGAGATGAGATGAGATGAGATGAGATGAGATGAGATGAGATGAGATGAGATGAGATGAGATGAGATGAGATGAGATGAGATGAGATGAGATGAGATGAGATGAGATGAGATGAGATGAGATGAGATGAGATGAGATGAGATAAGATAAGATAAGATAAGATAAGATAAGATAAGATAAGATAAGATAAGATAAGATAAGATAAGATAAGATAAGATAAGATAAGATAAGATAAGATAAGATAAGATAAGATAATTTATCAGTACCTGCTAAACATACAATATTATTATTCAAATCATGCAGAATAACCTATATAAACTTTGTGACGCTTGCCCTTTGACTCACAAATATCCCGTTCCCTGCTCATCCCGCTCCCCGCACCCCCCCGCCCCCCCCGGACAAACAACGTGACACGTGATTTATATATATTAGATAAAGATTTATAAATGCGAAAGCAACTCTGTCTGTCTGTTACGCTTTCACGCCTCAACCGATCATCATTTTATTTATTTATTTATTTATTTTTTTTTTTTAATACTTTACAACTATCTTTACAGTTAGGACTAATGCGATAGTGTAGCAAAATATGTTAAATATATAACATTTTGCATACCTGTTGTCAGGGTTGCAGAGAAGGACATAAGGTACTTTTATCCCGGAATTCCCGCGGGAAATTCGAAATTAACGCGGGAACAACTAATCACGGTTGTAACCATATTGACGAGACTTTCACTGAAAATTAACTGATGTTATAAAAAGTAAATTAGGCTACTTTGCAATTCCTGCAGGAATTCCGAAACTCACGCCGATGAAACCGCGGGGCACAGCTAGTTTTTAATATTTGTAAATCAAATTCGTTCAACCAGTAACAAAGTCTGGTGTAAATGGAGTCAGCTCACAGTTCCTGTTCCATCCCCCTGGTCTGCCAGGTGTCGGGGCTGGCGTCCGGCTGCAGCACCAGCCCGCCCGTGCTGCCCTGGTACACGCACGACGGGCGGCGGGAGACTCTCTCCGGAGAGGCGGCTGAAGGCTCGTCATCTGTCACCTTCTGACGAGCTGGACCTTACAACATAGTAGGTACTACTCAACAGAACATCATGCAATACTTACTGTCCATACTGTTATGAATGTGAAAGTGAGTTTGTTTGTTTGTTGCGCTTTCACGCCTTAACTGCTCAATTGATCACCATGAAATTTTGCATACACGTTGTCAGGGGTACAAAAAAGGATATAGGGTAGTTTTTATTCCAGAATCATTATGGGAACTCTAAAATTAACGTAAGTACCTGCATTACATTTTGCATTTTCAGAAAAGAAAAGAATATAGGGCACTCTTATCCCGGAATTCCCGCAGCATCTCCGAAAATATTGTGGGTGACAATGCGGAAATCTTTAGTACAAATATAAAAAGAAACAGCGAAAACTTTTAACAAATTATGGTTGTCATTCGTCACAAATCTTACCAGGATGGATACAGTAAGTCCCAAACTCGACTTTTTTCCCCAGCACTCCCAGGAATGGGAACTTAATCCTGATGGTCTGCAGCAGGCACTCCTCGTACATGTCCCAGATGTGCACCCACTGGTGAAGAGAGGAATTGGATGCTACAGATCCATCAGCAAGTTTGTACAGAATGTGAGGGTAAATGTTGTTTTTACGTCACAACTTACAACTAAGTGAACTATGAGATAAACCTTCACAATTTTACTATAATCAAGTTGACGCAGTGATAACCATGCCTCTTCTGTTACCACTAATCAAGAGGTTCCGGGTACCGTGGGGTGCAGCTTGTGTGATGAACACAGACTTGAAAGAAAGAAAGTATAATAATCAATGTTTACTCTTGATGCGGGAATCGATCACGCGATTTCTGGCGTAGCAGACGGGATCGTTAACCACTAGGCCATTGGTGTGGTCAAAATAAAAATCCTTATTTCGCACTTGTTTTTACAGCAAGATCGACGAATGGAAAGTGTTTAAAATAAAACTTCTCCTCTTTCTGTGCTATATAGCAAATATGACAAATATTTGTCACTTCAACAGAACGCACGCAATTACTGCAGAAGGCGAGAACGATCTCCTTGGCAGCGATACAGACGACGTCGAGCACCGCGGCCCCGCCGGGCGCCGCGAGGCTCGCGAACGGGACGGGCTGCGTCGTCTCCCACAGCCGCACCGCGCCGTCGCAGCTGCCGGTGACCAGCAGGTGGAGGGGCGACACCGCGTGGAAACACGTCACGCCCTGGGGCAAAGGGCCGGACAACGGGTTAAACGCAGGTAAACAAGCGACACACTCAAGAAAGAAGGCAAGAAAATACATTTATTTCAGCACAACACACAAAAAAAAGAAACAAATTCATAAACCGTGTCTAATCTGAATTTGTATAGACATAATATCTCTTGCATGCTCTGCGAAAGGGTCTCCAACTCAGCATTATCTAAATGCAGGTACACCTATAGCACTGGTTTCCAGTTGGCAGCCCGTTGTTACGCACGGACGAGGGTAGCAAAAGATGAGAAAAGAAAAATTATGCCTATTCAAAAATATAAAATTAAATAAACTTAAAAAAAATATAATAGATAAATAACAGTAAAAATACGTGCTTCACTCTCCGTCACGACATAGCGGCGAGCCTAGAGCTGGTAGTGGTGGAGGCTGTTTCTGCAGCAGTAGTGGAGAGTTCCATCGGTTCACTTGTATTGATTACCACGAGTATAACAATAATATAGCCCTTCCGCTCACTCTCTGCACTTTGAACACGTAGTCCTGCAGCTTCCCGGGCACGTGTCTCGCTCGCACGCTGACCGTGGAGTCGTGCGAGCAGGACAGGATGATCTCTCCGTCTCGCATGTAGCAGACGCGCCGGACCGTCCTGGAGTGGACGCGGCGCCAGGTCGACGCGCTGCAGTAGGAAGTTGAAGGGACTGAAGACAGTTCCTGTGGAAAATGGATATTCAAACAACTAAATTTTTTTTTTACGTCACAGGGGGCAAACGGGCAAGTGGTAATCCTGATGGTAAGTGATTACCGCCGCTCATGGACATCTGCAACACCAGAAGGCGTGCAGGTGCGTTGCCGACCTAGAATGAGGATGGGACTTTTCTACAGACAGTTCTTTATCCATAAACTATACGTATATAAAGACTTTTATTTCTCATAAAAAAAACAATATTCACTTAAAATGAGATACATAGTAAGACAAATATGGTATAACATGTTTACAAAGCCTCTGCGGTGCTAGAATATTATAGATAAATGTGTATTAGGTATATTTTGTACATTTATGTGTCTTAAGTTGTTTATTATATATTATATTGATATACGTATTTTTTCTGTTAAGACTTTAAAAGCACCACCAAGCGCACTGTCTGCAAATCTTGAGGGTTGACTGGCAGAAAATGCGACAGTGGAATTAAGTCCGCCTTTTGTACCATCTTGTGTAAAAAGTTTAAATAAATAAATAAACTAGGTAGCACAGGCGGAAGACAAGTCTAAGTCTTCAAGTAAATTGGAAGCTAGGAAGGATCGAGTTCCTTTTTTCGAAAAAACCAAGACCCTACCATCCAGAAGTAATAGTTGATGTGTTCCCCCGACTTCGTGGGAAACAATGAGACCCTGGGCTGGTGAAACTTCAGCCGGGTGAGGTCGCCCCGCTCCGTGCCGAATACCAGCTCGGAGCTACCCCCGCTCACCATCGAGGGGGAGTAGGCGAGACACTGGAAACAGAGACCAAACACCATCAATGCACTTATCTTTATTCAGCATCACAGAAAATTAAAAATATGTGACAAAATTTCAAACTACAACATTCGCTTAAAAATTTTTGTGATGCCGAAATGGACACCGACTCAGTAAAGTCTTCTTTCTTTAGTAAATTGTTTTAACTACAATTATGGTATTACCATAAATGCGAAAGGAGTTTGTTTTGTTACCCATTAACTACTTAACTAATGATTATGAAATTTTTCATGCACGTTGACAGTGGTGCAGATGAGCAAAAGTATTTTATTATCGAAAATTTCGCAATTAATACGGGTGAAAATAACTGGCTCTTCAATTTATTTCCTACCGTTGACTTTTACGGATTGAAGCAACTGGTATGATTGACGCTGATACACAATCGAGATGTTCCGTGTTCGATTCCAGGTCGGAGCGTACTTTATGAGAAACACACTGAGTTTTCTTTTCTAGGCTGGGGATCATACAATAAATAGTGAATGTAGAGTTATTATTGGGCGTAAAAGGTAGAGTATCGTACTTTCGCACACCAAGCAGGTGAAGTGGGGGGCAAGAGTTTGATGTTAGCTAGTAATGACGGTTGTGACCGTGGGTATGTTGGGCAGGCCGGTGACGCAGTGCAGTGGGCTGTGGTTGAGCGTGGACGCGTCGTACACTGTGAGGCTGCGGTCCGACGCTGACAGAAGCAGGCATTGTACGTCCTGACACAGAAAATAATATAAGTACTATGTTTTCATATGATTTCTAAACTTTATTCTAAACTTTGCTATACGGGCTGGTGTAAGAGGTTGAGCGAGGGATTTACTGAAGCCCATGATATTTCATACTTGTAATTAAAAATACATACAAAGGTTATTATTTAAAAATTATTTCAAATAATATCCTGAATAAACAATAGTTATTTGTTCTACAGAATAGATAATAACTAATTTAAATACAACATGCGTTGATGTCTTTTCCTCCCACCTTTTCGTTCAAGAATATAATGTTGAATGAAAATAAATAGGTAGGATTAAAATTAGTATGTAAATATACGTGTTAGACTTTAAGCATAATTAGATAATTATGAAGTTTCAGCTTAGCCAGGTGATTTAATAACGATTACATTTTAAAATACTGTAATTGGATTTAAAATTTATTTAATTTAATAAATAAATATACTTCAGAATACTCACACTAAGATAAATAGCGTCAGTTATCCAGCAATTTTTCACTCTGCGACGTACTCCTGTTCTGTGATAGAACACCTGAAAAATATGCAACACAATATGTAATTCAGCTAATCTTCCCCTTATTTATAATTCTACTTAGCTTATAGCAAAACTTATGTTCAAGATTTTTAGTTTTTTTTTTTTAGTTTTTCATGCTTTTTATTTGATATATCATAATTAGCTACTCCCTGTGGTTATACCCGCGGTAGTTTCGGAATTCTCGCAGAAATTCTGGGATAAAAAGTTAAAAACACTCAATGTCTTGCTTGTCCCCTGAAAACGAGTAGATAATAATTATGCACAATTTGAAAGCGTGAAAGCGTAACATACAAAAAAAGTAATACATATTTTCATTTATATTATTAAATAAGATCATTATTATTTACTTCATAGGATTTCAGCAGTGTGAGGTCTCCGCTGTAAATCCCGACCCGCCCGCCCTTGGACACCGCCGCGTAGCAGAATGAGTCCGCCTTCTCTATGTCGACCATTTTCACTATCGTTTCTCGCTGAAAAAAGAAATAGCAATCTGTATTAATGTCGCAGTCAAATTGTTTAACTCGCCCGTTTTGCAAACGGTCGGCATTAATACAAAAGCCAGAAAATGATTTGTAGCACAGATACCTAATGTAATACTATACTAGTGTTGTAGTGAGTTCTCGTGCGCCGAAATCGGTACTATTTTACTTAGTTGGGTCACAGTTAAAACCTAATACAGTTCAGGTACCTACCTACTTATAGCTGATTTTGTAATTATTTATGTTTAACTGCGATAGACACTTAAAAAACCGATCGTATCGTTTTAAAAAAAAAAACACACACACACACAGTGCACCTCTAACTCTGGACGAAAACTTTATCGTCTCTGGTAAAATATCGATAGGAAGCCACGGTAATCATCACGTTGTATGTTGCTTCACCTGACAATGCCGGAGTCGCAGGGGCGCGCCCGCCGCGGCCGGCGCCCAGCCCTCGGCCCGCGAGCGCGTGCGGCGCGCGCCCGCCGCCGCCAGCCGCGCCACCAGCTGCCGCCAGCGCACGCGCCCGCGCCCGAGCGGGTCCAGCAGCTGGAACAGCTGGCGGGCGTGCGCCGTGTACTTGCGGCCCTCTGGGGATTTGAGGCAGGTTATTTTTATTTATTTTCAGTCCTCCTCCGGCCGGAAAACGTCAACTTTCGGCCCACTGCACTAAACGAAGTTGTCGATCTGAAAAGCCTCAGATCATATTATGCAATTGTCAGCCGAGGCGAATTTTTTAGGTACTTTACTGCCCTATAGGCAGGCATGTAATATACTACTTACTATATTAATTACCTTCACTCGGGTACATTTCAGAGTTCCGATGGGAATTTCGGAATAAAAAAATATACTCTATAACCTTCTTTGTACCCCTAACGACGTGCATGCAAAATTTCATGAAAATAATTTTAGTAGTTAAAGTGTGAAAGCATAACAAATAAACCTACTTACATTCGCATTTAATATTAGAATGTTCAAACTTGACGTTGGAATTGAAGGTTTTTCAGTCTGATAATGATCTAACCAAAGATATTTTCGAGCGCAGCCACAAACCCGCGCTCGTGCAGCCACAGCGCGTCGCGCGTGGCGGAGACGGTAGCGGACGCGGAGGCGGAAGCGGGCGCCGCGAACTCGATGCCTTCCTCCGCGGCGGCCGCTCGCATCACCTCCTCGACCCTCCTGCAATAGTGATCACTTGGAACTGACTTTAAGGTAGTAAAACTAACGTAGTGGCGATCCTTGAGGAAAACCTATGTCCAGCAGTGGGCGTTTTTCGGCTGATATGATATTGATTTTGATGAGTAATTATACAGGTGTACCTGTCAATATCGCCGTCATGGTTTTTCTCTTTAGCCTTTTGGAAGCATCTCCTCAGCTTGCTGAGTACCGCCGGTGTCATCTTGCCCATCAGCTCAACAGCCAAGCTTTCGTCTTCATCCTCGCTATAAAAATTCACTACTCTTAATATATCCTTACCTATGCAACAAAGAATCCTATAAGTACATAATATTATTACCCCTTTACCTAGCGAGGAATGGTACAAAAAACAAAAAAGCATGGCTATCTCACCAAGACAAACTTTCATTTGATGCGCTCCTCACAGAATAACTCTTCTCGAATATCTCTGAACATTCCTCGTTTAGAGACTTCTGTGATTTTATAGACATAATTATTACTGTTACAACTCGATAAATAATGGTAGGTATATGAGCAGCGAAGTAGATTGTTGGTTCAATATCGTTAATTAATTGTTGGTAGCAACAACGTTTATAAAAACAGAGACATCTACAGGGGAAGAGCGTAACTTTTAAAATAACAGCCGCTTGCATTTTTTTTCATATGTTTATTTTTATGAGTATTAATGGTTGTTGATATTTGACCGTGACACAAATAATATAATACTCTACTACTGTGCGCAATAAACTGGCCAAATTCGTAAGTAAAGGCATTAAAACTGCAAAATTATCTATTTTAACTACAGAGCCATCTAGTAAACAGTATGTAAACTAGTTATAGTCATTTTAACTTTGATGTGGCCTTGATCGTTTTAGTTTGACTACTTGATAACAGATGACAGAACCGTCAGTCAAGTTGAAGTCGAGACACGAGAATAATCGAGCTCTCATCTAATTAGCTAACATCTCCAATGCTGGATGAAGGCAAAAAACGAAATATAAGAACTCATTAATATATTCCGTATTATGTTTGGTGGCGCCAGTAAACGTTTATTTGTGTTTTTTATTTATTATTTTTAAACACTCGTCGGTTGACTATTATAATAAAACCGATGTTTGTTTCGTCATATATTTCGAGGGTCAATATGTACCTTAATTCGGCGCTTTCCTTCCTCTATGTGTGAACCACGGCTCATAGGACAGAGTTACTGGCACATAAGAAAGCCTTTTTATTATTTGTCAAGATTGGTTTAAATTTGTTTGGAACGCGTGTGAAAAATTATTGATTTTGTCTGAATTGATTCTGTTCTCTTGATTGAAGAACCTCGCCCTCCGGATAAGGAGCGATTTTTATTTTAATATATTATTTTTCTTCATTAACTTTCTTAATATTTAAACAATACAGCAGCTGCTCCGCGTGTGTTTTTTTTGTGGACATTTACCGTGCCGTGGTTCCTGAAGGACCTCTCGCAGTGTCCGTGGGAGGAAGCCAGGAAGGAGTATTACCCCGGGATTGCGAGGTAACAAGCTTCGTTAATTATTTTATTTAACCGACGAGTGTAAAAGAGACATCCAGGCCATCCGCATACAGTCCACTATTATTTATCGAAGAGTTGCTGGCGTTGCCAACGACTCCGTTATTTTTCACTCTCCATTTGGTCCATTTTTGGTCCAATGTTCTAATTTATTTATTTATAAAGATTACCCTTATGAACAAAGTTTTTTTTTAATATTATCCACCCATATATAGACTTCAGAAAATGCCTTATTTTCGAGCAAGTTTGTAAAAAAAATTCCTGTCATGTGGAATTGTGGTATTTATAGCAGGTACCTATTAGTATAAATAAGTACCTACTGTTCGATCGCTCCACGATTTCACATGCCTTACTTTCGGAGTTCTGCTGGAAATCTCCGGATAAAAAGTATTTATTATAGGAAAAGTAGTATTTCCTATAAGTGAAAGAAGTTTTTAAATCAGTTGAGTAGTTTTTGAGTTTATAAATTACAAACAAACAAACATTCAAAAAATCAAATCTTTTCACTTTATTTCTACTACACTATAATATTACTCATATGTATACAGCACAGCAGGTATTTTCAGAACCTGAAATGAAACACGCAACTCGAACAATGTCTATTTTATTGTATGTATGCGTTAAAATTAATACTTAGACGCTAACACATGGGCACTACCGTACCGTACCGTATTCAGGTACCTACCAGTAATTCATAGAAGGAGCGACTTTATATTACAATCAATACAATCCTCAATCGATTTTCACATATAATTTATTCTATCATAGATAATAATCATTAATCACTCAGTCCTTTAGGTACCTTATATGCAAAAGGAAAGTATGGTTTAATATTATTTTTCGCTATTTTTATCCTTAAGAAATTAGGACATGACGTGTTATATAAACAAAATACAAATCTACAATCTTTTATCGAAATTAATACTACCTATTGAAAATAATTTAGGCAAACTTAAAGATTAAAGATAATATTGTAAAATTAAAACTGAAAACACTGAAAATTCCAAACGGACGGATAAGAATATTTATTGTTTTAAATTATAAAACTAATATTTCGTTACCAAGAATCAATATTTATTATAAAAATAAACCGATAACTAATTTAAAAAAATTAACCAAAACGAAAATAGGAACTATCAACCACTTTCAACTAATTTCACGTAATTACAAAACAATAATATCTAGTGGCCGCGTTGATTCCAAAAGAAAAAAGAAACCTAATTAAAATTGTTTTTTTTTTAATACATAATGTTATATATTATTATAAGTTAGTTAATATTTTTTACCTAACTATAGGTACTTTTAGACACACATCATATACAGTACACATGCTGTTGATGGAACAATCCATATTAGGCTCAAAGCAGACGAGTGACGTCATCGGACGTCGATATTAACAAATTAACTAAAATTTTATGATTCATAAAAAATATTAGACACATATTTTTTCTTTTTTAATAAGTAAGCAAAAAATAACGGAGATACGTTGAGCCGAAATGTCGCTTGACGTCACAAGCAGGTGCAGTTTTTACCTGCATATGACGTCACGAGCCCCCACTCCCAAACTTTAATGCGCTTTATCCAAGTATATTTTAGATCGTAAGCATAACGTTAGATCGTAAAACCGGAGGACCAATTCTGTTAACGTAATCCACGATCTCACCGTCGTCTGTTCTGGCCCTAAAGACACCAGGTTCTAAGGGAAGGAGACTTTCAAAAACTTTCTGACATTCTGAGACTGTATTTCCAAATTAGGTTTGTCGAGGCTTGGTACACCGTACTAAATGTCATATACATAGTTTGTATATTTCAATATTGTGTAACGGTTGTAGGTATTTACGTATTCTATTCGTATACACAAAGAATGTAGATCTGTGACGGAACTTTTACACATTTGTCTCTGTAACAATATCATGGACCAATAACAATATGACAATATTTAGAATTTTTGTCAGCTTTTAAATTTTAATTTATTATACTTACACTTGGTAAGGCGGCAGACTCGTAAATACAATTAATTAAACAGTCCGTCTTTTCGTTATTAATTTAATTTTAAAAGAAAAATAAACAATGTGCGATTTAAGATTTTTAATATTTTTTTTTATAAAGATGTTGTTTTAGTTTCCATTTCTAAAAGACTATACTCATAGTTCTGTAGACATGTACTTATTTCTGTGAACGTACGATCCGAATCAAACTAGATTCTGGAATGTTCAGAGTAACTACTTAACTATTCCCTTAAAATTATTTATATAAGTACCACAATTGCAAATACACCGATATTCAAATAACTAGATACTAATTTAATACTTTATAGTAGTCGCTTATCGTATAAATTACCACTAAATAAATAGCTTACCCATTATCATTTATTTATTTATGTATTATATTAATAATATTGTATATTATATATCTATAACTATATTTATTATTGTACGAACGCGTATACATGTATTTTCTGGAATACAGCTCACATTTCTTACGTCTATTTATTTTAGTGTCCCGAAATAACTGTCATTGATGTATAATAACTAATTCAAACATTAAAGTCAATTTTTGAAAATAATGACGATATATGAAAGTTTTCTTCGATTGAATTAACAATCTAACACCATTTTCATCAATGTATTTTGCCCTATGTGGTTCTACGCCGTAGCTTAATAGAACATTATTATTCTACGCCGTAGTACATACGATTACCATAACTTTATGGCGTAGCTAATAAAATAGCGGGGGCTCTACGTCGTAGCTCGATGGCTACTGAGTTTCTACGTCGCGTAGCGTTTGCTTCCATTGAAATATCAACTGGATTTTTGGTCTAACTAAAAAGTTCATAGTTGTTGCCCCGTTTAATACAGAATTCTATATTATAAGTTCAGTGGTTCAAAGTTTTTTATGATGTAACTAAGAAAAACTTTTTGGTGTAGCTAAGAAATATATAGTTTCTTTTTGATGTTATGACGATATCCATAGCAACTTTATTTGAGAAGTTTTCATTCCACTTTCGATATTACTAAGAAGTTTGTGACGTTATCTCCACAGTTGTACATGTAACTAAGAAGTCCGTAGCAACTTTCTGGTGTAGATAAGAAGTCTATAGTTTATTTTTGAGGTTACAAAGAAATCCATAGCATTTTTAGTCGAGATGACGTTTCCATTTCACTTTGTGTATAACTAATAAGTCTGCAAGGTTGTCTCCACAGTAGATGTAACAGAGAAGTCCGTAGCGGCTCGTCGTAGCCGCGTAGCGGGGCGGCCTACGGCGCACGTGACGCGTGACTAAGTGTTCCACCGCTGCTCCACGGCGTAGGGCGCGGGTCAGTAGACGGGGCTGTGCGCGTGCGCGTCGTAGTTGAGCTGCAGGTAGGGCGGGATGGCGGCCGACAGCTCGGACGCGCGCCGCCGCAGCGCCGCGAGGGACGCGCTGGCGCTGGCGCTGCCGCCGCCCCCGCCGCCGCCGCCCCCGCCCCCGCCCCGCCACGACTCCTCATCACCGTTCTCGCCGCTACCGCCACCTGTATGATCGTTAAGCTATGTTAGCTGATGGAGTAATTAAATAAGCTATTATAGGCTACTTGGTTTTAAACTCATGAATTTCAAGTTTCACTCGGGAACTCTTTGTGATACCAGAATGAGAAGGATTCTTAATGTCTGACTCGAGACAAAAAATATTCGGTTTTCCCTATGAAAACAAAATACAGTTCTTGTAAAAGAAAATTTATTATTTTACAGTAGAAACGGTTTTGTTCCTCACCTGACGCGGTCGGTGACCCGTTGTTATTGGCGCAGTGTCCCATGTGGGGCGGCGTGGGGGACCCCTCCAGAGGCCCCCCAGATTGGGGGCCCAAGTTATTGCAGTAAGACATCATTGTGTCACCTGTAACAAATCATGACATTCTTAAAAAGCCAAAAGACGTCAATCTCCTAGGCAAAGACTTTCTTCAAGCATCTCCACTACAGTTCTACGCAATCATTCAAGTTTACGTACAATCTTCACCAAGTTTTCAGTTTTCTTAACATGGATCCCAGCCCTGCATGGCTAAGGATCTTTTCATACAATCCTCCATCACATATGTGAAGAAATACTTTGTTTAAAGGCTCGATCGTAGGTCATAGGAGGTTTCAGCGTCTACTAGGTGTGCTTTCATTTGTAATAACGTAATTATGATCCGAGGTTATCCTCACTTACCAAGTGAATTAAGTGGATAATGTCCCTGATAGGACTGTGCTGAGGATACGGAGCTGATAGGCAGCGAAGGATTCAGGTCTGCAGCTAACTGCGGGAGACCACCGCTACCAAAGCCCCCCATCGACACGCCTCCTTGCGAAAGCTGACCTAGACCTGTGGAAAACAGTATTATTATTTAGAAGAAGTATTTTTACTTCAAGAAGACAAAACTTAGTCAACTCAACGGAGCCATCGTCATCATCATATCAACCAATATATGCCCAATGTTGGACAAAGGTGTCTCACCCGATGGTTACTGCAATCTTCAACAAATGGTCTACCTTGACCAAACCAGTACCTACCCAAACCATTTCTGCTGTATGGTCCCTACTTAAAAAGCTTTTTTACTCCTTCTGACTTCAGCTATATGAGCAAGCCTTTGACTCTTGAGCTCTACGATTGGTTCTCCAGATTTACCTTTCCATTCCAATTCACTTCTTAATTGAATAAACTATACTTTGCATTACCTAGTAGAAAATTGGCGCATCCACAACATATTCTTATGGTTATAGTACCCTACTCAATCAAGTTTACCGTATTGCTTATATATAATCTTCCACATTTCTTCAAATATATAGGTACTTAATGGAAATTATTCATTTATTTATGGAATAGCAGTAAGCCATTCTAATTTATGGAAAATACATATTAAAATTTTGTATTGGAATATTCATGAATTGCCTCTCTACTTGAAGAAGAAGAAGAAGAAGAAGAAAATACATTTATTTCAGCACATTTTGTTTTTTACTTATATACTTATGTTTCTTTAGTTGTTGAGATTTGGAAACTTTAAGTGGAAACTGGCAACATAGTACTGATAACGTAGACGGCTGAAGGGGTATTATTAGTACCAGGTTAGCATATCTCACCAGCGGGCATAGACCACGGTCTGTCAGCGAACACGCCCGGTCCACACACGTCCCCGCCGAACGGTGGCAGCCCGTGCGAGGGCAACAGCGAGCCTGGCGACCGGAATACGTTTGTGGACTTCTTTCGCTTCTTCCACTTGGCGCGGCGGTTCTGGAACCACACCTGGAAATAAAAAAAATTCATTAGAAAGGCACTTTAATGCATTTGTAAGTTTACCTTTTTAGATTTCCGTACCCAAAAGGGTAAGACGGGACCCTATTACTAAGACTCCGCTGTCCGCCCATCCGTCTGTCTGTCTGACCGTGTGTCACAGGCTGTATCTCATGAACCGTGATAGACAGTTGAATTATTCACAGATGATGTATTTCTGTTGCGGCTATAACAACAAATACTAAAAAACACCCAGTTCCCATACACGGAACACTTCGTGCGCGGGTCCGACTCGCACTTGGCCGGTTTTTATTAGGATTCCGTAGCCAATGGTAAAAACGGAGCTCTTATCCTGTCTGTTGGTTCATCTTTCCGTGTACTTTGGTAATTTATACTTGTTGTAGCTATATCATATTTTAGTTAAACCGTTTACAAACTTTTTTGTATGGGGTCGCACACCATACACCAAGTAAAAGATGGAAAAATAACAGTGCATATGAATGTGCAAGTCTTCGTTAGACACTTAGGTCCTGAATTAATATGACCTTAGTAGTTTAAGTCCTTTTAAAGTAGAAAAAAGCTTGTGTCATTTCAACAACCCGGTGGTAGAATTTTACAAGTGATAGAATAACAAAAAAACACGTTCAGTTTTGTACGACCTGGTGACATAACGACTCCATTAATGTATTAACGACTGTAGGTTGTCAACTTGACTACGGGGGCTTATTTCGGCCAGAATTGATATGGGTATCCGTCTCTAAAGCTAAAACTGCCCGCCGTCGCTGTTAAATCTCGAAGATTATCCGTCGAAATCGCGAGTCATTTTTCACGGCTCCCCACTGAGTGTGAGTTATTGATTGCGATGGTAAGGGTTGATGAAGATCCATCGATCTTCGCGAATATTGATATTTATTATTGATCAAAAAGATTGACTGAATAAACCCGATAATTTAATGGGCATGTTGACTAATTTTTTTTTAGCTCGTCTTGTAGATTAATAAAAAATATTGGACACGTATTTTTTCTCTTTTTACGTAATCGAAAAAATAACGGCGTTACATTTAGTTGAAATTTCGCGTGACGTCACTATTCGGACAGTTTGTATGGCGGTTTTAGCGGTTAGTGACGTCACGACCCCCTCACCCTAAACTTTAATGCGCTTTATCTCTGTATATTTTAATTTATTTTAAAAAGCAAAAAATACGTGTCTTTTGTTATTTATTTTCTAACTGACGGACTAATTAGAATTTTGATTTTCAAAAGTAGTCCACATCCCCATTCTTATAACTATCATCTAAAAGCAATATCGTCAATATAATGAAAAGCCATAAATAAATAAACGTGGGTAATTTCTCAAGAGCGAAAAAGTGCTTGGTTTACCTAATGGTACAGAAAATGTATTGGATTCCTAAGACTTGCGATTTGTTCAACTATTAGATATACCTATAAGCTTTTAGGAGCTATAAAAACGTGAATAGCTCCTAAAACCTATAGGTTTCATCAAGACAAAAGTGATCAAACAAGGCAATTCTAAACCACGCGAGTAATTTATAGGCCAATGCTAGCTCTTCACTATGACAATACCTACAGTAGTTATAAAAGAAATACCAACAACAAAAATGGCAACAAAAACGCACTGGATAAAAGAAGAATCAACCGAACAGACATTAAAAATTCATTGACAATTTATTGCGATTTCTAGAAAGAGACGGCGGCACGTGCGAGCGAGAGGCGCGTACTCATTTGGCAAACGTCAGCGGCAAGCGTCCGTTATTAATGGCGAATCAGTGTGCTGTTTGTACAGTCAGTATACTGAAAAGATGTAAACATGTTTGTCAGACGTTGAACTTTATTACTATAGCAATAAGATCCAACGACTGTCAAAAGTGATTACATATTTCTGATTGTGAGTGTACCGGGCGCTCCGTTTTTATTTCACGGAATAACAATTCAGCCAGTGTATTGTAATACAGGAACAAAACACATTTACTGACGGAAAACCTGCAGATGAAACTGTTTTCAGTGTTGTGTGAAAAGATACATAGCAATATGTATTTAAGGGTCTATATACAACGTCAGACAAGTTATATTTGAAAAAATATCTTTGAAGAAGTGCCTTATGTCCTTCTCTGTACCGCTGATAACGAGTATGCAAAACATTATGACGATCGGCTGAACAGTTAAGGCGTGAAAGCGTAACAAACAAACAAAATATGTAAACTCACATTCGGATTGCCATAAAATAATGCTAAAACTTCCCGAAATAAAGAATGACTTGATGAAAATCGTGGTTTAGTAGTGACACTGCGCTCTTATACCGACATTAGCATTGACCACGTAAACTATAAATCCGGGCGGATTCCCAGGGGACCGTCGGTCCGGGAATCCCGCGCGATCCCGCCGCGCCCCGGAATCAATAACTCTTCGCACCCGATGACGTGCGATTTGCGGGTGATCCGGGATAATGCCGGACCATTTGTCACATTGTTGTCTATAGCGGGGTAGCTTTGTTCTATTAATACTGTACTAGCTGCTGCCCGCGGTTTCACTCGCGTTCATTACCTAGTTCTTTTATTGCAATAAAAGAATTTATTATTATTATTATTAAAACAACAAAACAAAAAGCATAAATAAATAAAAAAGTGCCCTATGTTCTTCTCTGTACCCCTGAAAACGTGTATGCTAAATTTAATGAAGATCGGTAGAGCATATAGATGGGCAATCAACTTGGTTTTAACAGGTGCTTGGCTTTTATCAGCCTTAGTTCGTTCTTACTAGTAGGTAGGTAGGTAGTAGTTAATTAGCCTAAGCATCGGATTTAAAACGGGCTCAAAAGCGGCTGATTGCCAAACAAATAAATACATTCGCATTAAATATTAGTGTAGAATAGGTAGATATAGGTATGAAAACCAACGAATTTTCACAAATATTCAACTTTCACAACAACCCATGGCGGCGGCTGCGTCGTGAGTCCGGAGTTAGCGCGAGCCGGGCGCTTATTTGCGCGTCGTGCGCCGCGCCCGTGAGCGGCCGGGCGCGGCGTGCGCGGGCCACCCGCCATGGGCGGCAGCGGGAGTGCGAGCGGGAGCGGAAGCGGAAGCGGATGGTTTGTGAGAATTTCAATTATTAAGCGGCTTAAAAAAGGATGTATTCTACTCTGGTCTAAACAGAGGAACTAAGGATAAGATCAAAGTGAACAAACACTCGTTTGTACCAACCGTATATTATGTACCTTTGTGTAACTTTTTTTGGACACAACATCGTGTACATGACCTATTTTCACAAACCTTTTAAAATTAGAATTGCCTTCGTTTATATAGTTGCCCAAAAATACATATGTACATTGTTAGTTTTTTAAACTATATAGAACAACTCCAAAAATATATTAAACTAGGTTATTATTGTAATCAATTTAATGACCTACAAGTCTGTAAAATAAGATTGGAAACGGCGTATATAACAACGACTGGCCACCTACTCTTAAATGTTTTTCGTAAATAGAAATCCTTATCCTTACTAATATTATAAATGCAAATGTGAGTTTGTTTGTTTGTTTGTTACGCTTTCACGCCTTAACGGCCCAACCGATCATGATGAAATTTTGCACGAACGTTGTCAGGAGTACAGAAAAGGACATAGGGTATTTTTTACCCCGGAATTCCCGCGGGGATTCCGACATTACCATGGGTGATACCGCGAGGATCAGCTAGTATAATATACAACGTCAAAAAGCTACATCATAAAGTGGTAGTGATCTACGACAAGAAATTCCCCGCTCCCGCTACCGGTCATGACGTACACCACCCACCCGCCTCACGACTGCGAGTGTTAATGGATCGCTCAAATATTAGCCTACCAGCGGTGATGTTAACAGTGGCTACCTTATGTCGAGTGAGCGGTGCGAGCGGCGACTCGGCGGCGCCCGGCGGTCGCTATATGCTACATCTTATGACTCCACTACATTATCGCCGAGTACAGACGATTATCCGTGAGCACGATAGTGTGTAGGGCATATACCTGCTCGGCTGTGCTCGCCGATGTGTCTATGATCGCTTGCGACCCGTGAATTGTCGGTTTTTGGGCACGCATCAAAGGGAAACGGCTGTGGTTGCGTTGAGGTGACCACACTATCGCCGATCACACGATCAACGATCATCGGCGATAATGTAGTGCAGGCATTATCTAAGCGACCGAAAAACAAATTAGATTTTATTGCCTGCTGGAACTGTTTTGATTATTACACAATCATAGAGGTGAATGGCTCTTTCTCGTGGTTTCAGTGGCATGCCAAATTTCATACAAATCCGTCAGCTGTTTGAGAAAATCCGTCCACAATGAATTACCGTATAAATAATTTAACTTTTGTTTCTATCATTTTTCGGTTGCAATCAAAAATATAGCGGGTTTTACGATTACAATATACACGTTCTGACAGCAACAATATCTAACAATCAAGCAAAATAAACAAACTTCAAAAATTGAAGCTGTCTAAACATGATTAATTATTTAAAAAAACGCTATTATTCTGATTGAAACTGAAATACGATTGCAACATAAGTACTATTGTGTATTTTTGGATAAATAAATAACAAATAAATAAACAAAACTTACATAATTACCCTGCGGAACTTGGCTCAGCACACTGATAGGTACTCCTATATACCATTATACGAATATGCACTAAGCTCGCTCAATACATAAACGCGCATGCGCAAAACAATCGTTTGAAATATTGTATTTGGTGATGAATAGTTTTCATTAGTTTTTTGTGGTATCAAGTTTAAATGCTGCAGAATCATCATCAAGAATTAATATTTTATCTGCCCCATTACTCAAAGGTATATTGCTGCTTCACTTGTAACTAAAAAACGATGTAATAAAATTTTAAAAATAATTTTGACCTACTTCCAATTGTCGTATCAGAATAAAACTTAGCATAATATGTAGTTCAGATGACGATGCAATATTATTATAACACGGAGCTGATCTGATTATGGAGCCTGAAGATTGTCATGAAAACTCTTTAATTAAACGACGCAACCCCATCGGTTTGAGGCTCGTTTGGTTGGTCTTGATAAAGACTCTGGTCCTAGATGATTACTGTCAAACACAAATTTAAATATCATTTATTGAAACAAATGAAAAAAAAATTGAATAAAACAGGATACAGGAAAAGGCGACCTTGATGATAGAGCAACCTCAAGAACAGAGAGCTGTAGGCTTTTTCAGGTTAAACTGACCTCTAAAGTTATTTAGCAGTTCTTCAGTAAAATGGTCGTGCGTGCGTGCGTGCGTGCGTGCGTGCGTGCGGGGCGGCGGGCGTGGTCGCACAGCGAGTGCAGCTGCCACGCCTCCCAACGATGCGTATCTAACTACTCACTCCTATATGAGTAAACCGAAAGACGGCTGGTAGAGTTCAAAGTGGAAAAACGGCTTAAAGATCTCTACATATTGTAAAAGTAAAAACTTCGAAAGATGCACTAGAAATTGTAGAAAAAATCTTTTATGTCGACAATGTACCTATTATATAGGTAGGTTTTATTATAATTTTTTTATATTTTTTCTATGCATACAGTTTATGCATTCGCAAAAAAAAATTTGATACTAAAACACGTATAACAAAGCATTTGCAGTGATAACATATTATGTGACCTTACTTTAAACAAACAAATGTAATAAAATATTTACATAGGATTTCAAATTTACTTGTAGGATTGGTGTTTGAAAGTAACAGTAGATATTTTAAGAAAGGTCATTTTCGATCCAAAGGGTCTTGCTCAATAATATAATTTAGAAGTTTGTATTCTAATACACAATTTGGATTTCAGCGCAGACTAAAAAAAAAACTTCTTATCTTACTTATTTTAGTATTTTTTTCAAATTTCCAAATTGTTTTGTGAAGTTAGCCTTTACCGAGCAAGATGGGAAAAATACGTATAGCGCAAAAGATTCTCTCCCTTCCAAAAGCTTTCACATAAATAAAAAATTAAACGAAAAAGTATAACTAGCGAGAAAGCTCATAACAATCGTACTTATACTTTCATGAATACGATGTCTTTGTGAGTATGATATCTGTGTTTAATCTTTCAAAGTATCTTTAGAAATAATTTCGTTTAAGCCCGCCGTCTACCTAAGCCGCAGCTTCAAACTTCGCGTTCAAATTGAAACGGCTCAAGTGAACTTTGGTTTCATTTCGAACTTATTGTATTTAATCCTTTGTTAGGCAATAACTTAACGTTTTAAATATGGTTTGAGGAAAATAAGTGGTCGACGGAGCGAAAGTATCTGCACTGACTGCTCCCCGCAGTTTGAACCAAATGAATTTTGGAATTTTCTAGAGTAGTGTAGTTAATTTTGTCATTCATTTTCGGACACTAAGTTGCAACAGTTTTTTTTTAAGTAAAATGAAAAACTGACGCTATTAAGAGACAAATATATTCATAAATAGAAGAGAACTAAGCCTGCGAGACAATGGGCTAGAATACATACAGGATTGAAAGGATTGAAAGATAAGGGCAGCTACCTTAAAGGTTGAAGCTACGCGATCCCTTATTTTTTGAGTTATTGCTATCGGCGTTGACAGATTTAAAAAAAAATGAGAGGTTAGTGAGAAATCGGCGATTTTCCAAAAAAAAAATACCTTAATGAAAGATCAAAAGGCGACAAAGATAATATTTTTGAAGACGGCTGAACCAAAAATTGAAAAAAAAATAGACTCAATTTACTTGATGATTTATTAACTCAATCACGCACACAACCTTTGAATATGTTTACAAACAAAAAAACGAAATTTATGTATTTAATATTGCAGTTTGTGATTACAGGTATAATTTATGTGTCTTATTAATTATACTAGCTGTTCCTCGCGGTCTTAGCCGTGTTGATTTCGGAATTCCCGCGGGAAGAGTACCCTATGCGTTATTGTGATGTATAAGCTATATTATTGTAAAGTTTCATTGAAATCCATTCAGTAGTTTTTGCATGAAAGAGTAATATACATCCATCCATACATACAAATACAAACTCTCGCGTTTATAATATCAGTATCCTTCCATAGATTTAGGGTGTGATACGTCCTATTATTAAACCATGACTCTATAAAAATCAGAGCAGATGCATCGAAAGTACCAGGGCGTCAGACCCGTGGCGTCGGTAGAGTTCCCAAGAGAGAGTTAATTCTCTTTACGTGTTGCTGTCCGACGGCGGCGCCCGCCCCGCGCCCCGCGCCTCATCGCCCCGCGCTCCCGTGCCGAGGGTAGACTGACAAAACTCACAAATGTAGCGCAAAACGAAAAACAATGTTCGCCTAATGGCCTCGCGCTTTATCTAGCGGTTTTTTTTATAGCGGTTCTATTTGTGAGTCACTGTTTTCGTTTTCACATTAGAAATGAACAGTTTATGGAATTACAGTCTTAGATTAAAACAAGTTACAGACAAACTGACTTACTAAGGTTGTTCTTAGTTGACACGAAAGAACCAAAAAGCATATATCCGCTTCTGTTTAAAGGTTGGGGTTTTTCAGAGTCAAATTATTACGTGATTTTTACGCAAGTTACCTACTCATTAAATTGATTCATTTTTTATAACAGATAGGTAGTTAAAATGTTTAAAAGTTAAATTCCAAACGCATGTTTATCAACCATGTAAAAATATATACATAAAAATGATTTTTTTTTATTTTATTTATTTATTTAAAAATACTTACAGCTTAATTGTTTGTTTATCTCGCTAAAACTCGAGAATAGCACGACCGATGTCAATAATTCTTATTTTATTGGGTTCATAATTATTAGAAGGTTATTGTATTAAAGAAAATTGGGAGTTCCTGCGGGAATTTCGAAACTCACACGGGTGAAACCGCGGGGCATAGCTAGTAATATTATAAATGTTAATTTGATTGTGTATGTAATGCTTTAACTACTCAACCGATTATAATAAAATCTTGCATTCACATTGTCAAGGGTCTAGAAAAGAACATAGGGTACTTTTTATCCCGGAATTTTCGCAGGAACTCCGAAATTATCGCGGTTGAAATTTAATAAAAAATACATTATTTTCGAAGGCATACCAAAGCTTTGTAAAACTATTTGACTTTATAACGAAACGCAACCGAAGATAACTGGGCCGCATTAGGGTGACCACACCGTCTAATTACCAGTCGCCTTCCCTGCTCCCCTGGTAATCCTTCCCACACATCCAAACACCCGCCATATCATCACGCCGCGCCGGAGGGGGACCGGCAGCTGTTATATTATTAACAAGGATTACGACGCTCAATTACTCCGGTTGTTTTGGATTTAGCTCGCTTTGTTCTTTGGTTATAATATTTTAGGGTGTTATTTTTATTGACTTTTTAATTTTTATTCTATAATATCTTTGGCCGATAAGGGGTTATAAAATCACCAATCAAAAGTTTACATAGACTCACCTACTTCTTGACTGACAAGCATTACTTCCTTTATTTATTTAAATAATATTAACAAATAATAATAATAATCCACTTCACAACACACAGATCTACTTGATCCCACACTAAGCTATAAGCTTGTGTCGTGGAAACCAAGCAAACGTGGTATATGCTACACATATTGTTACCAAACCGAAATGATCGGGAATAAAAAAAACCACTTACAGGAACAAACAATATTTACTTTTATTGTTTTTAGAAGTATTCTCCGTTGCAATCAATGCACTTTTCCATTCGCTCGAACCAATTATCGAAACAGTTATTCCAGTTTGAAGTTGGTATAGTCAAAATAGTTGTTTTCTATGCACCAACTGCTTCATCTGGGTTTGAAAACCGCTGACCTCGTAATAAATCTTTGGTTCTTGTGAATGCAAAATAATCATTGGGACTTATATCAGGGCTGTACGGAGGATGGTCCATCAACTCCACGTTTTTGTGCTTTAAAAACTCAATCGTCTTTCGAGCGGTGTGGGAGCTTGCATTGTCGTGATGCAGGATTATACGGCGTCTTGGGTTATCTTCACGCAGTTTGGATATTACTTCTGGCAAACAAACTGTTGTGTACCAATCAGCGTTAATTGTTCTATGTTCTTGCAAAACGATTGTGGCAACGTGGCCTTTTTTTGAGACAAACGAAGCCACCATTTTTTTTTAAACACTGCGAGAACGTACAACTTTTGTTGGCTTGGTTTCGCCTTCGAACACCCAAACGGCGGATTGGAGTTTTCTTTCGGGTTCATATGAATATATCCATGATTCGTCACCTGTGACGATGTTATAAATAGCATTTGAGATCCCTTTGTTGAAGCGTTGCAGAGTAATGCGACACCAATTGACACGAGCCGCTTTCTGTTCTTCCGTCAGGTTATGGGGTACCCAGCGGGAAACTAGTTTCCTGACATGTAACTCATCATGTAAAATCGTTTGGATTGCATTCATATCAATGTTTAAAGTCGCCCCCATCTGCTCATATGTCACATGTCTGTCATCCTTAATTATTTGGCGCACCATAGTTATGTTTTCAGGCGTTACCGCCGTTTTTGGCCGACCTGTAGAGGGCAAGGTACTGAGAGATAATTGTCCACATCGGAATTCTGTATACCAGCGATATACCGTCGTTTGACTTGGTGCTTCACAGCCAAATAAGGCCACAAGTTCAGCAAGGCATGTTTCTTGTGATAATCCTCGTCGAAAGTTATAATAAATAATCACACGAAAATTTTCCCGTGTAAGCTTCATTTTCGCTATCCGCTTGTAAACTTAAAATTGACACTGTTCGTTTTTTTATTCTTTTCTTTCTAATTTTTATATGTCATTATATTAAAAAGAAAAGACGTTTTTATATAGCAAAAAGTTTTTAATCCAAGCTTAAGTATAATTAATGTATTTCCGATCATTTCGGTTTGCCCTAGGTATATACACACCCAGACTGGAAAATGGAACCCTGTGTTCATCACACAAAGTCCACCCCCACCGGGAATCGAACCCGGAACCTCTTGATTAGCGGGCAGGCATGGTGACCATTGCGCCAACCGGGTCGTCTTTAATGCGAGATTTAATTTAACTTTCCCATAAATTAGTCTCTCTGTTTTTAATTTTTGCACCGAGATAGACGCTAGAGCAGAAAACGCTATGAGATTCGTACGTGATTCCTTAGGGAACCCTGAAATATACACGGTAAAAACCGCATGCACCAACTTGTTAGTGCTATAAAATAAATGGTGATTCCTTGAAACTATCTCATTAACAACAAATAAATTCACATGGGATTCGAATCCGCTACCTCGCCCCTAACGCTCGGTTATTAACTCGCCCCACGGTGTTGCCAACAAAATTAACTCTCCGCTGATCCTTCAATACGTTTTTATTGCGAACTCCGCGAAATAATGTTAAATCAAGCGCAAATCCCGGTTATATTCATGGCAACCCCAAAACTTGGCGGGTATTTTTCTGCGGTGGAAACATTATCTTTTATTGAGATATGTTTTTATGGCATACGATCTTCTCGGGCTATGATAATGATGGGGAGTTTATATTTTTTTGGTTCAGTATTTTAATATGGTTTTCTACAGCAAACTTAATATAAAAATTGACAAAGTTATTACTAAAAAGCTTTAATTCACAACACTCAGATCTATTTGATCGTACACTGAAATATAGGATTGTATCGTAAAAGCCAAGCAAACGAGGTACATACTTTGTAAAACTACATTGTATGTAACCAATATGCAAATGTGAGTTTATTTGTTTTATACGCTTTTAAGCCTAAACTACTTAATCAATCACCACAAAATTTTACATTACACGTTGTCAGGGCTACAGAGAAGGACATGGAGTACTTTTTATCCCGGGATTCCTGCGGAGACTCCAAAATTGCGTGCGTGCGAAACCGTAGGGAACAGCTAGTCCTACTATTATTATAAACGTGAAAGTGTGGATGTTTGTTACTCAATCACGCAAAAACGGCTGAACGGATTTGGACGAAATTTGGCATGCACGTTGTCAAGGGTACAGAGAAGGACAAAGGGTACTTTTTATCCCGAAATTCCTGCGGGAACTCCAAAATGGACGCGTGCGAAACTGCGGGGAACAGCTAGTACGAAATAAAATAAAACTACTATATAATATAAAGCACTAGTGGTGGCCATTAGTGCGATATAATGTACTACATCGATAATAATAACTCGACTCGTCACCTGTGGATCGATACAAACTAGTGGGTGCGCCAGCGCCCGCCAGGTGTTGATAGAAAGTGATTACAGTTTAAAATGTATTTGCTATCGGTAAAATAGGGGATTAGTATAACTGTAATGGTGATGATCATTTATTTATATTAAAACTAATTTAAGGTTTTTAACTGTCAGTTTTTTAAATAAATTGGGTCAATAAAACACAGATTACTTAACAAACCTAATGTTATTATCATTTTAAAATACATTAATGAAAAGATATCGTTTGTCATTAAGAACTGAGACAGAGTTTTTGTCACTGAAAGTTTCAAAAACATTGTACAATGTATATACTGTAACTTTTAAGACGTAAAGGCAACTGAGAAATATCGGCACTTCTTATACTTTAGGTCGATTGTGTTCTATTTTGATGAAGCTTGATTTTGTCACTGTGAAATAATAAAGTTCTAAAGTTTACATCATATCAACCATTCACACTAACCACAACTCGCTAAAAAATTAAATTCTCTAAGGTAAGTGTTTCGTTTAAAAAAATCATCAATCAATACTTAATAAAATCACGTTTGGGAGTTTTCAATAACTTTAATATTAAGTTGAAATGCTGCAGAAACTTTATACAAAATAGCATTATGCTATTTCACATCCTACTAATATTATAAACGCGAAAGTTTGTAAGTATATATGTATGGATGGATGGATGGATGTTTGTTACTCTTTCACGCAAAAACTACTAGATGGATTTAAATGAAACTTTACCATAATATAGCTTATACATCAGATTAACACATAGGTTACTTTTTATCCCGGAATTCCCGCGGGAACTCTGAAATTAACGCGGGTGAAACCGCGGGGCACAACTAGTGCTGAATATTCGATTATTCTTTAATATTTAAATAAATTTGCTCGCCGAGCCAAAAGCATACCTAGTTGTCGCAAGAAGCAGTCATTTTGTCGATTATAGTAAGACAACATGGAACTTCACGAGCGCAATAGCAAAAACATAATACCAATGTTGTCATACATCACTAAAATCATATCATACGATAAATACATTGTATTACAAACAATAATAACAGGACATTACAGGTTTCGTTGAGCTGGGGCTGCGCTGGTCCGGGACTCCCGGCTCCCCGGGACTCGGGATTCGGAATCCGGGACGCGGGACTTAGACCCTAAGTTATTGGGTTAATAAATCTTAATACAGTGGCCCGCCGCGAGCATGCTAATGCCCCTAATATCGTAGTGCTGCCCTCTGTGCACGCACCGTCGCGACCTTTTGAACTTTGGTTTTAATATTAATATTAAACTCGTGTTTTATAGCAAAAACGGTACTGGAAAAGATATTGTGAGTCGAAGTTTTTGCCAGTGTCGCAAAAACTTTTCAAGAAATATTTATATCGAATGCGAATAATTTATGACCTAAGTCTACCACAAAATAGATGATAATAGTTATTTATTTAATAATTCTTCAATAAAGAGCATTTTACAAATTGGTATATCTATTTATACAAAGATGGATTATATTGACGCCGCCGTTTGACCGATCATCAAGAAAGGCTGGCACATTTTTTTTTTTCACAGAGAAGCTTTTTCATACAGTTTACTTGCCAATAGATGGTGTACGAAATAAATGTAACTGGCAAGTCAACGTTTACCGAGTTCTGCTAGTCTATTTATAAGGAAGTATCTTAAAAAAAAGAAATAAAAAAAAATAATACATAATAGTTTTGTTACTATTACAAAGTAAGTAAAAACTGTAGCAACGAAAATAAAAGAAATAGCGAATAAAAATAAAATGCTTTATTGCATTCTCTTTTTTATCTGGTTGGTTGCTGTTGCAATGCCATTGTAATGTTCTAGTCCATTAAACAATTAACTTGGAAAACGTTGCGCTATACGAACGCAGAATAATGTATCAGATAGAAAAAGATTTCTCATGTACCTACTGAATCTATTGATAGCGGCGCGGTCGGAGCTGTCCAAACATCGCGAACGCTAAACGAGATAATGTGGCAAAATGTATTTTTATCGATACATCAACGCTTGTCGACTGTCGCATTAGCAACATCACTACGACTATACATCTTTTTAATAATGGAAGGATTTGGTGAACGAAATGAGAATGCGCGGGGACGCGATGGTGACATATTTGTTTTTTTTTTTATGCTATTTTAGTTGCACCGTAGCGAATGAGAATTTAAATTTTTAAACGTTCTTTCAGATAGTACATATAGAACGTTGTAATTTTTGCTAAGTTTATTCATAAGGTAATTTCTTTCTACTAATTGCTATTTGTGAAGTGAAGCTATTATCAAATAAAAAATTTACAGATTTAAAATAAGTACCTATACCTAGTAATCCTGAATTCGTGATAGGTAGCTAAGTCTATCTTATACATCATTTTCCATTGAGGATATAATTGTGTTTGATTTATGCAAATATTATTATTATTTTCAATTTATGTTTGTCCATCTGTAATCTGTATATATAGGTAGATATATTCGTACGTGCAATACGTAAATATATTATAAATGCGAAGCCGGGAATTTCATAGTTGCATTCTTAGCTAGCTTAAAAGTTTTATTCACAATCGATTCACGAGTAGAATAGGACAATTTGAAACTAGAAGCGGATTGTGACGCCAATGCTCTTTAAAAACATCGTGTAAACCGCGCGGAATAACTAGTATGCTTACCTATAGTTCTATAGGTACCTAATAAATACCTAATAAAATCAAATATGTCAAAGACGTGATAAGTGATAAGGTTCCTGTACGGTTTTTTGTCAAAACATTAAACAAATTGGCCAAGTAGGTAGGTACATTATAACAATGTAATGACATAATACATTGTAATATAAGCAAGGTTTTACAGATAGAGAATTTAAATATTACACTATGCTGTACGCCAACCGAATGGGCATGATGACGAGGTATAGAAATCAACATTCTATTTAGAACGTCAATTAGATAATAAAAAAATACTGGACACGTATTTTTTGCTTTTTCAAATTATTGAATAAAATATACAGATAAAACGCATTAAAATTTACGAGTTCGTTCGGGAAGCTCGTGACGTTATAACTAAGTAGGTGCATAGTGTATCTAGGCATGACGTCATCATGAAAAAAATTCAGGGGCATATAACTTTTGCTATGGAAAAAGTTACATTTGTTATATTATAAAATAAGTTGGTAGCGAGTAGAGAGTAGAGAGATACAAGAGTACAACAGTAGGGTTATGTGGATACTTCTGATATGACGCCTCTCTAGACTCTGAAAAAGTGAGCTCACAAATATATTATACAAAATATTAGTTCGGAAAAAGGCCACATTTAACTAACACGTTATAAACAAGTACCTATGGCGGCCAGACAATAATATTCATTGTACATTACGGTATAGGTATAGGTTACGAACCTTTTACCAAATAGACGCATTCGAACTACGCCGGATTGAACCCAACGTCCCGGACTCCAGGGAAGGGACATAACGCTTTTCCCTTACGTGACTCATGACGATTTATTTATTTATTTATTGCACATCCATTAAGTAACATAAGGTGTTGAGGTAGTTAGTAAACAGTTCTTTATGGACCCTGTTTATAGGGCACAGTACAAAACATTTCAAATTTAGGCCAGTTGATTCCTACCGGAAGTTGCTTTTCGCGAAGAGAACTTTATTGCAATTTTTTTTTAAACTCGTTTTAGAAAACACCAGCTGGCGTCTACTATACGCGCGTCTTATAATGAACTTTGGAAAAAAAACACAATGGGCTCCACAGTCCATAGAGGTAGGTGTGTGTGTGTGTGTTCGTGTGAGTCGATTTGGCAGTGTTTTTAGCGTGGCCATAAACGTTGCCGCGAGCCGGCGCGAGTCTTTGAATTTTGATGGACCTTTTTTTTTGATAATATTTTATTTGATCAAGATACGCTTTGAATAAATGCAGAACAATCTTATCGATATGAAGAAAACAAAGAAATTTTATACTAATTATTTTTTTACTTCAAATAGAGTTTACTGCAAATACGAGTAAAGCATGACGTATTGTAGAGTTTTCTATATGAATAAAATAAATATTGTATATGAGTATAACAAAACTCAAAGTAACTTTCTGTTTTGCTTGGACTTTGAAGTTTGATTGGTTATGAAACTCTTAGTCTTCAATAACAGAGGCACTCGAGCTAATATTTCTTAACTGAAATCCCGCAAATCTGACATCCTGAAAAAATTATCGATTTTTCTATCAATCGATTATGTTTGTAAGATAATCGACTTACTACTACTATATAAACTATAAAAATATATTAAAATCCCGCCCAAAGCTCTTTTTCTCATACATAGACTGTACAAAAAAAACTCATGTTTTTTTTTAACGTTACGGACGTTTTTTGCCGGCTAGGGTACCCCTCCGCTATGCCCCATAAGGAACTTCGTTCCAAAAGCATGCAGTTTTCTATGATACACAATAATCAATTTTTCCACAGTCATAATCTATTATTTCTTCTAATTAAAATCGTTTTTTTCCAAATCCTACTAATATTATAAGCGCGAAAGTTTGTAAGTATGTGTGTTTGTTACTCTTTCATGCAAAAACTACTGGATGGATTTAAATGAAACTTTACAATAATATAGCTTATACGCATCAGATTAACACATAGGGTACTTTTTATCCCGTAATTCCCGCGGGAACTCTGAAATTAACGCGGGTGAAACCACAGGGCACAAGTAGTCGATCATAATTGAACAAAAATCGATTTTTAAATCCACGATTTTTTTCACTAAAGTCACATGTCTACTACTTATACAAACAAGTTAGATACATACTTTACGAGTCCTGCTTAAGCAGGACCAATCAAAAATTATGAAGACTCATTTGTGTGTTCCCCTCCACGGAAATCTTTAGTAAAAGGCGAAAGATTTATACGTTTTGAAGGGAAACCAGAGTTAACTGTGCTGCTGAGCCATCTCTTGCTGCCCCCCCTTCAGGGGGGCAGTAGAGGAAACTGTGCCGGGGCTGAGCCCCCTACAGTAGTCAATCCCACGCTGTCCGCTAAAGAACGGACAGGAGATTGGGTGGAGTCCTACGGACTCGTTGGATCGCCTGGGCGAGAGCCGACGCCACTATCGGTAGTGGCATCCAGGCTTCGCCCTTTTCCTCGGAAGCAGGTTCACGGGTCGCGAGCGACGAGCTCGCGCGGATATCTTTTCCCCTCGGGTGGCCGAGCGTGAAGAGGCGCCAGTTCTCGAATGTGCTCGAGGTCCGACGCATCGGCACGCTCGAACATCCGAGTGGATAGACGCTGGATGAAGTCATCCAGCGGCTCGACTCCCAGGTCCCTCCGGATGACATCGTTGCGTACATAACGCGGTGCTCCGACGATGGTACGCAGTGCCAGAGACTGCTGTGGGTGTATAGTTTTGCGCAGCGTGGCACACGGCAACGCGTACCACGCCGGGGCGGCGTACGTAAGTCGGGATCTTACATACGTTTTGTAGATCCCGACCTTCACCCTCAGAGGGAGCCGGGAGGCGAGCACGCCGCGCAGTAGTATCCGCGCCGACCGCGCACTCGCGACTATATTTTTAACGTGTGGCTTCATAGTGAGGCGGCGATCCAAGGTCACCCCGAGGTACTTGACCGTCGGGGACCATACAATCTCCTGTCCGTGCAGACGGAGACGTTGGGGAACTGGCAGCTGCCTGCTGACGACGATGGCCTGCGTCTTCCCGACATTGACCGACAGTCTCCATTTGGAGAGCCAGTCAGGGAGGAGATCGAGCGTGCGCTGCAGCCGCTTGGCGAGTTAACTGTGCAACTGTACCACGGACCCTACATGATGTTTTGGCAAATGTCAACAGCGCAGTCTAGGATTGTATTGATAATTATAAAACGCCATCTATGTTGTTCAGTACTAGGTAATCAGCAGTGGCGAAGGTACCATATAAGCCAATTCCCACCGGCTTCCCTTCAAAAGTTTGGAACACAACCACTCGAGAGAGTGGTAATTGAGAAACCGCGTCATTGAGAAATGTCAAAATCAGTAATTTTAAAAGTATAAAGCAATTACCTCGACGTACGTATTTAGGTATTTGCGATAAGTAGATACTTTGATAAGTTGTAGATAATTAAGTATTTAGAGTAAGTAGATTTCCGGGTTACCTTTCTCAATATTTCACCCTTCGCCACTGGTAATCAGACAAGCAAATAACTAACTATAGGACTCGCGAAGGTTATTTAAGAAGAGAAACAAAGCCTATTTTCATTATGATCGACTATTAGGTATTTAAAACATCGCTGTAGAGTTTTTCTTGAAATTGAGATTTATAGACTATGGTGCTGTAGACTAAAAATTCTTTTGTAGAGATGAATATACTCGAACTTTCATGGTACATATATTTTTTGAACGCTACTATTGAAACTTTACCATCCAAACACTTCTAGCACAAAAAAAAAAATCTCATCAAAAGTCAAACGTGAGTGCTCTATTTAAAAATATGCTTTATCGTCTGTGTACTTGCAGTTGGTTATCTCTCTTACAGGCCTCACAGTCATAACCAGGATGCAATATAAAGCAATATAGATGGCGTTGCATAATACTCGATACAATCTTGAACTGCGCTGTTGACATTTGCCAAAACATCATGTAGGGTCCGTGGTACAGTTGCCCAGCTAACTCTGGTTTCCCTTCAAAACGTATAAATCTTTCGCCTTTTACTAAAGATTTCCGTGGAGGGGAACACTCAAATGAGTCTTTGTAATTTTTGATGGTCCCGCTTACGTGGGGCTTTATAAATAAATATGTCGCTGTTTTAACTAAACAAGTTAACACTAACTGATATTGCAATGCAATTGGGTATTCTCCGAGGTATGAAAATCAAAATTCTAATTAGTCCGTCAGTTAGAAAATAAAAAAATAATAGACACGTATTTTTTGCTTTTTCAATTTAATGAAAATGAACATAGATAAAGCGCATTAAAGTTTAGGGTGGGGGGCTCGTGACGTCAATATTCATTATAAGCGCCATACAAACCGCACCGAGTTGTGACGTCACGCGAAATTTCAACTCAATGTTTCTCTGTTATTTTTTGATTACGTAAAAAAAGAAAAAATACGTGTCCAATATTTTTTAATAATCCACACGACGACGGACTAAAAAAAATGTTTTTGTCAAATAGTCAATTATGTTTATTCGATTTATCCATGGAGTTATATTTTGGAGCTAGAATCTGACATTGAGACTTGAGTGAAAAAAATCATAAAATCGTTTACTGTACAAAAGGTCCTACTGGGGAGTTAAGCGATGCTCAGCTTCTCTCTAGCCATAGCACTAGGAAACTGTGAAGGGCGGATATTCTACGGGTTGATATTAACGTCAAAAACAGCAATATTTATCGGTCAACTTTGAATAAAAAAATCTGAAAAATTCTGAATGAACGCTCTGAGGTATCGCATTTTGCGTACACTTGTTGGTATTTACTCGTAAAACGTAATTAGATTTTTGTATCTACTCCAAGGCTGGAAGTGAGTAAATATTGAAGTGTTTGCACGAAAACCAAACTAAGTCAGTATTTGCCAACACGACAGCAACACCCACAGCGTGCTGTCTGACTGTATGTACAACATGTCGCAGGCCATTTGTAAATTAGGTCCATTTGCAAAACATTCAGCGTTTTTTAACGTCGAGACTAGAAAAAAATATTTGTGGTAAGTTTTCGCAAGTCGGACATGATTTATTTATTTTCTATTTCCCGCGGTTTCACCTGCATCAATTTAGGAATTTCCGCAGGAATTTGGGATAAAAAGTACCCATGTCCTTCTCAGTAGTAGTATAGGTTAAGTGGTTGAGGCTTGAAACCATAGCAAACCAACAAAAAAATACTCTCAAAAGAGAAACTCAAATTTCGCATTTAAAATAGTAAGGATTCTCATTATGATTTACAGTTTCTTTTATGTATGTGTGTGTAATATAGATACCATCAAATTAAATACTAGTCGATTCTCCGCGGTTTTACTCAAGTTAATTTCGGAGCTCTCGGAGGAATTCCGGGATAAAAAGTAGGTATTCTATTTTATAATCCCATATCTTATGTTACGCTAAAGCATAAAATAGACTTGTTCCCGGGGTATGAAAATCAAAATTCTATTTAATCCATCTTGTACATTATTAACAATAATAGACCCGTATTTTTTGGTTTTTTCAAATTATTGAAAAAATACTAAGATAAAACGCATTAAAGTTTAGGAGTGGGGGCTCTGACGCCATTTGAACGTAATGTATCTCCGTTATTTATACATGTCCAATATTTTTTATTAAACTACAAGACGGACTAAAAATTAAAATTTGGTTGACAAGCCCATTGTTTTTGTACTTCAAACTTCGAACGGAATTTCGAATAAAACGCAACCCTCTATGGATAATATATCTATGGATAAAACATTCACACATTCGACAGGAAATAATTAGAATGGGACAGACAGTAGTCGATTGTCTAACAGTTTTATTATAGCCGTGAGCGCTCTTTGTCTGCTGACCACACAAGCTTTAGCGGTTGGGAGAGACAGCACAAACAATCACATATTTCTCTTTTTTTTTTTCCACGCGCCTCGGAGATACCACTTCGCGCCCAACTGTGATATTTTACAATCCGTCTCGGTTGTTTTTTTTGTTCCCGCGTGCAGCGTGCTCCGGAGATGCTTTTTTTGTAGACGCTACTATGTGTTTTACCGTGTGTAGATATTTGAGTGAATATCTCACGTTTTTTTTAGGTTTTTTGTGTATTTTTCTGTAGTTTCAATGAAGAATTTATGACGTTACCACGTTAACGTGTAGAATATTGTTTCGAAATGTAGGTACAAGTAATATCACTAGAATAGTCTAGGGCCCGAATTTCTCCCGATTATATAAAAAATTCAGCAATACCAGCATCCTTACTCCTTACTAATCCTACTAATATTATAAACGCGAAAGTTTGTAAGTATGTAAGGATGTAGTTTTTTTATGTAAGTTTGTAAGGATGGATGGATGGATGGATGTTTGTTACTCTTTCACGCAAAAACTACTTAATGGATTTAAATGAAACTTTACAATAATATTGCTTATACATCAGATTAACACATAGGGTACTTTTTATCCCGTAATTCCCGCGGGAACTCTGAAATTAACGCGGGTAAAACCGCGGGGCACAACTAGTATAAAATATAATGATACGACTTAAGTTACCCTAAACTAATAACAAACTGATAAGACGTGCTTACACTTGCTAAGCTGCAAAACAAACTTTTATTATAATCCTTATTTTGGTTCTAAATATCATAATATAACAACACTTTGCATAAATCGATATCAGGTACCTCTAATGGGGATGTGGACTACTTTTGAAAATCAAAATTCTAATTAGTCCGTCAGTTAAAAAATAAAAAAACAATAGACATGTATTTTTTGCTTTTTCAAATAATTTAAAATATACTGAGATAAAGCGCATTAAAGTTTAGGGTGAGGGGGTCGTGACGTCACTAACCGATAAAACCGCCATACAAACTGTCCGAATAGTGACGTCACGCGAAATTTCAACTCAATATATCGCCGTTAGTATTTGATTACGTAAAAAAAGAAAAAATAAGTGTCCAATATTTTTTAATAATCTACAAGACGGACTAAAAAATAAAAATTAGTCAACACGGTTTATTATATTTTAGCAACCTAATATCACATATCGAAGTACAATCCTTATCCTTACTAATATTATAAATGCAAAAGTGAGTTTGTTTGTTTGTATGTTACGCTTTCACGCCTTAACGGCCCAACCGATCCTCATGAAATTTTGCATACGCGTTATCAGGGGTACAGAGAAGGACATAGAGTACTTTTTATCTCGGAATTCCCGGGATTAAAATGATTGCGAATCTAAACTAAGCAACAGAGATATCATAAACTTTGTCAACCCTCTGGAATACAAGCTTGAGTTTAAACCAAGCATGGGTATTAGTGACATCAAAAAAGAAAAAGAATTTCCATCAGTTACAAAAATTTAGGATAAACCTTCACCCGACAAAGCAATAACAGTAGATGACGAGTTAGCAAACCCATCAGTTTCGATCAACCAGTCAAACATTCCTATTCACTGAACGGTGGCCGGTGGCACGTGTGAAAGTTACAAATCGTTTGAGTTAATACCCATATTTAACAATGAGCCGGCAATTTTCACGGATTACAACCGTCTTATTAGTTTGTGACACACTGACGACACGTTCGACGAACGAACGTTTCGATTGTCTTATTCGTTCATGATAGCTCCATTTCTTTTTCTTAAATTTCATTTCTTAGTTCTATTTCTTGGTGCGCGTCTTTTGTGACGTTCAAAATAGTGGTTTTTGTTTTCAATTTGACTGTTCTAACGATTTCAGCCATTTATCAAATAATTTGTGTGAGGTATATCCAATGCATAACATTCATTATTATTCTACTTTTTAATTTTTCTGTCAAATCTAATAAGAATTATAAATACAATAGAACTAGTGACCAAATAGGACTTTGACAAAGAACTAACAAATCATGATGAACTTTACACTAATATCAACATAGGCATATTAGCAAGAACAGAATTCAAGACCCCTTGTACAAACTACTCAACCACAAAGATATCCACTTTAATTAGGGGTGCGAACAGCTGAGAGAATACTCACCATCCGAGACGTCCGTGAGTATCGCATGTTAACGAAATACAAATATTGTCTGTCACTAGACACAAATTAAGACTAATGTCAAATGCAAAGCGCCGTTTAACTCCGAACTAAGTGCTTGGACAAAGCGCGAGTTAGCGGATTACCGGCCGAGCTACTCGCGTCAGCTCATTGAATCGCAGCCTTCGTCCCACCTACCCACCTCTACGATCCGTTGGTAACAAGCAATAGTATGTTAATACTATTTGTTAATCATAAACTGTCATTTTAGTTAAACAACAGACCGAAACCATCGCATATCGTAAATCATGCATTTGCATAATATGATTCATTCATTGCTATGGTCAGGTAGAGTGTGGGTTGTTCACGTATTTTATAGTCGACTATAGTTGTGGGTGGTTTCAATTATTTCCGGTGTTATATCGTATGGCCCTTCCCGAAAGTTCAACCATATTTGTTTAAAAAAATCACGCCATCCGTTACTTTGTTGTGATTTGAAATCTGAACAAACCAACACGTTTATAATAGAAGTATAAATAAGAATAAAGTGAAGAAGGAAAATATTGAATCCTAAAGTTTCTTGATTAACTTTTATCCTGAAAATCTTTAAGAATATTAAAATATTTTTTTGAAGTAAACTTATGACCCTCAAAACGTTTTGAAAGTTGTTACCAAAAAATTTCTAATCAGTTAAAATTAACCAAATGTCTTCTTGGGATTCCACAAACAGTAGGCGAGAGTAAGTTAAAGGTGCTAATGGCTAAAACTTACATAAACCGAATCGAGCCCGTGACTACGGTTGAAAGTTAATAAAAAGCCTATAAAAACAAGTTTATGAGCGATGAACCTTAGCTAAGCATTCGATATAGTCGACCACCCATTCGCAAGGTTTAAGATACTTACTGAGTTGAATGCGAAGGCTGTTATTACAATCGCTGTAGATTGAGTCAGGTAGAGAAGGGCGCGTGAAATGTATCGATATAGTGCAACTTTTGAGCCACAAGTGCGAACGTGGAGGCCCGCAAGGTGCATGGTTGGGTCCCCTTTTGCATTGGTTTAAATACAATATAACATTTTATTTTTTCCATATAATATTTGATTTATGTGGGCAGCGGATGTAAAGTATAACGGTTTTAAGTTTTTTATAAATTTCGTTCGAATTCCTTTTTGTCATTTTATGCACGTTTCGGTCAATATTTAGTTAGACTTAACAGTTATTTAACTTACTCACCTGAACTCTGCTCTCCGTCAAGCCGATTCTCATCGCGATCTCTTCCCTCATGAAGATATCGGGGTAGTGGGTCTTCGAAAAACATCTTTCAAGCTCGTTTAGTTGTGCTGGTGTGAATCTGGATACGAAAGGTACATAATGTGTATTATAATAGATGGTCGTTTGTCTGCCGTAATATACTATGCCATGATGCATAGGTACCATAGTGCTGTCATAAAACCGATTTAGCATTTCTAGTCTTGAGGGGTTCCAAATTATGGTGCTCAGCACTTTTGTAAAATATTACTTTCTAGCACTCAAATTACTTCCATAATTACTTCAACTGATCTTAGTAAATAAAGACATTTGGGTTATAGAACTTTTTCTTATTGCAATATGTGATTTATCTTTTAGTATTGGTTGTGTACGAGACTAATAACAAACTTGGATGACACGTAGTTTCTCCAACGTTATTTCTTTTAATTATGTAAATTATTCTGTTTTATTGCTAAATATTAAAGAAAAAGGATTAATCACAATTGTGTTTATCAATTGAATCAATTTAATCAATTGAACAGGTAGGCCTGGGCCGGGCAATCAAACAAAACGGCCCAAACCAAACTTTATCCGCAAATTACAACTACCATATACAACATACATAGTTCTTCTGGTTTAAACTACAGTTTAACAATAATAGACATAATACCTAGAGATTGTTAATTTATCTACAATCCTTCGTATTCCGATAACTTACGAGAGTTCTTTCCAATTTAACATAAGGATATATTACTATGGAAAAGATTACGAAAATGCATTTTATACCTCGTTCGATGCCTCTTCTGCTTGGCTGGCTTGTCACTATCCGATGCTGAGGAGGACATGCTGACAGGCACTGTAGACATATGCCCACTGTGCTGCTGATGAATGCCACCTGCCAATCACAATCTTATTGTTATCTACATTGAGTGTACAATCATTTATCAGAAACTTCTTCCAGTAGATTAATTACAAACTGCATCTTATTCCTACCTAGATTAGAGTCTTCAATAATATTTCAAGTTCAATTTCCGGTTCAAATGAATCATTCTGACTCACGAGTATCTATGTAACTTTGAAATCATCAAGTATTTGTACAGTGGATGGTTGTTTATGAGTAATATCTCGTAACTGTTGACTCTACATCGTATTATTGCATGTTTATAATCTTGAATGGTCTAGTATTTTAATTGATTTAAGTGAAGATTTTTTTTTATACCTATTACTTTGCCTCCTTTTGCTCCGTTTGTTTCTCTCGGGGCAATAAATCATATTTTAATGTTATTCACATCTATGTGAGTTATATCTAAATTAAAATATCTCCTAAATTCCAAAATTTACCTCGTCTTTGAAAACCATAATTTAAGCGGGTTTCCGAACGTAAAATTTTAATATATAAATACTTTTCGTGCATAAAATAAAACGAAGCACTCAGAAAATCTTTGTATTTAATTCTGATTTGCATAGATTTAACGGTTTAATTTATTTTCGAGTGACAGAGAAAGTTGCCTTCACTGTTACACTAGGTACTAGTCACAACTCACAGTACAAGCCATTGAGTTTTTGGCGGCAATCTAATTGACGAGTTTCGCCATTTACATTTGTTTGATTCTCTTCTGTAAACGTGGGTTTTTACGACGTAGTGTTTTATAAAAAAATTAATTTCTTTTTATATTAGTTTATTCTAAAACTTATTAAACAACCCACCTAAATTATCATCAGTTCAATGTTAACAATAAACATGTGTAATTAATTAGGGAGATCCCAGAGGAATTCTGTAAAATCCGTTCTGAAGCTGAATTTAGTTACACGTCAGCTGACGTGTAACTAAATTTATAATATTAAGTAGGATTTGGTCTGAGGTGTACACCCATAAGTCATAACTAGTTTTTTAAAACAAAGTGGCTAAGGAACATTGCTTAGCTTTAAGTTCATATTTTGAGATAATTTAAATTGTAATATTGACGCAAGGGGTTGTCTGCCAAGACAAGACAATACTTTTTACTCTAATTTCTGTGATTTGCTATATGGGAGGATGAATTAAAGAAATAATACTGGATAGGGCAGGACATGAGAAAACTATTTGGACAGTTTCACTATACTAGCGGTTCGATGATTTTGGGTCAAAATATGGTACACTCCAGGACTAGACGGAATAGACGTTCCAATTACATTAATTTGTAATAGCACTAAGTGTACAGGCAATAAAACGATATGCCATAATATTACTTGTTTTATTCAATAATAGAATTTTTAAAGTTGTCATACTTAATGTAATGTGAATCATTAACAAGTTAAATATATAAAAATTTAAGTTTTCGACTTTTTATGTGCTTCCATACCACATAATATTATTATGTGCACATTCACAAATCCAACCAAAAAAAACTAAATTCAGCTTCACAGGTCAAGTATTATGTTTTTAAAAACTTTGTATTTAATCAGAGTTATCTTTCATTTTTATATATATATAATACCGACTAGCTGTTCCACACGGTTTCATTCGCGATAATCTCGGAGTTCCCGCGGAAATTCCGGGGCAAAAAGTATCCTATGTTCTCTGTACCCACCCCTGACAACGTATTTCATGGTGATGGGTTGAGTAGATAAAGCGTGAAAGTGTAACAAACAAACGAATAAACTCACATTTGCATTTACAAAAGTAATCATAAGTAAATAAAAAACAGCAAATGCGAAATTCATTGTCCCATACAGCACCATAAAAAAGTAAAATCCGATAAACAATGTTTTTTATCGACAGGAAAATAAGATACAAAATCGCCATCGTCAATTCCCGCCAAAAACCCTAAACCTTGTTTTTGACGTGTAACTTCTTTTTTTAAGTTTTTGTTTACCTTGCAGGTGTTCGGTGCGTATGTTGTGCGCGATGTGGAGCCGCGCGCCCAGCGCATGGTGCGGCCGCTCGAGGCTCGGCTTCAGTTCGTGCTGCTTCGACTCCTCGGGACACTCCTTGTGACCTGGGAGGGCAGACACACCACGTTACTAAGAAATAATCCTAACTATTCTAACTAAAACTATAATAATATGAATACGAATTTAAATTTGTTTGTAAGGCTTTTAGCCTTTATCACTCAACCGATCATCGTGAAAATTTCATACACGTTTTCAGGGGTACAAAAAGAGCGTAGCGTACTTTTTTTCTCAGAATTCCCTCTGGAATTCCGAAATCAACGCGAGTTAAACCAGAGGGTCAGTAAAAATCTACTACTAGTTAAATAGTGTAAAATGATGAAGAATCACTTGAGAACCGCTAGACCGACAGGTGCCTTATGGCGAAAAGTGCGGTACTCTACATATTTTTACACCATGCAAGTGGAGTCACGGGCATTGGCAGTGGACAGTAAAGCGGGCCCCGCACAAGTGTTAATTCCGGGAACTGCCAAAGTTGGGCCATCTCGGGGAGTTTTATGGTACTTTTAGTTTTCAGTTGCCCCGACGATACTGAGCCATCAGCGATGACGGCGTTTCGTTTAACGGCTGTAGGTAATGTAATAGAAATTTACACAAGTACTAGTGGTTCCCTGTGGTTTTGCTCGTGTTTGTTTCGAAGTTTCCGCGACCCTCAGACAACGTGTATGCAAAATTTCATGATGATCGGTGGAGTATTTTAAGCGCAAAAAACCAACAAGTAAACTCATATTCACACTAACAATTATACTAGCTGTGCTTCGCGGTTTCACCCGCAGTAATTTTGGAGTTCCCGCGGGAATTCCAAGTAAGTAGTTATTCCAAGTATAAAAAGTACCCTATGTCCTTCTCTGTATCCTTGACAACGTGAATGCAAAATTTCATGATGATCCGTTGAAACCTGAGCCGTTGAGGCGTGAAAGCGTAACAAACAAGCAAACAAACTCACCTTCGCATTTATAATATAAATGACCCTTGTACATGATTACTTTTATACTTTTTTTCCTTTTTTGTTGTCCTTGTGTGCATTAATTGTTAAATAAATAAATAAATAAATAAGTAAAATTCAATACATTCTATACAAAAAAAATGTATTTTAGTGGGTTGTTATGTTCATTCCAATTAATTTTTAGTGTTTCGTATCTTATGAGGAAATTGAAACCCTTAGGATCGCTCCAGTAGCCGTCCTTCCGTCTGTCTAACCTCAACGACGGACAATCTTTCGCTTCACTCTGTTTTATTGAATTGAATTGATAAACTTTATTTGACATAACACAAAGATTAACATACGTTAGTTAGTTCTGTTTAATTGTATTTCATGAATAATATAATATAAAGAGATATCAATCATACGTTTAAGGTTTATGGGTGCACTTATCTAGAGTCCACCTAGCAATCTATATTGTACCAAACCACTTTCACTATGTAGATTCTTATTATTAAACTGTAATATGTAGAATTGTGGCTATTTTCAAGATAAAATAGCATCTTTCCTGTAAACCTTAGATAATTCTTAAGTAGGTACTATATAAGTAGTTTTCTTTGAACACACACACACACACACACACACACACACGCACACACACGCAAAGACACACGCACACACACACACACACACATATTATAAGTATTAAGACTATATGTTACATTCGCGATAATCTCCGAACCTACTGAACGGATTTTCATGCGGTTTTCACAGGTAGATTAAGCTAAACCTGGAGATACATATAGGCTGTGTTTCATTTAAATCGGATGTTGGAAAAAAAGTTGTCATACAAAAACGTTTCATGCGGGTGAAACCGCGGGGCACAGCTAGTCGGTGATAAAAGATAATTAACCAACAAGAACAAATAGTGATAATTATTTTATTATATAAATTACCTGTGCCCGCGGTTCCACCAGCGGTAATTTCGGAGTTCCTACGGGAATTCTGGGATAAAAAGTACCCTATGTGATTTTCTGTACCCTTGAAAACGTGCATGCCAAATTTCATCCAAATCCGTTCAGCCGTTTTTGCGTGATTGAGTAACGAACATCCACACTTTCAAATTTATAGTATTAGCAGGATTATCCCTCAACATGCTATGTTAACACCATCGACTGATATAGTAGACATACATATTACATGACTATAATGTGATTTTTATTAAACTTCATTGTTTAGGTAGGTAGGTAACTATTTTTAAGAGCTGTTCCACAAATATAAGTAAATGAATTAGCCATTTTTTGCTCATTTTTTCTAACCAATGTTTTATAATTAACAATTAAGTCAGATATTAAAATTTAATCCGCAGTAAAACCTCGATGTATACAAATGACTTAAACGCGCTCGCCCCGTCACCCGGCTTCGGCAGGATTATGGGCCTCCCATAAACACTGTTTAATGGAATCGTGTTGCATAAAACGGAACGTATTCCAGCCGCCGGGCGCCGGGCGGGGGATCCCCGATTTGTGACGGCTTAGCTGTTATCACCTCATAACTTTGCCCACGGATTATGTTTCCTTTTTTTGGAGCCACCGTGTATGAATATCTTTTATATTAATCTAATCTTTTACGTAAATTCATATTTGTAAGAGGGTAAGCTTATAATAATTTTATACATATTTTTTCAGTTGTTTGTCAAGTAAATGTTTGCCAATGTTTAATCCCCTTGAGTTTAGCAATTATGTTTCTCTATGTCTCTTTTATGGCGGTCAATAAGGGCTCTTGCATCAAAATATAAAAAAAAATCAATATGTCCTCTAAGAAATTACATTTAAATAGAAATAGAAAGGAGAATACATGAAATCGTCCAATCAAAATTCCAGTTTTGCGTGACTAACACCCGCGTATTAGGATTGAGCGATGGGTACTCGCAAATTTATTTTATGTAACTTGAATGTTTTTGGGTGGGTATAAACTGACTGATATATATATGACTGGTATAACCGAACTGACGGTAATTTATAGTTTTAAGAACCTGCTGACGATTACAAGTGATTGTAACCAATCCTAAGTAATAAAGAGCTTTTGAATTTTGAATTTTGAATAATAAAGAAATCTTGTCTTCGATTCTATTTCTTACTTAGAATAAACTATTTGCAGGTTTAGCGTATACTAAAAATAAATTTACTAAAAATAAATACCTATACTAAGTAAAAATAAATTTAATAGCGTATACTAAAAAAGCAGCGTTTATCATCTTTGGTACAATCTCGTATCCTCTCCTTTTTTGGTCACGTTTGCCTCCGAGGGGAGGTGACATTGAGCGACTTGTGGTCCAGGGAAAGGTTGAGGATACCAGGCCACGAGGAAGATTGCCTATGAGGTGGACTGGCCAAATAAAAGCGGCAGTAAACGGCTCATCATCAGTACACGAATGCACGAGGAAGGCGGCCATCAGAGAGGAGTGGCGGCTAACCTAACACCTGAAGTGATGACCACGACCAATCTGTCAAGAGTAACACCGACGAAGAAGAAGAAAAAATAAATTTGTATAAATAGAATTAACACGCAGAGAAACAAATCCCTCAGTGGATCCATTTGAATCTAAAATCCGAATGAATCCTCCAGTGGATCCAAATAGGGGGCGGAGGCCATTTAGCGCACTCAGTGATGCGATTTCACGGATGGTGAAACCAGCTTACTGCGTCTCTCAGCGAGAACGTAGTTTCGCACCGCTCACGCACACATCGATTGAAAATTCAAAATTCAAAAGCTATTTATTACTTAGGATTAGTTACAATCATTTGTAATCGTCAGCAGGTTCTTAGAACTATAAATTACCGTCAGTTCGGAATACGTCCTCTGCTGAGAAGAACTGACAAGAAACTCAGCAGCGCTGTCTTTTAATGATCATACTTATAAACTAGGAGAACAAAAAATATAGTAATTGGAAAGAGCAATTCATTCCCAAACGTCTGTATCATTTAAATAGTCTACTACACTATAATATGCTTTATCGCATAATCTGTGTTTAATAAGTGTCTTGAATTTATTAATTGACAAATTAATTACATCGTTTGGGAGTTTGTTGTAAAAGTGTATACATTGTCCTTTAAATGACTTAGAAATTTTATGGAGCCTAGTCTTAGGTACAGCGAGTTTATTTCTTAAGTTTAGATTATGTAAATCACTGTTTTTCTTAAAGTTGCCTAAATTGCTTTCGTGCTTCAATTTTGAATGAAATTTTAAATTGATCAATCGCTTAATATCTCTATGGTTGTTTTACACTTAATATCTTTATGCTGATAAAATTGTTACCAGTGAACGAAAACACGTTCATTTTCTTTACATAAAAAATACAGGATCTTAGTAAGCAGTAGGTTAAAACAGACATCTGTAAAGATCATTTCCTTTCTCTATGATGGCGACAAACTTTCTCTAGCTTTTAATCGACACCGTACATAGTACATCCGCTAATATAATCATAATTTCTAAGATATTCCATTTAAAAAGAAATCGATTATACAGTAGGTACCCACTAGGATATGGCAAACGGCAATTTTGTTTAATGAAAATTCTGCAGTATTGTAAAATAAGATAAAATAAAAAAAGTAAATTTTATTTATACTTAAATAATTCTAAAAGAAGCGGTACAAACCATCAAAAGTGGCCGTATTTAGCGCTTTTTGGTCAAACATCGCTATCACGTTTAAAAGATCAAGTCGACCCCCACACGACAGGGCCTTCCTTCTCTTTTACATTAATTGTTAAGGTTCTTTTATTATCTTCATTGTTTTTTTTTTTTTATGAATAGGTACTAACTTAAATTCCTTTCCTTTCTTTCTTAAATAGAATTAAATAATTTACCTATATGGTTTTGGATGTGTTGAAGCTTTTGATGTACTTCGGACAGTTATCAACCTACTTTGTCAATAATTTACTTGCTTTAATTTTTTTCTGGTTGAAAATTTTGAGTATTCGCTTTCATTAATTGTTAACTTGTTTCTGCTTGAATTTAAGTACTAGATATTCAGTTTGTTAGTCTTTAGACCTTCGCACTCACCTCCTAAAGCTGTCACTGTGAGGTTATTGAGCATGGCCTCAAAGGGCCAACCCTGGCCACCCCCTATGTCGCCATCATCCCACACACTGCACCACAAACCATCCCCATAGATAACACACAAGCGAAAATAAAAAAAACTAGTGTCACACTGGCAGGTTTAGTTAAAACGCACTTGGAACCAAAATGAGAAAATATTGCCAACTTTAAGGTTACCTATCCCCGATGCGAACCAACAGTCATTTTGGTGTTAAATTTCGAATTTAGAAACGTTAACGTCACACTTCCGTTCGATAATCTTTTTTTTTTCTCTAAAACCGTAAAAAAGAACGATTCCCAGCGCGAACACAGCGGCTTAATACAAAATAATTAGCGCTATATTACATCCAATTAGTTATAATTACGGAACGGCTCAAAACTTATTTACACACTTAATTTTTGTTATAGAATTAATATAACCCGTTTAGTATCAATTTGTATAAATTTGCAATTTGATTGGTTCGCCCTTAAAATGATCGTTTAATGTGGAAACCGACCGACGACTGGAACAAAAACAGATCGTTCCCACATCGTCGGTGGCTGGGGACCGAAAAGCGGTACGCAATTAACTCTATTTGTCTCTTTCCAACGCCAACGAACCGCCATAAGCACCTCGCGGGTTTCCCATGTGTGCATTAGTAATGGACGCTTACATTTTGTTTACGTTCGATTCGAACAAACGAATAATCTATTATTTCGTTCCTACACACATTATTGATACATAGCCTTCGCGCTCATACAATATGCAAACACTGATAAACATGAGCCTTTCTCTTTTCGACTCGCTCGCTTACCGTTTCACGTGGATATTCCCGTCTTTCTCTGGCGTAGTTTTTTGAATATCGAACGCGAGCAGCGTCGCATCGCTTCGGCCAATCGGAACAGAGAAAAATCACTTTGGGCGCGTAGGGTTGGCGCTGACATTGCGATATTGAAATATTATCGCTGTATCCGAGCAGGGCGTTCCTCTCTTTTGTAATGGAAAAAACAAATAAAGCAGTGCTCCGACGATATAAGAGGCTATAGTTGTGTTCTCAGAGATAAATAACGGTGGAGCCGTTCGCAATGTTTTCGTCAGCCGGCCAGCCAGTACTTGGTCCGAGTGCAATTTCTTGTAAACTTACCTTTATAATTTTCGCCCGTTGAATAAGGGATGCGGTCGACGCCGAGGACGCAATGGGAACACACCTTTTCAAGTCTTTTTTTTTGTATCATTCCTGATCTGGGTATCTACTCCATTCGTTTTAATTTTTAATTGAGTTTGAGTGATTTTTATTTTTGTTTTTATGTACCTACCTATTCGCAGATCAGGTAGGTACATACCTAAAACGAAATAGAACTAGGATTCCAACTTTAGTTATTGAATCTTTGATGATCTTTTATTTTTGTAAGTTGAGTTTTTGTTTACGAGAGGTTCATAGACTTCCGGCTAACTCCAAATACTCCAATATAAAATAAATAAAGTTTTGAAGGAGTGAAATAATTTGTTGAGTGTAGAAAAATATCTAATATTGATGACCTGAGAAATCTAGTCAAGGAGTCAGTCTTAAAACAAAATGAAAATAGAAAATATAATAATTTTGAATTTAAAAAAAGGATGACAAATTAGAACAAAATACAATAGGTTTTCAAAAATAAAAAGTAATAAAAATGAGGCAGGATATCATAACGAGTGGCATACGGACCGCCGGTTACAAACTGTACTTAGTAGGTATCAAAATACAGAATTGGCGATAACTAGTTTCATAGAAACTTATACATACCATTTGTTGCATGAGTCTTAATTTAAATTCTGTCTGACTAAATTATATTCCTGTGAATATTAGGTAGGTATCTAAAGTAGGACCTAGCGGAGCTCAGTGTTCGGTAGAACTATCGGCTCTTATTCAGAGGGCACAGGTTCAATCCCGGGCTCCTGCCTAATTTATATCACTTTTCTGATCTATTTAAGGATCAAAACAATTAGCACGGTTTAGGAAAATATCAAGAAGAAACCCACCAACGTGCTAGGTCCGTTAGTGGGTTAAAAGGAATTCATGTTGGGCTTGCTGGTGGACTATGGTCCACACATGGCCCCCACAGCGTCACCTGTTGGTAGATCTGCACCCTAACGGTAGAGAAATTAAAAACACTAATTAATGTGCTATATCTATGTATCTACATAAAAAATCTTTTTGATAATTGTAACAATTAAACCTCTGAAAATTCTTCTCGATCGCAGTAATTTTAGATAGTAATTTTAGAATTAGAAAATTTTTGTAAGTAATTGTTCTTTTTTTTTTCTTCTGTAGTCTTTTTATTAAATTTCTTTTCTTTGTATTTTTTTAACCCAAATAAAATTTATTATTATTATCGCTATGAAATTTCGACACAGCGTTGTATCATTTATTACATATAGGCAAGGTAATAGGAGTTGCCGAAGGCACCCTGAAATTACTCGCGTAAACCTGCAGGAAAGTGCGTTTAAATAAAAATATTCTCATCACGGCGACCTGTGTAGGGATACAACCAGACAGCTAAAAAAATAAATCAGTGCTATAAATAAAAATAAGCAGGTATATAATAGGAGATTCACTAATCTTTCCCCCGCTGCCAGCTCCGCACAGCTCCCCCCACTCGAGCGAGGGGGAGTTCCCCCCGGGCTGCCTGTGGAATGTAATTTTGGAAGAAATTCGCCAGCGAGCTCTCAGCATCCGCGCTCTGTGTAGATAATTTACAGTGAAACTTGAAATATACACAACTATGTAGGTAGGTATGTGTTCATATTGTGTAGACATGCCTCGACTTATGTGTTCGCTCACTGACAGAAGAAGCTTTTTAGTTGTTTAATCGACTTTCAAAAAATAAGGTTCCGACTATCCCAACAATACTGTAGTATAGTATTGTTGGGATTGCTCGATATTCGAAATAAATGTTAGACTTGTAGAATATTAGCTTTATAATGAATGTGTACAGCAAGCTTTAGAAAGAAATGATTGTTTTTGACTACTTTCTATATTCTCTCTGACTCGTGTGATCCCTGTCGTGGATGATGACGTGGTCATTATTTATTTCTTTTTAATATTATTAGGCAAGATAAACCTAATACTGAATACCATATTTGTTTGGATATTTATCAGAAATTGGAATTCAAATATCAATAATACGGAAAAAAATACGCTATCGAAGTCTTTAGGTATAAACTATAATTTCTTAAACTCTATTATTATTTAAATTCTTTGAACATCAACCAAAAAAGAAAACCTTTTATAAGCGCAGACTCTTTCAAATGTTACTAAAAATACCTACCCAGATTTATTTATTTTTATGTTCCTAGATTTGTAGACTTAAATAAACAATGCAATAGCGGTCGTTATATTTCTGTAATAAGTCACGTAATAAATCAACCAAGATGGTTATTATGACATTTGTAGTATCTATTTCATTATACAGATAGAATAATTCTAGGAATCTCGCTTTGATATCGTGCAATTAACCGCGCACAGAGCATCCGTGGTGCTACGCCGAGCGCCGTAGCTCGTAGCAACCGCTACGGATGCTACGTAATAATATTGAAGTGTTCTCTTGATTGTTATTGTATACGGACTGAATATTGTTATTTTTTATCACATAAAAATTACGAGAGTGGCGTATACGTATTTTGCTATAACTCCTGTAGACAGAAAGTAAGTGACCAGCTATGCAAAATCATTTTATGAAATTTGATAGTTGCCTAAATTTTGGTATGTGGTCCATCGTGTATAGATTTAAAAATATTGGACACTTGTTTTTCCTTTTTTTACGCCTAATCAAAAAATAACGGCGATACATTGAGTCGAAATTTCGCGTGACGTCACTATCCGGTACAGTTTATACGGGGTTAATGACGTCACGAGCCCCCACTCCTAAACTTTAGTGCGCTTTATCTATGTATTTTCATTGATTTGAAAACTCAAAATGTACGTATATTTTTTTATTTTCTAACTGACGGACTGATTACAATTTTGAGTTTCATAAGCCAGCAACAAGCCTATTATTAAATTATATCTACATATGTATTTTAGAAAAATGATACAGCATTAAAAATATTATAGATATTTAACTGTTGCATTTTTTTCAAAAGAGTGAACCGTCTTCAAATCCCGTAATTTTACAAATTCCCATGGGGAATACCCGAACTCCATGCGGTTGAAACTATTTCTACTCCACAACACCTGTAATCTGTATCCAAAAACGACAAGGTATTTAGTCACAAATGCAATATTCTATCTCCACCCCCCCCCCTTATACCTGCCTCCCTTAACCCCCCACAATCGTCGGAAGCGCGCCCAGTTGAAGTGCACTACAGTGCACACGCGCCGGTAGGTCGCAGGTAGGCATGATTGCACTCCAGTGTAGAGTAGACGCAACCGAATAATTTTTTGAGGGTACCTCGTGAAAAATTGCTCATCCTACTAATATTATAAATGTGAAAGTGTGGATGTTTGGATGTTTGTTAGTCAATCACGCAAAAACGGCTCAACGGATTTGGATGAAATTTGGCATGCACGTTGTCAGGGGTACAGAGAAGGACATAGGGTACTTTTTATCCCGGAATTCTTGTGGAAACTCTGAAATTACTGCGGGTAGAACCGCGGGGCACAGCTAGTAATAAATAAAATTTTAACAAAAAATTAAAACCGACGTCAAAACACAAAAATGCAATAGGTACACTAAAAAGTTAAAAATAACCTACGTATGTGCTACATACTGATCGTTTCGAAGTCGGTGCCAAGCCCGCTCGTGTCTGCAATATGGCGGGAGGGGACTCTAGTCTATCTACCTTACTCTTATTACCTATTTGGCTGTTGTGCTTGAAGTGTCTGTTTGTAATACTAAATTAACAACTTTTCACTAAATGCATATGAAAGTAGGTATATTCGGCACTTACATAAAAAACAATTTAAACAAATTCTCCGGCTGTCTGTCTTTCTGTCTAGCAATTTCCTGTGGGAATTCCTAACTCACGTGGGTGGAACCGCGGGGCACAGCTAGTAATTAATAAATACTATAATATATTCTCTGCTTTTTACCCTTTTATAGCGAAGGAACAATACTTAACCGTAGCTTGATCAAAATAAGCTCTCAACTCTCCGATTTCACTTAACCCCACTTAACGTCACTTAAGACAATGCTCTCCCAGATTAGCGTTAATACGTCTTTACTTAAAACTAATGTCATTAGTGCGGGGGGAAAGAGACGGAGTTGGGAGGATGAGCGAGAGGACGGTATTCTGGTGGATTTCATATCATTTATATTATACTAGCTGTTCCCTCCAGTATGATCCGCGTTAATTTCGGAGATCCCGCGGGTATTCCGAGGTAAAAGTACTTACTACTATATCACGTATTTATTCTGTACTTACCCTTGACAACGTGCAGGTAATAAGCAAAATTTAATATAGTTTCTTCCACGTTAATTTCGGAGCTCCCGTGGGAATTCCGAGATAAAAGTAGTATTTAAGTGTACCCCTGACAACGTGTAATGCAAAATGCAAAATTTCATGGTGATCGGTTGAACCGTTTAACCGTGAAAGCGTAACAAACAAACAAACAAAGTAAGTCACTTTCGCATTAGACTATTTGACTCCTTTTTTTTCTAAATTCTATTTAGTCCGTCAGTTAGACAGTAAAAAAATAATAATGGACACGTATTCTTTGCTTTTTCAAATTAATGAAAATATACCTGGATAAAGCTCATTAAAGTTTAGGAATGAGGGCTCGTAACGTCATACGCAGGTTAAAACTGCGCCTGCTCGTGACGTCACGCGACATTTGATCAACGTATCTCCGTTATTTTTTGCTTACGTGAAAAAAGAAAAAATACGTGTCTAATATTTTTTATGAATCTACAAGACGGACTAAATAGTTTTTTTGTACAAATATACAACACTAGTTTCCATACTAAACCGAGTCAATGTGCCTCGTGCAATGTGCTAGGGTGAAGGGCGACCGCCCACACTACACCGCCGACGCATCGAAGCGCTAAAACCGCGCGTAGTTCATGATAAGTTAATACGGTCGCGCTCGCTTTAACACGACGGAGAGCGAGTACACTGGGGGGCAAAATTATGGATATTTTTTGTAGTTCGCTGAAAACCAGCGCCGCAGCGTTTGTGCGACCGCATATTATGCTGAATCGGTGTCGACTTTGACATCACACCAGTCAGTTTACAATTTCTTTTCCTTTTTATATTTTTGTGGTATATTTTTCTTTTTAAATAATGACGATGAATGTCTATGTTTATGTCTGTGTCTATTTTTCACAAGCTTTTATTTCTCTTGCAATATTTATTATAAGTTGTCCGTATTTTTATCAAAATCTGCAGAAATTCAAATCGTCAAAATTTACTAATTGTTATTCAACCACTTATTGATGACAAAGCAATATTCTGATTATGATCAGATCGTGTGATAGAGTCGAGGATTAGGGATTAAAACTTTTTAAAATAAAAAGATCGGACTAAAGAGAAAATGGTATAATTGTCGAATCTGAGTATTGGACACACAGTAGAGAGACACATATGCAAGAACACAGAAACTCTAATAAACCATATCGCTCAAAGCAATCTTTTCCTAAGCAATTTGTATAATATGTTCAGGCGGTGCAGTTGTTCTGTCCGCCAGTGTAAGCGGCGCGCCCTCTCTTCCCTCCGAATCCGACGTTGTAATAAACTTACATGCTTTTTAACTTCGTTGTCCCCTCACCCCCGCAACCGTTCCCCCGCTCCCCTGCGTCACCCCCCCGGCACACCCGCGGCAACGTTTGATGCTAACCTCACTACTGTAGAGATAATAATAAAATTAAGTAAATAAATAATTTTCTTTCCAACGATCTATAAGTTATAAATGATAAAGGCTTAAGATTAAGTCTTATTGCCTTAATTGTATGCAAATGTAATGCAATAAAGATCTTTCAGTTTGTAATATTTTTTTATTTTTTTATGTTATTTCTTTTTAAGGACCTAATTTTGAGAAATCAACTGATAAATCTACAAAAAATTTACTACATATTAGTCAATACTGCTCTATCTACATCTATACATATAAATAAAATTTAAGTGTCTGTTTATAATTCCAAATTAACAACTTTTTACTAAATGCGTATGAAAGTAGGCAGATAGCTGATGTTACAAGGAGTAACTTGGCTACATTTATTTCAGAAAAAAATAGTGCGTGAGGGAATTCCAAAACTCACATGGGTGAAACCGCGAGGCACAGCTATTATACCTATGTGTGAAATTTTGTGAAAATGTTTTTCTAGCCCGAAAGAAATTTACGAAGGCGAAGCCGAGGGAAACAGCTTGTGTATATTAAGGAAAATATTATTGCATACTTAACAGGTACATAAACTCTTTAAGCCCCTTCAAAAAGTTAAATAAAAAATTTCTCAAGTAAACAATGAGAGAGACGGAGAGAGGAGGAGTGGGAGGGAAAAAAGTGTTTTATTGTAAAACGAAATACTTCTTCCGCTCGGCTTAAATCGCTGCGGCAAATAACGCGGGGTAGGGATGCGAACAGTGTCGATTAAAGTATCGATGAAATGGTATTTTAGAACGCAATGAAACGAAACGGTAAAAAAATATATATTATATTATCTGTGCCCCGCGGACTCACTCGCTTTAGTTTTGGAGATCCCGCGGGTATTCCAAGATAAGAAGTCCTACTATCCTATATTTTTTTCTGTATCTACCCTTGACAACGTGTAGGTAGTATGCAAATATTAATGTAGTTTCTTCCACGTTTATTTCAAAATTCCCGTGGGAATTCCGGGATAAAAAGTAGCCTATGACCTTCTCTGTATTCCTGACGTGTGTGCAAAATTTCGTGGTGATCGGTGGAGCCGTTTAGCCGTGAAAGAGTAACAAACAAACAAATAAACAAACTCACTTTTGCATTTATAATATTAGTAAGGATTAAAATAACAAAAACTAGTAAAAACACCGTGTCGCAACAAAATGGCGACCAGCTCAGCATAAGCCGGGAACTGTTAGGGACCCGACGCTAATCTTCCGCTGATGCTGCGAGTGCATATACAAAAGATCTATCTATAATTGAACTAAACCTTTTAGTTGGGGCTTAGGGTTTACTGAATAAACAAAACACGTGCGTAGCTGCTGACGAAGCTGAGTGACATCGGATACTTGTGTCCCGATACGAAGAATCTCTAAACAAATTTCAAAATTGCCGTTGGCTGTTACGATAAATACATATTTTTTATCGATATAGTTTAAACAGTTAGCACATCCCTAGAGTCCGGAACAGCGGTTCGCGTAAGAGCTAAGCCCTGTTGGCTCTCCCGAGGGAGCTAATATATATTGTTATTTGTTACATAAATACTATGTAGCTGCGTTCGCTGCGAGTTTGCGCCATACTTGCTATTAAACTTCTAGGATTTATGTGGTCTTGGTACTTTATCTAGTGTTTGCTCGCTGTTTCGCGTGTATTTTAGAATTTCCTTACCTTTCTAGCTGTTCCCCACGGTTTCACCCGCGTTAATTTCGGAGTTCCTGCGAGAATTCCGGGATAAAAGTACTCCGTGTCCTTCTCAGTACCCCTACCCTGTGTATGCAAAGTTTCATGATGATCAGTTGAGTAGGTAAGGCTTGAAAACGTAACAAACAAATCCATATTATAGAATAGAATAGAATAGAAAAAAGTTTATTTGATACCATAAAGATAAAATCAGTACAATCGTGAGACTTAAACTAGAATAGTTGGTACCAAAATGGCTACCACTCAGCATTATGCCGTGGCACTAAGTTCCACGACGCTGATTTTCAGTGGCGACCGTAGAAGGGAGATGGCTTCACACTACAAATAAGACCGTCCACAATCTACATTTCTTAAGATAATTTAAGTGGAGATAATTTAAAAAGTAAAAATAGAGTAAGTATATAATAAAAAAGCTAAGTAAATTATCATAATGTACCTAATCCTATACCTATTCGCATTTATGTACCTAACCTCATGGGTAGTAAGGATATCTGCAACCTTTTGAAGCTCTCCTAAAGTCCTAACACGTTAGTTTAGGAACGTCATCCAAAAAAAAATGGGCGATCGAAAGAAGCGCCCCGGTGCCGGTGTAGCGGAGTAAGCCCCACGATCGCAGTCAACACCGGGCTGCATACAAACAGCCGGCAAGTAGGCCCGCTCCCGCTCGCGCCGCGTATAATTCAAAGCGCATTAAAGCCTGATTTATACAAAATTGCCTCTGTTTCGTGATATAGCACCGTTGAGGTTCGCTCCCAGTGGGTTGCGAGGCTGTTTTCTTTTTTCTTTTTAACGGCTGTTTTGTAGAATTGTCGGATTATGTTGGGATTTGGGCGAACATTATGATAGTGAATTGTACATTTTTTTATTAAGTTCGATTAACTGTATTAATTTATGTAAAAGGTTGGACAGAAAAGGTGTCTCTACTCTCTAGCCAATTTGGATTAAACTTTTCAATCAATCAATCAATCAGTTCCATTTATTTGCATTAAACGTGATTGCAATAATAAATAATTAATATTAGTTCAGCATGTTTTTGCCCCATTAGACATAATTTACATTATAGGGTCAAAATTATTACGTTCATTTTATCAAAGAGTAGGTAGGTACCTATTTGCTTTTTGGACTCCCTCACCAGTTGGATTGAGGTTATTATGTGGGGTCAGATATTAATGAGCTCCCCTAAAAATAACTTAACAGTCTTTGTCTTCGGCCATTAGGTTTTTTTTGGAAAAAAAAAAATTATAAAAAAATGTTAAAATCTTTCGATTCCACAAATCTTAAAGACCTGAAACTTATAACTTTACTAACTTATACCTACATAGGCCAAATTTTTAACGAATTCAAAGAAGATAGTTAGCAGAAAGGTATTTATATCTCGAGGAAATCTAAGAAGGACATCGCTCCCACATTTTCTATACTAGTGAACAGAAAAATTATTGATTGTTGATTTTTTTTGGTATTTTTATATGTTTGTAATAGATAAATGCAAAAAATACTGAACCGTTTTTTAAAAATTCTTTTACTTATGGAGTCTACATTCCAGTAGACCGTAGTGACACAAATAAGACAATTTTATCCCGGAATTAACGCGAGTAAAACCGTGCGGGATAGACTAGTGAATAATACAGAGAACAATACTAAACTCTAAATTACTTATACACGAAAAAAGATACCATTGCATCTGACGTTCGCATCAAGCCCCTACGTTTAAAACAAAATAAAGTTTGTATCCAGCCGAGGCGCGTGCATTGTTACTTGTATTGCAGAGAACAAAGTACAGACGGACAACGCTACAGTTTAATATATTTAATATATTAAATCGTGCGGCGCGTGCCGCAGACAGGTGAGAGCGTCAGCGGGGGATGGGTCGGCTGCGGCTGGCGTGGTTCATTTGGGTCAATTTTAATTTTTTAGTCCGTCTTGTAGATTATTAAAAAATATTGGACACGTATTTTTTCTTTTTTTACGTAATCAAAAAATAACGACGATATATTGAGTTGAAATTTCGCGTGACGTCACTATTCTGACAGTTTATAGGGTTTTAGCGGTTAGTGACGTCACGACCCCCTCACCCTAAACTTTAATGCGCTTTATCTCTGTATATTTTAATTTATTTAAAAAAGCAAAAAATACGTGTCTATTGTTTTTTTATTTTCTAACTGACGGACTAATTAGAATTTTGATTTTCAAAAGTAGTCCACATCCCCATTCAATTTGTTTCCGTGGATGTTTTATTTTTAAATTTAGGTAAGTATAGTAGTTCTTCTTTTGAGACGTTGGGAATAAAATGGCATGGCAGTGTTATCGATACGAATCAAGTTGGCATCATTTTTAACGTCAGGCTTCTACTTGCGTATACAGTCATAAGTTACGGTAATTTTTATTTTCTTGTTTGTAATTTTTGACTATTTGGTTTAAGCCAGTATCACATTAGTAGGCAATAGTTTCAATTTTAACTCGTTAGTGGTTTTTTTTTTGTAAGTATTTTAAAGCGCAATAGCAATAGTTAAGTTAGTTATAGAGTAATATAAATGTCAAAATATTTCCAGTGCCCAAAAATATTTGGTTTGCTCATGCACTACGGTATGATGGTATAAAATAATTGTTTTTCTTTGTGAGTGATATAAGATAGGCATAGGGTAAGTATAGGTAAAGTATAATAATATGAGATTTAAAAAAAATCAAATACTATACTTACATACATCCATATGGTAACAGTACATAAAATATAGTCTTTAGAATCTCAAAATGATTTAAATTTTGTTAAATTACTGTGAAAAAAAACGAGTACCTACATATACTTCGAAATCATTGTTTAAAGGTTATATTATAATAAATTTTAGTATATGTAAGTATGATAGTATTTATAGCTCTCTATCACCTTAAGGTTGCCTTGAAAAGATTGGCTCTAGCAATAAGGCCGCCTTTTGCTCTGTATTTACTTTTTATCTGTCTTAGTTTTTATTTTCTCTCCTGGGGGCAATAAAGCATATTTAATTTGATTTGATTTGATAGTATGCCAATTTATTAAAATAAAACGGTTCTGAGTGAAACACACCACAATATATAGCAAAGGTGCATTTAATAGTGCGCTGATTGATGTTTATTAGAAGGGATTCAATTTAACCTACACCCGCAAATTTGCCTTACAATCCCCAAACTTAACATGCAGTCTTAACTCGTCAGTAATAAAGACTATTTTACAATAAAACATAGCCAGAAAGCCGCAAAGAAACCTCGTCCGGTGCGTTACGTATAGATAATTCGTAATCGGTCGGTTCAGAGAGCAATCGAAATTGTTTTGTGTGATTTTGAACTTTAACACCAACGGAATAAGAGCTAGGTTTTCGTTTGTTTTCCGTAAGCACTGTTCCCGTGTGAATGTACCTATGATATTTGATGTGCATTTGTGTTGTTTGATGTGAGTTGACGTTTATTATTGATGTGCTTTGATGTTAGTTGAAGCGACGGCAGAGTGTGTTCCAGGTATTTTGTCTATTTTCATTTCCCTTTACTACTCAATTTATATTGCAACGAAAAATTCACTGGAGGCTTTTAATAAAAAATTTCATTGAGGGTTGAATGGCTTCGAAATATAACAGGAACAGCATTTTTTTTATAATATTTAAAAATTTATTAATGGAGTTATTTGTTTGTTTGTCTGTTACGCCTTTACGCCTCAAGCAATATCTAATCATGAAATTTTGCATACCTACATGTTTTCAGGGGCACAGAAAAATACACAAACAACATTAACAATTTTTTTTTATCTTTAGGCAATAATTATTTTTTATTTTATTTTATTTTCGTTTATTCAGGACAACAAAAGCTACAAAAACATATAATAGATTACAAGATTACATTATGAGCCAATAATAGTTACCCTTATATAAAGTACAGAATTTAGCAGTACGTACATAAAACTATAACAATTTAGAAACAGAACTTAAAAGTAAAAATAAAAGTAACAATGTAAGGCTATATTCCAGTAATCGGGTAAAAATTTTTATTTGTACAACATGTTAATAAATTAATTGAAAACCTGATACACCCCATTTAAAAAAATAAACAATAATATGATTAAAATATATTTTGTGTTGAAAAAATTTATACTTTAAAAGTTATTCTATATTAGTTTGGAGGTGACCTATCTCTGAAATTCCAAGCGCTACGCCCGCGCCTACCGGTACGATTTTTTTTGCTGCGGGCGGCGTACGCGCCAAATATTGTATTATAAATAATTTAAACATGGGCTAGTAAAAATGAAAAAATATAACCTATATTAAAACATGGTGCGATCGATTCGTAAGTCGATTCTGAGCAAACTACTTTCTAGTTTTCAGTTAATTCATTAACACGTTGTATATCGCATACAAATTATATTATTAATTAAGTAGGTATGTATATGAATGTGCTAAACGAATATTCATACTACAAGCAATAGTGGTTTCAGGATTACAGGACGGGTCGGTTGGTAAAATATCATAGAAAGAAGTTTTTACAGTTGAGAAATGTGTCATTCAGGTGTCCTCCATCATAACCAAATTTACCTAGGGAGTTGTCTCTCACCCTTATTTTTGCAAGGTTAGTACAAACACATTATATAACAATGAAATCTGTAACAAACACGTGACGCGGACAGCCCTCAATTACCTATTCACACGCTAAAGCAAACAGTGAGTGGGCAGAAACCTTAATTCCGTAGCTCCCACCCTGGACCCTTATTCGCTATGACCATAACACGCCGCGCTAAGATAAGACGCCGCAAAAACTGTCTTTCCCTCGTAATCCAAGAAGTTTTACTCCAAAAAACAAGTTTCTTAGGGCATAAAGAATAATAAACTACTAACCTACTAATGTTATAAATTACTAGCTTTGCCCCGCGGTTCTACTCGCGTGAGTTTCGGAGTTCTCGCGGGGATTCCGGGATGAAAAGTAGATAGTAGCCGATTCTCAGACCTACTGAATATGCATATACAATTTCATGAGAATCGGTCAAGCCGTTTCAGAGGAGTATGGGAACGAACATTGTGACACGAGAATTTTATATATTAGATAAATGTGAAAGTAACTCTGTCTGTCTGTCTCTTACGTTTTCACGCCTTAACGGCTCTACCGATCATCATAATATTTTGTACACCCATTGTCAGAGGTACAGAGAAGGACATAGGGTACTTTTTATCCCGCAATTCAATTCTAATATTTTGGCATCTAGAACGTTTGGAAATGCGTTTTTAGGACGCTCGTTATAGGCAAGGAATGTTGTTGGTCAAAGTGAATAAGGGCCCTGATAGCCCGAAGCGATCCATTTAACAGTCCTGCCTACACCATCGCGCTAACATATTGAACGGTTTAATTATATATACAGCACCCGCTATGTTGTGGGGTGAGGATTTTACTGACTTTAGAACAGGAGTCAATTTTCACATTTATATTATAGTCTAGCTTTGCCCCGCGGTTTCACCCGCGTGAGTTTGGGAATCCCGCAGGAACTCCGAACTTCTCACCGTTTAAACCTTCCCTGTACTTCCACAAATCTTTCAAGACCAAAATTAGCCAAATCGGTCCAGCCATTCTCGAGTTTTAGCGAGACTAACGAACAGCAATTAATTTTTATATGTAGGTATACAACGTGTTAATGAATTAACTGAAAACTAGAAAGTAGTTTGCTCAGAATCAACTAGCGAATCGATCGCACTATGTTTTAATATAAGTTATATTTTTTCATTTTTTTTAGCCCATGTCTAAATTATTTATAATACAATATTTGGCGCGTACGCCGTCGGCAGCAAAAAAATTCGAACCGGTAGGCGCGGGCGTAGCGCTTGGAATTTCGTAGATAGGTCACCTCCAAAGTAATGTTGAATAACTTTTAAAGCATAAATTTTTTCAACATAACATATATTTTAATCATATTATTGTTTATTTTTTTAAATGGGGTGTATCAGGTTTTCAGTTAATTCATTAACAGGTTGTATAAAGATACACTAGATGTTTTACCTGCGGTAATTTCGGAGTTCCGGCGGGAATCCCGGCATAAAAAGCACTCTATGACTTTCTCTGTACCACTGACAACAGGTTTGCAAAATTTCATGATGGTCGGTTGAGTAGTTAATGCATGAAAGGAGTACAAACAAAAAAAGTTATATTGACATTTATTAGTAGATAAGGATTTTATTTCGCAGTATTTGTTTTCAATTTCAGGAAAGTTTAGCCAAAAGCACCCATGCATTTGGTTCGAGACCAAGAGCCTTTACAAATATTATTCCTACCATAATTTTCATCATCATTAGTATCATTTAAGTCGGTAGCTAACAAAACTGGCGATTGAATTTAATTTGGGATAAATCGTTCGATCAGAAGTCAGAACATGTGCTTAGGTATTTCCTAAAATAGATTTACTTACATTAATCTCACACTGTAACGCCCGCTTGCCAAATATTAGAAAATATCTGCATAGGTACCAAAAACGTCTTTTATTTTTATTTAAATTAAATGTGTCCTCCATCCAATTTGGAAGTGAAAACATCCAATAAAGGCGCGTCCACACCCCGCGCGGCGCCCCGCTGCGCTGATGACCCGGCGGGCGGGCGCGCTACAATAATAAATAGATATTAGTGGATTAACGCCGTCATCGCTCGCCGCGGGGCGCGCGGGTGGCGGGGCGGGGGGGGGGGGGGGGGGGGAGGGGGCGGCGCTGCCACGTGCGGCGCTGTCAGCGAACACGCTCCGCAGTTAGCGGCGTGTGCACGCAGCCTTATGAATTTTTTCGCTTGACTTTTATTGAGCGACGAGATATGACTGTGTGCGATTCTTATTATGGCAGGTCGTTGTTCTGGATGTTTGTTCTTCACACCCTTAGTTAATTTACTGACAGTTTAAAATAAACTATCTCTCCCACCGGTCACTTATTTTTTAACCGACTTCCAAAAAGGAGGAGGTTCTATGTTCGATTGTATGTATGTTTTTTTTTTTTTATGTATGTTCACCGATTACTCGAAGACGGTTGGACCGATTGGAAAATTGTCACCGAATTCAAACCGATTAGTGGTAGCACAAACCAATAATAATATTACGTGTGTTTTTGTCTTTTGGATTAAATCAGTATTTTGTTATTTTTAGCTTTTTATTTTTAGTTTTTTAATTTTGTGTTTTTGGAAGTCGGTTTTATGATAGAATATTGACATAATTAATTTTTTTTTATATTTATAATGTTTATGATATCGTATTGTATTTTAAGGGATAAGGCTAAATAGGCAAATTGAGGGATAAAGTTAGAGAAAATTTTTATTTACATAAAAATAACATACAACGCTTCTCACATCCCTACACCAAGATATAAGCCGATCAATGAAGTCAAACATACGTATTATCATAACATACAATATTATACAATGGCAAAAACTCTTATATATTTTTATGAGGTAGGTATCTGTTATTATTTTTCCATCTTTATTATTGTTTCTACATTTTTCATAGTACACCCAGCATTAGTTATATTATTTGCAGTTTCCAGTCTTTACAGACTCGTCACAAAGCCTCTACATCTACAATCTACATAATAAATATAGAGAGTGAGGGCGTGCCCTACAGCTATCTGTAATTAAACCGTCTAGAAACAGGCTGTAGTGCTCTCCAGCACTAATCGCTCCACTACAGGAGTAGGTACTCGAGACAACAAGTGACAATCCACATTCCATACAGACGGTCGAGGGCGATACTCGAAAACAATATACCGTCGTTATTAGTCTGATATCGCTTCGAAGTTCCAAGTTCGAGCTGTCAGTTGCGCGATTTTTTGTGTCCAATGTTAAGTACCTATCTATTTTTAACCGACTTCCAAAAGGGAGGAGGTTCTATATTCGATTGTATGCATGTTTATTATTACTACAACATTGTTTAAAAGAATCATAGCGGTTATAAGGCTATTAATTTAAGCGATTTTTTTTTTGCAAATGTGAGTTGTGAGTGAGTGAGTGACGGTTTCACAACTTAACTACTCAACCAATCATCATGAAATGTACCATACCAACACATTTTCAGTTACAGAGGCATACATAGGGTACCTGCTTTTTATCTCGAAATGCCCATAACGACTCCAAAATTAAAGTTAAGCCGCCGGAGACAGCTAATGTGTGAAATATATGTACATCAATAATAATAATAATTAAAAGCGTTATCCGGAACTTTGCCCGACGCGCTGCTGTACCGCCCCGCACTGTCGCTTTTCGACTGTAACATAATTGGACGCAGATAAGCAATAACATGTTAACCCACAAAATTAATTTATTGATACAGAACGATTTATTGCGAGCTAGAAAACGTTTTTTAATTATATGTTTACCTTATTACATTGTTTAAATATGTAACAATATGTTGAACATAAAAAAATGTTGACACAAAATGGCGCTATAATTTTAAAACACGATTTACTCGAAATTTCTCCAGTGTGAGATAACACACTATTGCTTATCTATGTCCAATTATCATTGATTAAACTTTACCTAACTGTCGTGCCGCAAAAGTGAATTTTAGACTGTAATATTGTTGTCATTGATTGAACTTTGCCCGGCGCACTGGCGCGCCGTAAAAGTGTTATTTCGATTGTAATATGTATTATTATCATCGACCAATTTGTAGCGTGATTTTATATAGCCTATAGAGACTTCCTCGATAAATGGACTATCCGAGACAAAAAGATGTTTAGTTCTGGATTTTAGCGCGTTCAACCAACCAAACAAACAAACTCTTCGACTTTATAATATTGGTATAGATTGAACTTTGCCCGGCGCACTGGCGCGCCGTTAAAGTGTTATTTCGACTGTAATATCTATGTATTATCATCGGCCAGTGTGCAGGTTGTAGATACGAGTGTGACCGGAAGCGTTCGGTAGCGGACAAGCGGAGCAACGAGGCGGGCTGATACCGCAATTAGCGGGCGCATGTGAACACGGTGTGAACTGCGCGTTGCGTGGGCGCATCTATGTGGTGTTCGAAAATTGAAATAAATAAAAAAAAAGCATAAAATTTATAAATTTGGACTAAATCTGTAGGTTAATTTCAGAGTTCCCGCGGGAATTTCGGGATAAAAAGTACCCTATGTGTTAATCTGATGTATAAGCTGTATTATTGTAAAGTTTCATTTAAATCCATCCAGTAGTTTTTGCGTGAAAGAGTAACAAAAATCCATCTATCCATTCATACTTACAAACTTTCGCGTTTATAATATTAGTAGGATATAATTATGAAAATAATATACGGTAGGTATGAAAATATACATATAGGTACGGCACATTAAAAAAAACTATTTTTATTTTTGTTTGTGTCTGTCTGTCTGTGTGTTCCGGCTAATCTCTGAAACGGTTGGACCGATTTTAACGGGACTTTCACTGGCAGCTGATGTGGAGAAGTAACTTGGCTACTTTTATTTAAAAAAAATAGTTCCTGCGGGGATTGCGAAATTCACGCGGGTGAAGCCGCGGGGCTCAGCTAGTTTCTAAAATATAAAAAAGACGTAGGTACCGTACGTAACGAAGTTTTAGTCTATCTGTTTTTAACTAATTATCTAATAGTTGTAAGAGGTTGGGGACTGTTTGTTACACTTTCACGCCCTGACCGCTACACCGATCATCATGAAATTTTGCATAGACGTTGTCAGAGATACAGAGAAGGATATAGGGTAGCTTTCATCCCGTAAATTACTATGGGTGGAACCGCGGGGAGCAGCTAGCTAGCAATAAAATATTTAGTAGCATCCTGTATAGGAGTTGCAGACAAATGAAGCACACACGCCGGCTGTTTCACACGTCAGCCTTCGTGGCCCGGAACGGCCTGCTCCGCTTAGAACCAGCACGCCTTTTTATCTATCGATTTCATTTAATAAAAATGTATACAAAAAATATACACAAAAGTGTAAAGCACACACAGATAGATATACAAGTAGTACGTACGAACAAAGAGAGTTTCAGTATAAATATTAAATAGTAAATACTAACTTTTTCCCGCGGTGGTGAAGGCCTGGATAGGGATGTTGACGACTTTCGAAAATCAAAATTCTAATAAGCCCGCCAGTTAGAAAATTAAAAATCATCGGACACGTATTTTTTCATTTTTCAAATAAATGAAAATACACAGCGATAAAGCGCATTAAAGTTTAGGGTGGGGGCTCGTGACGTCACTTACCGCTACGCGAAATTTCAACTGTATCGCCGTTATTTTTTGATTACGTAAAAAAAGAAAAAAATACGTGTCCCATATTTTTTATTAATCCACAAGACGGACTAAAAAAAATTAGTCAAATAGCCTATCCCGGGATAAAAAGTATCTTTTCTGTACACCTGACAACGCAACAACGTGAAAACATTACAGACAAACAAACTCACATTTGGATTTAATTTAAAATATTAGTTAGGATAAAAAAAAAACTAAAATATAAAATTCATCTCCCTTCTACGGTCGCCACTGAAAATCAGCGTCGTGGAACTTAGTGCCACGGCATAATGCTGAGTGGTAGCCATTTTGGTACCAAGTATTTTAGTTTAAGACTCACGGTTGTACTTATTTTATCTTTATGGTATCAAATAAACTTTTTTCTATAATACGCGAGGGGAACGGCTTTAATGGGTACTAAAGCTTTGTATACCTAGTACCTACATAACTTATTTCGTGAAAGGAAAATTTATTTTTCCTACGAAACTGGTTACTTTAAACTGGTTACGTAGGCGGGCGACGCAATGCTTTTAAACGGTTGTATACTAATAAAACGCCTCTCATATTATATTTTTTTTATTATTTAAGTATATTGGTGGATCAACACTCAATGTCGCAAGCGGAACAGCGCAAACCTTAGGTCGGCAACTGTTGTATACATCGTGACTTAGAAACGGTGGAAAATATGCGACCGTTCTAACAAATATGGGCTTAGAAAGTGGGGCACTTTGGGGGCTAATTGGTAACTACTTCTGCGGTTAGAACCTTGGTTATTTTACTAACCTAAATAAAAATAATGAGTAAATAAGAAAGAAAATGCTTTTATTTGGAAACAGAGACATTTAACAATCAGAGTTAGTTTATTAGTTAACGAAATATTTAAAGGCAATATTAAATTAATATCTATCCGTCTTATCCTATTATAAATGCGTTTGATTGTTTGTTACGCTTTCATGCCTCAACAGCTCAACCAATCTTTAAAAAAATTTGCATACACTACACGTTGCAAAAAGACATGGTAGTTTTTGCAACCATTAAAAACATTCAATCTTTGGCAGTTGTTAAATCTTATTTCCTAATACCTAAATTGCGTAATGGTATCATTTAAAGTTTAATTACAATACTTTATTTTATTTTTTCAATTGTTTTACTGTAAAAAGTGAGCTCTCTCGTTTTACCTATCCCTGTCGATATTTTTTTGAACTAGTTCGCTAGGAGACATGCAAGTAACCGTAAACCAATGTCTATAATGTCTATAGTTACGTACAGCAGATGCTGAATACAATGCATCTCCCTCCCCGCTCCCCTGTCCCCCGGGACCGAGCGGCGTCGGACAAGACAACACCATTATGACGTCACGAGTCACGACACTAGGTACAATGGCGCGTCCGTAATTAATATCCGTCCATCTTCACGCCTCGCCCTCCGCGGGGTGTCGGCGGAACAGCGTTTTGTCATTATTGTAAGGATCGCTCGTGCTATCCCGTCGGGGTGGACCAGGAGCGCATGAAAATGAAAGGAATCGCGCGAAACAAAACCAATCTGGAATCTTCCTGAACTCCCCTTTAGTGTAAGGCTGGTATCCGTTCGGAAACTCCCAGATTTGTTTTAGTTTGTATCAGTAAATGCCGTTAATTTCGGTGATGCCGTGGGAATTCCGTGACAAAAGTACCCTATATCCATCCTTTCTTGCACCCCTGAAAACGTGTATCCAAAATATTGTGATGATCAGTTGAGTAGTTTCGACGTGATAAGATGGACAGACAGACAGATAGAGTTACATTCGCATTTATAATATTAGTACAGAATACATTTATCTAATTACCTAGTTACTTTCTTTCTTCTTTTTTATGGACTTTCGCATATAGTGCATTTAGCCAGTTTCAAGTAAAATTAATTACCTAGATCTATGTATTTTCTATTAAAATGCTTCGTTGTACGGTTTGAAATTGCAAGCCACGGTACTATAGCTTGCAAGAACTTTCTCGAAGCTCTCGGAGGAAACCGAACAAATCAGCTCGAAATGTCATATATCTTCTGGAGCACATACAAAACCGTCACTGTGAAAATTATTGTACCTTACAACACAACAAAATCCGTTTTTAACTATTTTGTATCGACTTGAAAATAAATGACCGAACCGCCATCTTTGATTCCCGCCAAAAAAACTCCATTTAGGTACCTACTTAGTGAGCATGTGTCGTGGAGCGTTCCAAATTCCAATTCCTTGATACTGACTGACACAATCACCTCTACCAGCCCGGTGACACTCCATACAAATGAACTGATTCAAGTACCTACTCTTGTACATGACGTGTACACGTGTTGTGCGTGTGTGCGTAGCGTAAAGTTGACAGCTAGCTGACAGTAACTGTCAGTGGTTAATTGTCACAATGTATATTCTACACGTGTGCTATAAAAAGTACCCTAGGTCACTCAGGATCACTGTAGCTTCCTGTAAGTGAAAGAATTTTCAAAATCGGTTCAGTAGATCCAGAGATAACTCTCATATCATTCTCTAACATTCTCACCCGCGGTAATTTCGGAGTTCCCGTGGGAATTCCGGATTACAATATAACCTATATTAATCAGTGATAATGCAGCATACAAATGGTGAAAGAATTTTTAAAATCGATCCAGCACTTTTTGAGCCAATTCGTTACAAACACACATACAAACCTTTCCTCTTCACAATATGTATTAGTATAGATCTCTATTTTTAGCCTCTAGGCTCGCCGCTACGTGTGGCGGGGTAAGGAGAGGCAAGGAGTTTTCGGGGGCGGGGAGTGTCGTTTCTTTACGTAGGTAGTAATTATATTCTTTGCAATATATATCTAATATATATAAATCACGTGTCACGTTGTTTGTCCGCGATGGACTCCGAAACTACTGAACGGATTTTGATAAAATTTTGTAACCATTTATAATATGGTCCAACTTAAAAGATAGGATATTATACTAGCTGTCCCCCGCGATTTCATCCGCGTTAATTTCAGAGTTCCCGCAGGAATCCCGGGATAAAAGCTATCCTCTTTTAAGTTGGACCATAATATAAATGGTTACAAAATTTTATCAAAATCCGTTCAGTAGTTTCGGAGTCCATCGCGGACAAACAACGTGACACGTGATTTATATATATTAAGATAAGATAAGATAAGGTACCTATATGCATTTAATGTGTTAATTATCAACACATTGTTCGCACGCTAATGAACGTTTCATGTCCGCTCCAATAACGTATCGCTTGTTAGCTACCGGGGATCATTATTAAGGCAATTTACTTGTAGTTAGGTGTCAATATTAAGGTGGCGTACCCTGCTTAAACATATCAGAGATATTATATGTACCTATTTGAACATTTTTTTACGTAATCAAAAAATAACGGCGATACGTTGAGTCGAAATGCCGCGTGACGTCACGATCCAGTACAGTTTATGCGGGGCTTATACCAGTTTATGACGTCATGAGTCCCCACTCCACTACCCAAGTACCTACACCCGAATAGGTTTAGTGCATTGAACTCAAAATAAAAATAAAACAAAAAAAGAAATGTGCTTAAAACCACACGGCAGCTATTTGCGGTATTCTTGATTCTCCTTAGTGAGATACTTAATACTTATATCGAATGGCTACATGTAGCATATATTGATACAGTGTAGAATGCTCTCGTTTCACATACGTAGTTGAGACGGACCGGCCGTCTGTTTGTCCGCCACTTCGCACCTCTAGTAGCGCGGCGATAGCGGCAGGTGCTAAGAGCTGCCGATAGCAACGCTTTCAATGATCACGACCTTTATACCTACAGGAAGTAGAGGCGAAATATCATAGCTAGCCTCAATAATATTAATTACTTTGGTATTTATATAAGTAGTAGCTGTGCCCCGCGGTTTCACCCGGGGTAATTTCGGGTTTCCGCCGGAATTCCGAGATAAAAAGTACTCTATGTCCTTCTCTGTACCTCTGACAACGTGCATGCCAAATTTCATCCAAATCCGTTCAGTCGTTTTTGCGTGATTGAGTAACAAACATCCGAACATCCTAACATCCACACTTTCACATTTATAATATTGGTAATTTAAGTAAAAATTTATTTAATTATTATATTAGTACAAAATACAACACAAATACAATAAAATGTATATCTTACTATTATAAAATATTTGAATGATGAGTTTATTTGTTTGTTTGTTTCGCTTTCACGCTTTAACGGCTCAACCGATCATTATAAAATTTTGTGTGTGAATTCCCGCGGGAACTCCGAATTAACGCAGGCGAAACTACGAAGAACAGCTAGTGTTATATAAATAGCTAAAGTTTGCAAGTTTGGATGTAGGAGTAATTTCTACCGTATCTAAAGTTTTCTTTTTCTCTGATATAACAAAAGTTATAGTATCTAGGTGTCTCTGATTAAAATAGACTTTTCATCTCGACAGTAAATATAATACTAGTTTATAAGTACCTAGCTTAAAAGTTATAAATTTATAAGTAAACTAGCTGTCTCGCGCGATTTCATCCGCGGTAATTTCGGAGTTCCCGCGGTAATTCCGGGGAAAAAGTGCTGTAGTTTACGGTGATTAGCTGTTCCCGCAATAATTCCGGAGTTCCCGCGGGAATTCCGGGATAAACCTATCCTATCTTTTAAGTTGGGCCAAATACAACATAGTGACCAAATTTCATCAAAATCCATTCAGTAGGTAGTTTCGGAGTCCATCGCGGACAAACAACGTGACACGTGATTTATATATATTAGAAAATAGATAGATAAAAGTACGTTACAGGACGTGAGTCCCACCACACGCCAGAACTTATACCTTTATGATATCGTACTTGCATTCTATCTCATTCTCTCGCAGGCTATATCCTACTTCTAAATGTGTATGTCTATTTTTAGTGCTACTTTATCGTTATATCGAATTTTCAAATCACAACGGCACTGAAGAAAGTTTTAACTTCAAAATTATTTAAGACGAGTGAAGTCTGTAGCAACTACACATTATGTACCTACCTCTCTAGTCAATTTCAGATGTTACCTCCATATCTGACCACATGGTCTGTAGTCTGTACCAATTAGCACGCTTTTTCGATATTTTAGAACCCTCACCAGAGTTTTTTTGTTTGTCTGCAACAATTCTAATAGCAATGAAACAAATAACATTTAAGTGACGGCTAAAGCCTAAAGGAGTGTCACCGACAGAGCAAACAAACCAATTGTTTCCACAAACCTTGTTTGAAGATGCTTAGGTACAGGTGTGTACAGATAGAACATACAATGTAAAAGCTACTGGAAACTCTGATAAAAATTTAACAAAAAAATTAAAACCGACTTCAAAAAAAATGCACTTACACTTAAAAGTTTAAAATAACGTATCTTGAAAACGATTTTAATTTTTTTATAAGAAGTAAATTAGGCTACTTTGCACTTCCTGCGGGAGTTCCGAAACTCACGCGGGTGGAACCGTGGGGCACAGCTATAGTAGGTATTATATAGATACAAACATAATACTGACAGAAGTTCTTAAACGCCATAAAAATCTGATTTTAGGCACAAACACTGCTTGAAAATGAGTAACGGTCCAACTAAGTTCAACTTTACGAGTATTGCAAGGGATCACGATGAAAGTAAAATAAAATGTTGCATTAAGGATCCCCCACGCTCGGGTCGAAGGCAATTTGCGCGGGAACGGCTCCGAGGTACCTTATTAGCAATAAACAAAAAGCGGGGACCGCGGGTCGCGCGGCCCGAGTGATAGGAGGGAGTGGAGGCGGGAGCGGAAGCGACGGCGAACACGGTATTTCGTAACCGACTTCAAAAAGAAGGCTATCAATTCAAGTTTTTGCATATATTATTTACTCGTATTAGTCTATAGTCTATACTGTATACCAGCTACTAAACATGTGTGTTAAATTTTTTATTTTACAATCAACGAATTACGAAGCAGGTTTGCCTTTTTTGGTTCCATATTAATTTGCTATTAACCATGGACCAATATGTTTAATTGGTCCATTTATTAACTAAAGATCGGATAAAAATTGGAAGATTGATTTTTTTTTTTGCAAAAGTTTTTTCTTATCTAAAAACTAGTAATCGCAATAAAAAACTGAGTACCTATCTGCAAGATGTGAAACTTTTTGTGTCATCTGTTATGAATGAAATAAATAAATTTAATAGAAAAGTTACGCAAACCTTAAAATGCATAATGCAACGTAATAACCTGCCGTGCTCACTGAAGTTTCACTTCAATAATTCGACTCCAAGCACCTAAGGGTGAGATTCGGCAGTCTCACTTCAGTTCGACGATTCCAGGCTAGGTGTGTTCACAATCTTCGACCACACCGTCACTTGAGACTAGGTGAGCTGTGAGTTGTGACTAAACGCCTAGCTTGACGAAAAAATATTTTTCTTAAAAACCTGTCAGCTGTGAAATTCTACGCAAAAGTTATTCATTGACTTCTATATGGACCTCTTTGGACCTATGTTGATATTTCAATTTCATTATAATAAGTAGGTACGTATTTAATAGCCGCTCTCGCCTATGCGTTGTGGCACGCAACATAAATCACTGAGGTTAAAACATCATTAATATTAAATCATTGGTATCCTGATTTACAACGGGGGTGGGCGTCACCCCGGAGTGTGGTGTATTCGCCTCACCGTGCCTTGACATTGTCTCAAGCAGAGTTATGTTTGGGGTTTAAGATCTTAGTGTGCTTGTTTGTTCTTTACGGTTCCAAAGTAATTAGGTACTTACCTAACTACAATGTATATTCTTAGTCACAAAATTTAAGAGGCTATATAAAAAAATAAAAATAACAATATAAAAAATCAAAAATAACAATATGTAGCTGTGCCCCACAGTTTCACTCTCGGTGATTTCGGAGTTCCCGCGGGAATTCCGGGACAAAAAGTACCCTATGTCCTTCTCTGTACCCCTGACAACGTGCATGCCAAATTTCACCCAAATCCGTTCAGCCGTTTTTGCGTGATTGAGTAACAAACATCCAAACATCCACACTTTCACATTTATAATATTAGTAGGATATAATTATAAACCTTATTATTATAAATGCGAAAGTGGGTTTGTTTATTTGTTCATTTGTTTGATACGCTTTCACACCTCAACGGCTCAACCAATCATCATCAAATTTTGCATACGCATTTTCAGGGGTTACAGAAAAGGACATAGGGTACTTTTTATCTCGCGGAATTCCCGCGGGACCTCTGAAATTAACGCGAGGAAAATCGCATGAAATATTGCATAAGTAATCACGAAATCTCAAAAACTATTCGAGATAATATGTGACTAAAAGTTGACAAATCTCTATGCTATGCTATATTTTTATAGGTCTCCTATAGACGTTGGTAACTACCAACCGTTTCACCACCAACCCGTAATATCACGAATCTACGATACACGTGCTCCTGGGGCCAGAAACGTAATATTACGTTACTATAACTTGAACCACTGCCCTGACTTTTATATTTATTAGATTATAGGATAGATGTTAGGTACAAAGGAGAGGGCTATGCTCGGAGTCTCTCTGAGGGATCGCATCAGAAATGAGGTGATTCTGCAGAGAACCACAGTTATCGACATAGCCCACAGAATTAGCAAGTTGAAGTGGGCTGGCCATATTATCCGCAGAACCGATAACCGTTGGGGCCGTCGGGTTCTGGAGTGGAGACCGCGAATAGGCAAGCGCAGTGTACGACGCCCACATGCTAGGTGGAGTGACGATCTTCGCAGGATGGCTGGTGGTGGCTGGATGCGGGAGGCTGAGAGTCGTGCTATATGGCGGGCAATTGGGATGTGGACTACTTTTGAAAATCGAAATTCTAATTAGTCCGTCAGTTAGAAAATAAAAAAAACAATCCCCGCGCCGTATGGGCTCCGCTGAAAACCAGCGCTGCCGCGCTTTATGCGACAGCATATGCTGAGACGGTGTCCATTTTGGCATCACGGAAACTAGGTATATAAGATTCATTTTAAATTTGATGCATGTATTACTTTTAAGAAATTTTGTGATGCCAAATAAAGTTATGTCTATGTCTATGTCTATGTCTATGTCTATGTCTATGTCTATGTCTATGTATTTTTTGCTTTTTCAAATAAATTAAAATATACAGAGATAAAGCGCATCAAAGTTTAGGGCGAGAGGATCGTGACGTCACCGCTAAAATCGCCATACAAACTGTCAGAATAGTGACGTCACGCGAAATTTCAACTCAATATATCGCCGTTATTTTTTGATTAGGTACGTAAAAAAAGAAAAAATACTTGTCCAATATTTTTTAACTAAAAAATAAAAATTAGTCAACATGCCCATTGGAGAGGCCTATGTTCAGCAGTGGACTGCTTTAGGCTGGTGATGATGATGATGATGATGTACAAGCGTTCTCAATACTAGGGGGCCAGGCCGATTTTTAATAAAGCTCCAAAAACGTGGCGTTGAATGTGTTAACGTGGGCTGTCGCGCACAGCGCGATTTGCCATGTAGCGGTTGGTTTGTATCGACACTAATTATCGTACTGTCAATCTATATTTTGTGGTGTGGCAACACTTTGCTTATGCTTCAACAAAAGTGTGGGTAGAGGGACATACAAGCGCGGGATGACCGCGACCGCGTGGAATAGACAATATCTAAACAAGCAGCGTAAGGTGAAGTCGTCCAGCTCGGAGTGTAAAAGGAAAGCACTGGATTGACGAATAAAGGGCAGGACGATCGGGACCGCGCGGATAAGAGGCAATGCCGGAAAAGGTAGCGTAAGGTGAGGTCGTCCGGCCCGAAGTAAGTTACAAAGGCACTGGGTGAGTCGTCACTAATATTATAGTGTAGTCGACATTCTAATACAATAGATTCAGAGAATGGTGAAGCGACTGACTAGTCACTAGGAAACTCCATAATCTATAATAAGTTCAATCTTGCAGTACAATGTACATTTGGTAGTCAAGGACATTGAACTGGGAGCCCCAGGCTCAAATGGGTGTGTACTGGAAGCACACAGGCGAATCATTGTAAGGTCGTCTACAAGAAGTTGGGAATGGGCAGGACTAAGGGGAAGGAGGAGGTCCTCGTGGGGGCACAGCCCCCATGTCCGACTGGTGTCAGGAAAGGTAAAAGAAACCTTGATTTACGGCATGCACGCAGGCTCGAGACAGACTTGAGATTGCAGGGTAAATCGGAATAAGGTAAGACACCAGGACACGATCAGACGTGTTCAGATCGGAGCTGTAGACGACCAGGGAGGGTCACTACTCACTCTGGGTAGACCAGACCCTCATGACAGAACAATGCGAAGCCACATGGATTAGAGATCATAACGTAAAGCTCACATTGAAGAGATGATACATGATTTCTTAGTGACTGGTTGGTCGTCTCATCATTATATTACCATGCTTTACATTTCATGGATTGTGCGAGATTATTAGATATATAGATATTTGTCGTCCGTGTAAACCTGTACTTAAAGTGAATTCAGGCAAACATAACTCAGGATAGTGCAGACGGCACGACAAAATGGTGGAGGTACTGGGATATGACATGGGAAGCCAGATTCGTTCTGGCTCTTCCTTGTTAAATTTCCCTCTATTTTAATCTTTTTTGTATTTGTGTTTGTTTGAGTTTTTATTTGACTTTTCTTTGTCTCAGTCAAAGATGGGTAACTACTCATAAAACCATTTACTTATTAAACTACCTTCCTCTTTTATGTTTTTAATATGTTCTGTGTACAGAGGTTGTGCTTGTATTAATTTTATTGAAGGTAGATGATATATTTTTCCTTGCATATGATTAACAAATTAAGGCTAGCCGCATACTTGTAAGTAACCATACCTTAACTTCTACATCGACTAAACTTCTTGTAAATTCCACACAACTATGGGTTTTTTCTTGTCAAACAACTATCATGTTGATAGTATGCGCAAGTTCTATGATCACAAGTACATTTCCTATAAAACTTATGAAACACAACAAATAGTTGTTCAAATAAAAATTGTATGTATGAGCCAGGCCTAAAGGAACAATAGTTACAAAAGGTATACTGTTCTCTATTTGTCTATTTTTTCTAAGGGATGTATCGAGATATCGGAATAGTATCACCGGTAAACCATATGAATTTATCAACTTTTATTTTTGTAAAGAAGACTAATTATGTCTCTTGATAGATTATTTTATTTTGGCTATTGTGTTAAGTTTTGTTGTTTGTTTTGCGAATCATAGATTATTATAACGTAGTAATGAATAAGTAAAACAACAATTTAACATAACGGTAACGGTACATATCGGTTTCTAGGGTATACAACAAAGATAAAATATAATATAAGTACTATGTTGTATGCACTATGCAGATTTCGGCAAAGCTTGTGCTTTTGTAATAATTGCGCAGTTAAGTTCAAGCGTCAGTAAAAGTTAATTTTCTGGTTTAACGTGAAGTGTTTAAAATACTATACCTAGGTGATCGGTTTGGTCGTTTAGTCGTGAAGGCGTGACAAACGAACAAACGAGCTCACTTGCGCATTATAATATTAGTAAGGATAGTAGCGAGAGTATATCATTCTACAAGGTGATTTTTTGCGAATTTCTAATGTAGTCGGTCGTGGGGTATCGAATATCGAAGCTTGTTCGATACCGATAGAAAAGTATCGGTACTTAGTAGTTAGTACTTACTCTTATCGAATCGATCCAATTTTCGTAGTACAATTTGGAATAAAATAAATGAAAGCAACAAGATGTATACTTTGAAATTGACGTTATGGCTACTCAATTAGCCGCCGCCACCGGCGCCGCAGCGCGATGCGCTCGTCATTTTTCGTACACAGCCGTAGGTAGGTATTTACGAAGGTTACAATGTACCTACAGCTGATCGAGGTCTTTCACTCCGCTGTAAAATCACCGACATCACCGACCAACATCATCGATGCGCGAGGCCCCTTGATAATATTATTACAAATAGACAGTATATACATAGATATTTTGGTGATTAAAAGACGAAAAAAGAAAAAAAAAAGAAAAAAAAAAAAAAAAAAAAAAAAAAAATGGCAATGTCGTTCTATTATTGATACCTACTGAACTACAAAATTTTTTGCGCAATAATTATGATACAATGGCCCTGAGTTCTTAAAAAAGAAGAAGAAACCTACTGGACTATAAACAGTACTATATTGCGACAGACCCTTTTTTTCTGTTCGGGAGGGCCGCAGGCATGCGGCCAGGATATTATTGCTCGTGAGAGAAGTCCTGAATGCGGAAAGCCAGGATATGAGTATAGACGAGATGGAAGCTCAATGACAATGGATGGACAATGACATCGCTTTATCTATCTGGAGATAATGTAACGTATTACGTAAGTGTTAACTTATAAGGGTATACAATGGCCCGCTGATCTAGAGGTTCCGGGTTCGATTCCCGGTGAGGATGCACTTAGTGTGATGGACATAGGGTTCCACTTTCCAGTGTGGGTGTGTTTATATATCTATAGTATAATATATATGTAATCCTATGTAGTATGTGCCACGTTTGCTTGGTTTCCACGATACAAGCTAATAATGGCTTACTGTGGGATCGAGTAGATCTGTGTGTTGTGAAGTGGTTTATTATTACATATTATTATTATCTGTATGTTGACCATAAGTGTATGATATGTGGAAAGATGAGGAAACTGTTGAAACTTAATATTATTTTCCTTTGCGTATAGTTCAATAGACATTGGACTGGGGAGCCCGGAGCACCCATGTATTTGAAGTGTGATCAGGAAACACACGGGCACGGTCGACCGATGCCCAAGTAAATTGAAGGTGCATAGCCATTAAAAGTCAGTATACTGCAAACGAATACGAGTACTCGACATGGATTTGCAACCATGCAAGGGTAACTAGAGATGGAAAGGCACCCGGTAAAACCGAATCATGAATGTATGTGGCACAGCCACAAGCAAGAGGCAAGACCTCACCGTTAAAGTATATGAATGTATGTGGCATAGCCACAAGCAAGAGGCAAGACCTCTCCGTTAAAGTATACCTATGAATAATTCTAATAGGAGTGGAATAAATCTGGTCGACTCATGCTAATGCTAAAAGTGTATCATATTATATCCTCATATATCTTCACATTAATATGAACTCAGAGTAAAGTATATCTCACACTATTGCATTAAATCTCTTTCTGCTCTGGGAGTGTCGCGCAAAGCGCGAGATGTCATGCGAAACAACTGAGAATTCTAACATTACCTATGTGCAACACTGTTATTTAGTTTGTACCCACATAGCCATGTAATAAATTAAAATCCCTCGCAATCGTTGGCGTGTCAGTGGCATGCCAGACGAGCTCTTCTTGGTAGCTAGTCACTCTGCTCGACTTGAGTGATCGTAAGAATTGTTCTATTTCTATTGTAATGTGCGATTGTTTGTTTGTTTGTATACTTTATTGAGCATAAACAAAGTTTTTACAAGTTGATAAAATCAAAACAAATAGGTAATTTATGCTCAAAGGCGGACTTATCCCGCGAGGGGATTTCTTCCAGTCAACCTTTGAAAAAATCGAATGGAATTGAAGAAAACATTGGCGGGAGAAGAGATAAATAGAAAGGAGGTTGACAAACATAAAAATAATGGTTCGATAGAATCAAGACGGGATAAAAAAGGAAAGGAAATAAAAGAAAAGTTGTAAGAAAAGTTGTTGATAAGAAAAAATAAGGAAGGCATAATATATAACAATATAAATAAAATACATATCTGCATATACAGTAATATATCAATACATATAAACTAATATACTACATATAAACTATAATTGTAATTATTGATGAGTGGTAGTATACAGAGCTCCGAATGCTGTGCAGGACGTATTCAAGGCGAGGCTCTTTTTACGTTGGTCATTAAAAGTGTCGCGACCGAAAAACGCGCGCGCCGAGTGGGTCTCCATAGCGAGAGGCGCTCGGCGCCCTCCTGCGCCTGTAAGAAATGCGCACCCTACACCATAGTAGATACACCTCTGACTGCAATTCGAACCAGAGAGAAAATCCTGGAGTGGCCCCGTCACCTGCTCACACTTTTGCATTAAACCTCTTTCTGCTTTTGGGAGTGTCGCGCACAGCGCGATTTGCCATGTAGCGGTTGGTTTGTATCGACACTAATTATCGTACTGTCAATCTATATTTTGTGGTGTGGCAACACTTTGCTTATGCTTCAACAAAAGTGTGGGTAGAGGGACATACAAGCGCGGGATGACCGCGACCGCGTGGAATAGACAATATCTAAACAAGCAGCGTAAGGTGAAGTCGTCCAGCTCGGAGTGTAAAAGGAAAGCACTGGATTGACGAATAAAGGGCAGGACGATCGGGACCGCGCGGATAAGAGGCAATGCCGGAAAAGGTAGCGTAAGGTGAGGTCGTCCGGCCCGAAGTAAGTTACAAAGGCACTGGGTGAGTCGTCACTAATATTATAGTGTAGTCGACATTCTAATACAATAGATTCAGAGAATGGTGAAGCGACTGACTAGTCACTAGGAAACTCCATAATCTATAATAAGTTCAATCTTGCAGTACAATGTACATTTGGTAGTCAAGGACATTGAACTGGGAGCCCCAGGCTCAAATGGGTGTGTACTGGAAGCACACAGGCGAATCATTGTAAGGTCGTCTACAAGAAGTTGGGAATGGGCAGGACTAAGGGGAAGGAGGAGGTCCTCGTGGGGGCACAGCCCCCATGTCCGACTGGTGTCAGGAAAGGTAAAAGAAACCTTGATTTACGGCATGCACGCAGGCTCGAGACAGACTTGAGCTTGCAGGGTAAATCGGAATAAGGTAAGACACCAGGACACGATCAGACGTGTTCAGATCGGAGCTGTAGACGACCAGGGAGGGTCACTACTCACTCTGGGTAGACCAGACCCTCATGACAGAACAATGCGAAGCCACATGGATTAGAGATCATAACGTAAAGCTCACATTGAAGAGATGATACATGATTTCTTAGTGACTGGTTGGTCGTCTCATCATTATATTACCATGCTTTACATTTCATGGATTGTGCGAGATTATATTATATAGATATTTGTCGTCCGTGTAAACCTGTACTTAAAGTGAATTCAGGCAAACATAACTCAGGATAGTGCAGACGGCACGACATGGGCGAAACCGCGGGAAGCAACTAGTATACATATTATTTGACAAAAAAGCAAACAAAAATGTATTAATTCTTGCATCGTTTCTAAAAAGATATAGTTGGGTCGAACCAAACTTATTGTACGTGTGTTTTAGCGAATCGCGCCCGTCGCACGTTCGTTGAATTAGCAAAGTGAGCATGTCGTTGCCTAGTTTTAATTTTATTTATATACTAGCTATTCCCCGCGGTTTTACACTCGATAATTTCAAAATTACCTCGGAAAAAAGTAAACCTATATTAACATAATAAACTATATGTATGCTAAATTTCATTAAAATCCATTCAGCGGTGTTTCGTGGTTTAGTAACAGACATCCAAACATACAAACCTTAACATTTAGAGCTAGTCCTACTAATATTATAAATGTGAAAGTGTGGATGTTTGGATGTTTGTAACTCAATCACGCAAAAACGGCTGAACGGATTTGGATGAAATTTGGCATGCACATTGTCAGGGGTACAGAGAAGGACATCGGTTACTTTTTATCCCGGAATTCCCGCGGAAACGCCGAAATTACCGCGGGTGAAACCACGCGGCGCAGCTAGTAATTAATAAAAATTAAATAATGCTATGTCTGATCTGTTTATAAAAAAGCGAAAATCCATTCACCGCTGTCTGTCTGTCCCTATGTATGCTTAGATCATTGAAACTACGCAATGGATTTTACGCGGTTTTCACCAATAGATAGAGGAAGGCTTGTCTCTCGCTAGCTAGGCTCTACATTTTATTCTAGAATTCTTGCGGGAATTCCGAAATTAAGGGGGACAGCTAGTCTATTATAAAATTAAATACATGGGAAAGAACAACATCAAAATTTTATTAAGTAATTGAATGTTAATTAGAACCAATAGATATAAAAAAAACATTAGTTCTCTACAAATGAATGATTTTTTTTCTCCATTAGGTACTTAATGCAAAAATCAGCATCTTAATAAGCAAAAATCTTGTTTCATTGCTGCGGATTGTGACAATCCCAAGGCAACATTATAATATATAAGGCTTATTCATCATTGTCACAGTGCATTCCTACTGATACGTACCATGAAGATTTATTTCCTGCTTCTAATTGCGGGCTGGGCGGGTCTAGCTTTGGCCGACGACACTTGCAACCGCAACATAGACGATGATGTCCTCAAAGCCATTGTGAGTTTCCAAACTAAACTATGCAAGTTGGTCGCTAACTTTAACCGGAACCGATTCGTCATTTCCCCATATGGAGTGTATCTAGAACTAGCTGCGATGGGAGAGGGAGCCACTGGCGATTCACAGAAGGAAATCTTCACCGCCCTTCAGCTACCAGAAGAGAAATGTCTGCGGGATAAATATTATGAGTACATCCGTGACGCCGAGTTGCAAATACCCAAGTTGACGTCGTTCAATTCATATTTTGGAAGTCGTTTCTTGGCTATTGATGAGGGATATAATGTCAACGGAACGTGGGCCGAAGACGTACGCAAACACGGACTCCTGGACTACGTGTCGTTGCCGTTGAAACGTGACCCGGGAGCAGCTTTTGAAAAGCTCAACCTCATAACCTTCAACCCATTGGCGGGTCAAAATTTAAACCTGCAAGGAAACTCTTTGATCGACGCAGCGAACTACCACGTCACCTGGCAAACTGAATTCCCACTGAACAAAATCGAATACGACGCCAAATTCTACAGCGAGAGAGGGCAAGAGATCGCCACTGTGAACCTTATGCGTTACAAGAAACGGGTCAAAATGGCATTCTTGGAGAAATACTTCGCTAAAGCATTGGCACTGCCAATCGGTGAAGACGGAAGGTATTACATGGTCTTTATGCTTAACATAGGTTACAATTTACTAGAGCAAACCATATATAGAATGGATGATGATATCGTGAACGATATTATTGATAATCTGAAGCAAAGTAAGATACCGATTGACATCGCTATACCCGAATTCACAGCGAAATCCAGCGACGTCTCGTTGAAGTCTATTTTGGAGGACATGGGCGTGAAGAAACTGTGGAGTGAACCTGAGGCTTCGGAACTGGTTTCCAACCCACCAACGGTTCCGACCACGTTCTACCAACAGGTACAACTTCACATCGGCTCTAGAGGATTATCACAATATTTTGAGGAGGAGTCCGATGGAGGCGATTCTGGTTTGGAAGAAGTTTTGACTGATGAGTTCATAGCAAACAGACCGTTCCTGTACGCTTTGATCGACTCCAAAACCAAGATATGCATCTTTTCTGGTGGTTACGGCGGCCCGGATTCTAAGTACGAACATTTTTGAAAATATCTACAAAATGCAATTCATCAAAGCGGTTTTTAAACGCAAAATTATTATTATTTAATAATCATTTTTCTTTTTGTAAAATACAGTTAGGTTTTACAATCCATGTGGTAAATAAAAATTAAATAATTCCAAGAAAATTTTTTTATAGATTTTTTTATATTTTGTTTTAATACTAGCTGTCCCCCCACCAGTTTTCACTCGCGGTAATTTTGAAGTTCCCGCGGGGATTCCAGGATATAACATAAATATGAACCTTCCTCATGGTATATACCTATTGGTGAAAACCGCATGAAAATCCGTTGCGTAGTTTTAAAGATCTAAGCATTAGGGACAGACAGACAGACAGACAGCGGGAAGCGACTTTGTTTCATACTATGTCGTGATAGAATGCTACAGCAATAATTCACGAGGATTACCTACAGCTCATTTATAACATAATATAATCCACTTCACAACACACAGATCTACTTGATCCCACACTAGCTATGAGCTTGTGTCGTGGAAACCAAGCAAACGCGGTATATACTACACATATTATTACATACTGTATATTATACTATAGACATATGTATATATATATGCCCAGACTGGAAAATAAAATCCTGTGTTCATCACATAAAGTCCACCCCCACCGGGAATCAAACCCGCAACCTCTTGATTAGCGGGCAGGCATGGTGACCTACTGCGCCAATCGGGTCGTCAATATAATGGGCATGTGGACAAATTTTTATTTTTTAGTCCGTCTTGTAGATTATAAAAAATATACACGTATTTTATTCTTTTTTTACGTAATCAAAAAATAACGGCGATATATCGAGTTGAAATTTCGCATGACGTCACTATTCGGGCAGTTTGTATGGCGGTTTTATCGCTTAGTGACGTTACGACCCACTCACCCTAAACTTTAATGCGCTTTATCTTTGTGTATTTTCATTTATTTGAAAAAAAAAATACGTGTCTAATGATTTTCAATTTTCTAAATGACGGACGAATTAGAATTTTGATTTTCAAAAGTTGTCCACATCCCTATTGGACGATTCGCTGCAGCTGCTAAATCCGGTAAACGACGAGAATCTTGGAAACCGTTCTTGATAGATTTCATCCGCGTCACTGACCCAGTGGCTAGCGTAGGTACGTCACTAGCACCCGGTGCGGATCCCAAAGGCGTCCTCTTATTTTTGCAACTGACAATAAAAATATTGGGGCATGATAAAAACGGTTCTCTTATTGAATAAGCTGGTGGACGAAAAAGCGGCTCCCCGCTTTTTCATCCGCATGAATATCGGAACTCCCTCGGGAACTCCAAAAAAGTTTTCCATAACACTCAAGAAGAGTAGGTATGTATAGCTTCCCATTACAAAAAATTAGTTAGGCCATTTTGATACTATTATACAATAATTATAGGTTTTTGGTTCGGTGTTCTCCGTACACTGGCAAAAAATTCACATCTCTTCGGAAACTATGTATTTGCTCCTATCAACGTTTCAGGCGTTAATATTGTGGACAAACAAACGCACGCCGCGCCGCGCAGGGATAAGACGAAATTACAAAGAACTTTTCATTACTCATGCTCGGAAAGTAGGTCTGAAGTTGCCTGAGAAGCGGGTTGAAAGTAGCCCTTTTCAGCCCTAGGGAGAATCGCTTTCAACTGACAACTGTCAAATTATTAAAAAAAAACTAGGTCTATTTTCACATTTCTATTGAACCATGTTTCAACTTTCTATACAGCCAGCGCGATGTAAAATTGAAATAACGTAAAGTTTAAGTAGGTATTAATTAAAATAAAATCACTCACTTTTTCTTAAGCTAATTCCTATTTATATTTTTTTATTTTCTTTAATTAATACTTAATAATTAAAGAAAATATTTTTTTTAGGTCGCCACAATGTAAATAAAAAATACTGGCTGAATAGCTAGCCGGCCAAAGAAAAAGAAATAGGTGGGAAAGTGTCAAGCGACTATCCGATCTTCACTCATTTTTTCTTTAGCTAATTCCTATTTTTATTTTGACTTTCCTTGCATTCGTAATGAAAAGCACAGTGTTACCCTCGGGAGAAAGTAACTTATTTAGTGCCTCGAACTATTGGCCAAACCCCGTCTCGGCACTAAATGAGTTACTTTCACCCCTTGGATAACAATGTACTATTGAGAGGTTACCTTGAAAATATTGCCTCTAGCAAAAGGCCGTATTTTGCTCTGTCTTTTCTTTTTATTTTATTTGTCTTATTTTTTCTGTTTCTTTGGGGCAATAAAGTATCTTCATGAATTTCAGACTGTTTAGTACTTTTTTCAAAGTCGGTTAGTTTTTGTGGATATTACATGAACAGAGTCGCGGTCTTAAATATATACCAAATATGTATAACGCCTACATTTAAATATTTTACATTGCTTTTGTTAAGACGTCTCACGATAATCATTGTCAAAGTTAAATGGAAAACTTGGGAATGCTACATAATATGCTCAGTTAAATGGTACTTCTTACGATTCAATTTAAGGTTGGGTTGGGATTTACTTAATAGTGGGTTCCGTCTCATAGATGTCTTTGGCAGCTATGACAATAACACATCATTATCCGAGATTCACAATCACAACAAAAATATTAGTACCTATATGGACAAAGAATTACAAAAAATCTGGGGGGTTTCTAACATCTTTGCAAATTTTATAACCACCTAATATTATAGTTCAAAATTATAATCTAGTATAATATAATATTTATTATTATTATTATTATAAAAACATATATAATAATTATAAATAATATTATAAACTAGTTGCGCCCCGCGGTTTCACCCGCATTAATTTCAGAGTTCCCGCGGGGATTCCGGGATAAAAAGTACCCTATGAGTTAATCTGATGTATTAGCTATATTATTGTAAAGTTTCATTTAAATCCTTTCAGTAGTTTTTGCGTGAAAGAGTAACAAACATCCATCCATACATCCATACATGCATACATACAAACTTTCGCGTTTATAATATTAGTAGGATAGCTATAAACTAAACATTGTAAATCTTCTGTGACATCTTGAGATGCTTCACATAATATAGACCATCACAACCACGAGCTCTGATGCATATTAATTTTTTGCTAATTGTCATTACAATGAATATCATATACATAATAGAAACTTAATTAAAATGAAATGAATAGAAAGGAATACTCAACACAATAACTCTACATTGATTCTCATAACATTTATTTAAGCACAAATCTATCTGTCTGCAACATCATTCGAGTTGTGGCGCTAGTTGAGATTCTAGTTACGTATTCCTGATTGAACCATAACTTACTAGTTTTAACAGCAAAATGGAACTGCTTGCCATGACTAAACTGATAATATCATTATCCATTGTGAAATGTTTGATCCTAAACGGGCTAGCATCTGATGTTTGCGACACCGATATAACAGCAGAAGCTATGACGTCTCAGTTTCATTTCGGCTCCAAACTTTACAAAGCTGTCGCTGAGTATCACAACAACAATTTCGTCTTGTCGGCAAATTCCATCTGGCTGGGGCTTGCTGGCATGGCCGAAGGAGCAGTCGATGACGGCCAAGAGGAACTCTTCCAAGCCCTAAGATTGCCTAAAGAAGCATGTTTGCGACAAAAGTATTACAAATTCGTTAAGGAAGCAGCGCCCAAACTGCGCAATGTTATAGAACCTCGCTGGCTGGCTTTGGATGAAGCTCTCAATCTTAACCAAACTTGGGCTAATGATGTGAAATCGGCTGGCCTCTTGTCAACTGTGTCTTTACCATTGAAAAACAATCCCACATACGCCGCTGAGCAACTAAGTAATCTCATCAACTCGAGGCCTGGTGACATCCACCTGAGCGATAAATCACTTATATTAGAAACGCTGAATTTTCATGGCAAATGGGCGAAACTGGTGCCGGGAGCAAAAATCCAACGCAACGCACCGTTCTACGACGAGCATGGACGGGAAATCGCTCGAGTCGACATGGTTCGGTTCAAGAAGCGCGTTAAGGTGACATATTTACCGAAAATCAACGCTAAAGTCCTACAATTGCCGGTGTCGGATGATCCCCGCTACTTCATTCTAGCTCTTCTCCCCATCGACAACAATACGTCTTTAGATAGCTGCGTCGCAGGCATAGACACTAAGACAGTAAAGTATGCTTTTGATAACGCACGCGAGAGTACAGTGCCGATTGATGTCGCGATCCCAGCGTTTTCGTTAACAATGTACCACAGTATGCGACCGCTGCTGGAGAAGTTGGGGATCATGATACTGTGGCGCGACCCAACCGGTTCGGAGAACGTGGCTGACCCTGCCCCCATACCTGGTGGGTATTACCAGCATATAACCGTGGGCCTGGACGCCGAGGGTCTGGAAGATTACCAGGAAGGAGAGCAGAACAGTCAGCAAGCAGAAGACGTAGACACCGGCCTGCCCAAAGAAGTGGGCGCTTGTTTCATAGCGAATAGACCATTCCTTTTCTCTTTTAACGAAAACCAGAGGTTGCTCATCTTCGGTGGTGGTTACACCGGTAAAGCTGCCACTGCTTAAGCGAATAAAATAAAGGTGAAATCAAGTAAGGTTCTGAGTTTTCCCCTAGTTTTAAGTTTGTGTGTTCAAGATTTTTTTCAGAGCCTATTCGATCGGATCTTATTATGATAATTTATTTTACAAGACATTTTATATATTATTGTACATGGGAAAGGGTTAGTACATATATAAAAATAATAGGATGCATAACGAAATCCGTCAATAAAACAAAAAACTACTTAAGTACCTGTTTTCTTTGTTATATACTAGCTATTCCCGCGGTTTCACCTGCGATAATTTCGTAGTTCAATTTGAGAATCCCGTGGGTAAAAAGTATAGAATAGAATAGAATAGAAAAAAGTTTATTCGATACCATAAAGATAAAATAAGTACAAGCGTGAGTCTTAAACTAGAATACTTGTCCGTCTCTGTGCCCTTGGCAAAATGGATACAAAACATCATGGTGATCTGTTGAGCAGTGAAAGTATAACAAACAAACAAACAAATAAATTCACATTTGTAATTATATTAATATCGTAGTAAGGATTGTTTATAGAGAAGAAATAGTGTTATATACACATAATATTTTCACTCTCTTCTTCTTCTTCTTACATACATATTTCCCGCTGTTTCAACTTCTCTCATCATTCCCTTGGGAATTCCGAGAAGAAAATGCTTTCCACTCCTCAAAAATCCGTCAGAAAATTTCACCTTCATAGAAGTCAATGTTTCGTGATTAGTCAGGTATATCTTCTTTATAAATAAAAATGAATGTTTGTATGTCTGTCCTCTATACGTTTCGAAACCATTGGTCCGATTGTGGTGAAATTTTGGCGGGTTGTTCTGCCTGCTCAGGCGAGTGAAACCTGGGCACAGCTAGTTTAGAGATGAATTTTAATCTCCACTAGTCTCTAACTATTGATATACACACATCAAAAGTGTCTAGGGATCAAGAACATTTTTTGCTATAAAACGAAACTCAATTAATTTAAATCTAATTTAATCTTCTGGACTGGCCGCCTACCTTATTTCCCATATCTAAAATAACAACTCATCCCCACATTTTAAATAAATTAAGAAAAATTTCATTTTTTGTAAGTTGTGAGAAATTGAACCAATTCCAATTCGACAATAAAATAGCAAAAAAAGGCAAAAACAGGGGATTTTGAAACTTATATTGTAATGACTAAACAAATTAATACTCTGTGTTCCTTCCATTGATACGAATCACAGATTCGCAGCGATTTGGCATGCTAAAAATCTTGAAAAAATGTACTTGATCCCTAGACACTTTTGATGTGTGTATCTACGTATTGGACTGTCGTTACCTACTGTGTGTGTGTGTGTGTGTGCGTGTGTCTGTAAGTTTAGAGTTTTTTTATTTTGTTGCAACCATTTCCTTCACGCAAGGTCAAATAACTGGAATCTTTTATATGAGTTCGAGTTGCTAAGCCCTGCCCCGTCTGTTAGCAAAGTAATTGGATCAAGTTTATTAATCGTATTTGCATTTGCAAATTTTGACCTTGTGACAATTAAGAAAAAACAAAATTAAATTAGTACTTTATCTACCTAACAGACAACATAACAGACAACATAATATAATATTTATGTAAAAAAAACACTTGTTAATTCTTAGTCCTTACTATTATAAATGCGAAAGTGAGTTACAATATACATATAAATGTTACATGTTGTCAAGGGTACAGAAAAGGATATTATGTTACCCTTTCACGCTTTAACGGCTCAACCGACAATCATGAAATTTTGCATACACGTTTGCAAGGGTACAAAAAAGGACACAGGGCACTTTTATCCTGAAATTCCGAAGTTAACGCGGGTGAAACTGCATTTTAAATATTACATGTTGTCAAGGGTACAGAAAAGGATATAGGGTACTTTTATCCTGGAATTCCCGCGGGATCTCCTAAATTAACGCGGATGAAACCGCGGGGAACAGCTACTACCATTATGGATGCGGAAGTGAGTTTATTTGTTTGTTTGCTAATTAGTCAAATGCCAATTGTCATTAATTTTATGTACATATATACTATTTGATCGCTGCAATTTTGTTTTAAAAATCTTTACTTAAAATTGAGTAATCATTAAAATGACTCCGTATATCGTACTATAATATTACGAATTGTCTGTGAAGATGTTTGTACGTTTTCTATCTCGCCAAACGTTTGAGGGGGATTTGGAAGAATTTGGTGCACAGAACAACTTAAAGAGATAGTGAGATAGAGAACGAGAGACGACCAATAGGTTACTTGTTTGTTAATATCTAAAAAACATACACACAGCTAGATGTAGAACCTCCTCCTTTTTGAAAGTCGGTTAAAAAGATGCAGAGGCTAAAATAATCCGAGGTAAACGAGATTACAATATTAATCAAATAATGTCATCTAAATAGATACCAATCGATTTGGTAATACTGGTGCAAGATTTTTTTTGGGTTCAATTGCATGATCATCAAGCAACTTTACAAAAACATAAAAATGCACAATACTAAAAAGGGGAAAATGACAAAATTTAATCCAAAAGATAGAAAAACGTATTATCTAATAGTATGCGCTACCTTTCAGGTCAGTTCAAACTCGGTACCGAGCCCGCTCGTGTCTGGCCTTGAAATACATGACATGTAATTTCATGATGATCGATAGAGCCATTAAGGCGTAAAAGCGTAACAAATGAACAAACAAACTCACATTTGCATTTTAGTTGTTCGAGTTTTGTTTCTATTAGGTATCTCATTTAAGTTGTCATGAAATTTAAAAGTATAATTAGCACATTTGAAAGTATAATTAATTAGGATTTTGTTAAATCTATTTTGTTTGAATAAATAGAATTTAATAGTACCTAAATAAAAAAACAACCAAGGCAAGTTAAATAAAACCGTTTAAAAAATAAAAAACAATGCTGGACTTTACCCAACCGCTAGTTCCATCCATAATATCTTATATACTCATATGTTAAGTGCACTTTCTGATATATGCATTGCACCAACCATAAATTAATTGCAGCATAACTTACAAGAAAATAAAGTGAGTAACAGACAAAGCATTGCTTTTGATCAGAGTTTTTATTGCGTTCTAACATTCGTGGATTAACCAAGAAATAAATTACCAAATTTCAAGTAAAAGCCGTCATACAGTAACGAAGACTATTTTGAGCTGTTCCAGTAGGTACTTTTAAATTACGGAGATGGTTTAGAGTAAGCACCAGCGAAGATACAAGCCCTAGTGTTAGTATTCATTAAAGTGAAGATGAACGGTTTGTTAAATACGTATTTGTTGCGGATTTCCTGCAGCGGCACGTTCTCTTCATCGGCGCATTCTTCTTCTTCTTCTCTATAATCTTCTCCGGTTAAGTCCAGGTTGACTTCGATGCGTTGAACGTACTCGCCGATCACAGCCGGCGGCTGCGACACGTACTCGATAGCGGTTGGGTCAGTGAAGATGCCGGTTATCCCCATCCGTTCAAGCACTACTTGTAAATTGTCATGATACGTCTCTATCTGGAACCTCGGTATCGCAACTTCCACTGGTTTTGTGCTCTCGCGGAAATTGGCGATTGCATCTTCCAAAATCGTCTTACCCAACGACTCAATCACGGTCCTCAGCGGAGTCCCGTCGACTGGAACGATTATAAATAAACTGAACGGTTCTTTTTCCTTCACGGGTATACCAACAACTGTGCAACTGTATTTGGGTAAGTAAGCGTATTTTATGATCCTCTTGATTCGCAGAAGGTCGACTTCGCCTCGTTTCTCGTCGTTTTCGTTGTAGAATGGGTAGTTGTGTTCGATCGTGACGCTGGGGAATGCGGACGACCACAAGCCCTTGTAATCGAAGGTATCGACGAGCACGGAGTTCCCAGTGACGCACAGATCATCGAGGGGAACTTTGGAGAGTGCATTCAAACGCTCGACAGCGGCTTCAGGGTTGTTTACCAGCGGTAGGATCACGGTGTTGAGGAGGCCAGCACTGCGCACTTTCTCCGCCCAAGTGGTGTTCAGTGTGAGACTCTCGTCGATGCCGAATAGACGGCTCCTCGACATCTTGAGACCAGCGCACGGCTTCTCGTGGCGCTTGACCCTCCTGTAGTACTTCTGTCGTAGACACGCTTCCTCGGGTAAGCCGAGAGCGTGGAACATCCGTTGCTGAACCGACTCTGAGGCGCCCTCGGCCATCGCAGCCAGCGTCAGCCACACTGAATATTCGGAGATGACGAAGTGGTTGTCATAGTATTGCGAGGCGACCTTGTAGAGGCGTGTGTCGAAGTCCACTATGGCGAGAGCTACCTCTTTGGAAACATCCCTGGAGCACACGTCATCCTGGATGCCAACGGAGAATCCCCACACGACAGCCACTGATGCCAGAAGCACCGCTAATGACGTATTCATGATTGAAGGACGCGGTTAAGACAACAATACAGTTTGTTTCGCAGCTGCCAGAATTATAGTAACACGATATTTGAGATTCGTTTTAATTTATACCACATATATGGTTATTAATTATACCTAAGAATCAATTAGAATCGTAATCGATGCATGTGAATTGTTGAAATTCGAGTTCCGTAAATTATGTGGATTATATGTGAAGACGAATAAATGATATTATTTAATTATATTATTATACATATGTTTATTAGAAGTGTTGTTTAATCCAGTTTACTATATCTGTTTTAAGTGGTTTTATTCTAATGCTTTATCTATAGTTATGATCTTTTTGGATATGCTAATTGCAAATCTTGTTAAGTTTCTTTACCGCAGGCTTGATTCATCAGAATTTACTAAACCTTCCTTAACTTTAACTAACTTGCCTATTTTTAACTTAAAATTAAATGTTTGTTTTATTGAAATAATTTGAAATTGAAAAAAAATATTACAGCTTTTGCATGGATGTTGACAATGTTTCGATAATTTCGGTTTTAATAGACTTCAATACTTAAAATATATGATGTTAACTTGTGGTTAAATTATGCAATTAGCTTAAGATATTTTCTCATGTATACTATAAAATTACTATTGTAACAATCGTTGGTTAACTTAATGAATAAAATAAATATCAAAAAAGGCAAAAGTCCCATAAACCAGCATCTCATCTAAGTACCATATCACGAAAGTAGAGCATGGCAACAGCTAGACTTATACTGTATGCAAGCCAGGGGCATAGCTACCGCCGTATCAGCCGTATCAATGATTCGGGGCCCCCGGGCTACAGAGGCCCCTCACGTGTGTGGGCAAAAATTAGTAAAATGTTATCCGCAATGTTGCTTAACCTCGTGCTTCCCTTGTAGTATATTTAATTTGAATTATTTGGCTACCTCAATTTCTAGGAGGAAGCGATAACTTATAAATTCAGGATCGAGCGAAGGATTCTAAAATTAAACCAGGAGCAAGTGAACGATTCTAAATGGGCACGTTGACTAATTTTTTTTTTTGATCCGTCTTGTAGGTTAATAAAAAATATTGGACACGTATTTTTTTCTTTTTTTACGTTATCAAAAAATAACGGCGATACATTGAGTTGAAATTTCGCGTGACGTTACAACCCGCTGCAGTTTGTATGGGGGCTTATACCGCTTAATGACGTCACGAGCCCCCACCGTAAACTTTAATGCGCTTTATCTCTGTATATTTTCATTAATTTGAAAAAGAAAACAATACGTGTCTATTGTTTTTTTAATTTCTAACTGGCGGACTAATTAAAGTCGTTAACATCCTAATTGACGCAGAAGGGTCAAATTCAAATTTAACATTTCCTTACTATTATAAATGCGAAAGTAAGTTTGTTTGTTAAGTTGTTACGCTTTCACTTCTTAACGGCTCAACCGAACATCATGAAATTTTGCATACACGTTGTCATGGGTACATAAAAGGTACTTTTATCTCGGAATTCCCGCGGAATCTCCGAAATTACCGCGGGTGAAACTGCAGGGAACAGCTAGTCACTTATAATCGTCAGAAAGTTCGTAGAACTAAATTGGGATTTCTTTCAATTTGGAAAACGCCCTCTGGAGGATTATAATAATTGACAAGAGTCAAAAAACTCTGAGTGGTTGTCTTTTTCTCTACGACTGTGTTAACTATCTCAAACTAAGAGTAACAGTAACAGTTTATAGTTCTAAGAACCTGCTAACGATTACAAGTGATTGTAACCAATCCTAAGTAATAAATAGCTTTTGAATTTTGAATTTTTGAATTTTGAACAAAAATAATACTTATAGAAAAGAGCAATTCGTTTCCAAACGATTGTACTATTTAAATAATCTATTACGCTATAACAGGCTTTGTCGCACAAAATGGGTTTGTTTATCAACTTACAAAAAAAATAAAGTTCAAACATACAATAAATGCAAGAACCGACAGGGCACTGTTTTTTGCATGTCCTATCGAAAATAATGTATGACAATTTAAAATTCAAAAACATACAGCCAAATGCAGAACCTCCTCCTTTTTGGAATTCGATTAAAAAATCAATGGATTTGTTACTCCGAGTTTTATTCAAGGATTAATCAAGAATCAAGATAACAAGAAATAAATCACAACCAACCTCAAGTAAAAGGAATAACACAGTCAAAAAGAGTGTTTTAAGTTGTTCTAGCTTTTGGTACCTCTAAATTAAGGAGATGGTTTAGAGTAAGCACCAGCGAAGATATTGACCCTAGTGTTCGTATTGACTAAACCGAACATAAACGGTTTATTAAATACGTATTTGTTGCGGATTTCCTGCAGCGGCACGCTCTCCTCACCAGCGCATTCTTCTTCTTCTTCTCTGTAATCTTCTCCCGTCACGTCCAAGTTGACTTCGATGCGCTGAACGTACTCGCCGAGTACAGCCGGCGGCTGCGACACGTACTCAGTAGCAGTTGGGTCATTGAAGATGCCTGTTATCCCCATCCGTTCCAGCACTACTTGTAAATTGTCATGATACGACTCTATTCGGAACCTTGGAATCGCCACTTCTACTGGTTTTGTGCTCTCCTGTATATTGTCGATTAAATCTCCCAAAAACGTCTTTCCAAACGACTCGATCGCGGTTCTCGTTGGAGCCCCCGCGACTGGAACTACTATAACTAAATTGAGAGGTTCATTTTCCTTCACAGGTATCGCTACGACCGTGCAACTGTATTGGGGTAAGTAAGCGTATTTTATGACCCGCTTGATACGTAGAAGGTCGACTTCGCCTTGCTTCTCGTCATTTTCGTTGTAGAACGGGTAGTTGTGTTCGATCGTGACGTTGGGGAATGCGGACGACCACAGGCCCTTGTAATCGAAAGTGTCGACGAGCACAGAGTTCCCGGTGACGCACAGATCATCGAGGGGAACTTTGGAGAGCGCATTTAAACGCTCGACAGCGGCTTCGGGGTTGCTTATCAGTGGTAGGATCACGGTGTTGAGGAGGCCGGCGCTGCGCACTTTCTCCGCCCAAGTGGTGTTCAGTGTAAGACTTTCGTCGATGCCGAAGAGACGGTTCCTCCACATCTTGAGACCGGCGCACGGCCTCTCGTGGCGCTTGACCTTCCTATAGTACTTCTGTCGTAGGCACGCTTCCTCGGGCAAACCGAGAGCGTGGAAAATTCGCTGCTGGACGGGCTCTGAGGCGCCCTCGGCCAACGCAGCCAGCGTCAGCCACACTGAATACCCGGAGATGACGAAGTGGTTGTCATAGTATTGCGAGGCGACCTTGTAGAGGCGTGTATTGAAGTCCACTACAGCGACGGCTACCTCTTTAGAAACATCCCTGGAGCACACGTCATCCTGGATGCCGACGGAGAATCCCCACACGACAGCCACTGATGCCAGAAGCACCGCTAATGACGTATTCATGATTGAAGGATGCGCTTAAGTCAAGAGTAAAGTTTGTTTTGCAGCTGCCAGATATATACTCATAGTGACACGTCTTTAGAGATTCGCTTTAATTTATACTATATTGTTATCTATATATATAAAAATGAATTGGTTGGTTTGTCCCGTTAAAACTCGAAAATAGCTTGACCAATTTGGCTAATGGGCATGTAGACTAATTTTTATTTTTTAGTCCGTCTTGTTGATTATTAAAAAAATATTGGACACGTATTTTTTCTTTTTTTACGTAATCAAAAAATAACGGCGATATATTGAGTTGAAATTTCGCGTGACGTCACTATTCTGACAGTTTGTATGGCGGTTTTAGCGGTTAGTGACGTCACGAGCCCCTCACCCTAAACTTTAATGCGCTTTATCTCTGTATATTTTAATTTATTTAAAAAAGCAAAAAATACGTGTCTATTGTTTTTTTATTTTCTAACTGACGGACTAATTAGAATTTTGATTTTCAAAAGTAGTCCACATCCCTATTTTGATCTCGGAATAGTTGTGAAAGTTCCAGGGAAGGTTCAAAAAGTAAATTAGGCTACTATGGAATTCCTGCGGGAATTCCGAAATTCACGCGTCCGGGGGCGAAACCGCGGGGCACAGCTAGTTTATTATAATACCTCATAAATCATAATAAATTATTTTAATTGTTGAAATTCCAGTTATAAAAATAACATTTATGTTTATTAGAAGTTTTGTTTATTTGTATTAAGCTAGCTAATCCCCGCGGTTTCACCCACGTTAATTTCGGAGTTTTCGCGGGAATTCCGGAATAAAAAGTACCCTATGTTCTTCTCTGTACCCCTGATATGCATGCAAAATTTCATGATGATCGGTTGAGCCGTTTAGGCGTGAAAGCGTAACAGACGGACAGACAGACAGAGTTACTTTTGCATTTATAATATTAGTAGAGATAATATGTTCAAAAACATAAATTTCTGATGATTTGATTGAACTTAGTTGTCTATCGGAGTTCCTGTGGGAATTCGGGGATAAAAAGTGCCCTTTAATATTAATAATAACAACATTTCACAACACACAGATCTTACTTGATCCCACACGAAGCTATAAGCTTGTGGCGTGGAAACCAAGCAAACGTGGTATATGCTACATAATATTATTATCTGCATAATATACTTATATATTTTAATACTAGCTGTGCTCCGCGGTTTCACCCGCGTGAGTTCCGGAATTCCCGCAGGAAATCCAAACTTCTTTTATTCTTCTTCTCATTACAATAACAAACGCAACAAAAAAAGAATTAGCCAAATTGTGCCAGCCGTTCACGCGTGATGCCGTGACCAAGGGAAATGGCTATGTATATTTTTTTTAATCTTTATTTTTAAATTGGTTCCTATTTTTTTTTTAAGAACCGATTGACATGAAACAAACACAATGTTAAGTGTAGGTTACGATAGTATATTAATGCAAATTTCATCTAAATAGGATAAGTCATTTTTGAGATTAGCGCGCATAAACGCACAGACAAACAGACCAACAGACGAAAATTCTAACAAACATTGTATCGGATAAAGGTCCCAATAATATTTTTTCTCATAATATCTTCCATGTACAGACAGAGCGATCCGTTACATTTTTGTTATAATATGTATGGACTAGCTGTCCCGCGCGGCTTCGCCTGCGATAATTTCGAAGTTCCCGCGGAATTGATCCATACAAACTTTTCAACCCCTTTTCATCCTCTTAGGGGTTGAATTTTCAAAAATCCTTTCTTATCGGATGCCTACGTCATACAAAGAACACACCCTCTAAGTTTCAGTTCTCTACGATCAACGGTTTAGGCTGTACGTTGATCCGTTAGTCATTCAGGACAAAGTATTTTATATATATATAGATATAATAAAAACACGCCCTGACTCATCACATAAGGTCAACAGTTGTCGAACATCCACGTCACTTAATATATATAATATATCATTCACGATCACGAACGCTTTGGCTTCCTGTTAGACGTCATTATTTTATAAATCGTTATAAGTACAGTAGTTTTTACTTTTCCATTACAAACAATCAAACATACAAAAAAATCTAATCTTTTCTCTTTAAAAATAAGTTTTTTATTTGTTTTGATTTATTTTGAAAAGCGTTTATAAATATTAATCAAAAACCACGATTATTTGTCCAGAATACTAAAATAAATTGAATATAGGAGTACCTATATAATATTATATGCAAGAATTTTGCTTATGTTATAAAAGTATGTGTTACATTTTATTTCTAGACTAGCTCTTCCCTGCGGTTTCACCCGCGGTAATTATGGAATTCCCGCGGTAGTTCTGTATAAGAGCTAGCTCGACTCTATTTTTACCGCGTCCTTCTGTGCACCCAATCGCGACAACGTGTATCCAAGGTTTCATTAGATTATACCCGCGTTAATTACGGAATTCCTTAAGGAATTCCGAAACCAAAACTACCCTATGTCCTTCTCTGTACCTACCCTTGAAAATTTGTGCACAATTTCATGATGATCGGTTGAGCCGATAAGGCGTGAAAGCGTAACAAACAAACAAATAAACAAACTCACTTTCGTATTTATAAGGATAAGCTAATTAAGCTAATTATTTGTTAGATTACTGTACTAAATATTTGAAAAAAAAAATGTCCAAACAGTTCGATCATTATAATAGTGATGACGAATAGTGTTTAAAAGACGTGTCCGATGCTGGTGTCATTAAAAACCTTATTTGCATGGAATAGGCAAAATTTTACTCTTTGGACAGCACTGACTTGTGCTCGCTGGTTTTGTAACCACATTCACTGGATGACCAACTGTCGCCGTTTTTAAAGCTAGTGAAGGGGAATTATTACTGTATCTCTTCAGAAATGAAAGAGTTGCGTTTGCGAGGAGTACAGAATTTCATAGTGATAATATTTTATTTACGTATATCAACAAAAAACAAAAACTTAAGCAACTTACAAAAAAATTAAGTTCAAACACACAGCAAATGCGACGAACGGACAGGCCCCTTTTTATGCATGCTCTATCGAAAAGTATTAATGACAAGTTAAAATGCATAATAATCATTAGAGTTTGAATAGATCACCAAATTCCATGTAAAAGTAGTGTTACAGTAAAAAATCATGTTTTCAGGTTTTTCTAGTACCTTTAAATTATGGAGATGGTTTAGAGTAAGCACCAGCGAAGATGCAAACCCTAGTGTTAGTATTGATCAATCCAAACATGAACGGTTTGTTAAATACGTATTTGTTGCGGATTTCCTGCAGCGGCACGCTCTCCTCATCGGCGCATTCTTCTTCTTCCTCTCTGTAATCTTCTCCTGTCACGTCCAAGTCGACTTCGATGCGCTGAACGTACTTGCCGAGTACAGCCGGCGGCTGCGACACGTACTCAGTAGCGGTTGGGTCAGCGAAGATGCCTGTTATCCCCATCCGTTCAAGCACTACTTGTAAATTGTCATGATACGACTCTATATGAAACCTCGGTATCGCCACTTCCACCGGTTTTGTGCTCTCGTGGAAATTGTCGAATGCATCTTCCAAAAACGTTTTTCCAAACGACTCGATCGTGGTTCTCATCGGAGTCCCCTCGACTGGTACGACTATAAATAAACTGAACGGTTCATTTTCCTTCACGGGTATCGCTACAACCGTGCAACTGTATTTGGGTAAGTAAGCGTATTTTATGATCCTCTTGATTCGCAGAAGGTCGACTTCGCCTTGCTTCTCGTCGTTTTCGTTGTAGAACGGGTAGTTGTGTTCGATCGTGACGTTGGGGAATGCGGACGACCACAGGCCCTTGTAATCGAAAGTGTCGACGAGCACAGAGTTCCCGGTGACGCACAGATCATCGAGGGGAACTTTGGAGAGCGCATTTAAACGCTCGACAGCGGCTTCGGGGTTGTTTATCAGCGGTAGGATCACGGTGTTGACGAGGCCGGCGCTGCGCACTTTCTCCGCCCAAGTTGTGTTTAGTGTGAGGCTCTCGTCGATGCCGAACAGACGGCTCCTCGACATCTTGAGACCGGCGCAAGGCTTCTCGTGACGCTTGACTTTCCTGTAGTACTTCTGTCGTAGACACGGTTCTTCGGGCAAGCCGAGAGCATGGAAAATTCGCTGCTGGACAGGCTCTGAGGCGCCCTCGGCCATCGCAGCCAGCGTCAGCCACATTGAATACCCGGAGATGACGAAGTGATTGTCATAATATTGCGAGGCGACCTTGTAGAGGCGTGTGTTGAAGTCCACTACAGCTACAGCTACTTCTTTAGAAACATCCCTGGAACACACGTCATCCTGGGTACCGACGGAGAATCCCCACACGACAGCCACTGTAGCTAGAAGCACCGCTAATGACGTATTCATGATAAAAGGACGCAGTAGAGTAAAGTTTGTTTTGCAGCTGCCAGATATATACTCGTAGTGACACATCTTTAGAGATTCGCTTTAATTTATACTATATTGTTATCTATATATATAAAAATGAATTGGTTGGTTTGTCCCGCTAAAACTCGAAAATAGCTGGACCAATTTGGCTAATGGGCATGTGGACTAATTTTTATTTTTTAGTCTGTCTTGTAGATTATTAAAAAATATTGGACACGTATTTTTTCTTTTTTTACGTAATCAAAAAATAACGGCGATATATTGAGTTGAAATTTCGCGTGACATCACTATTCTGACAGTTTGTATGGCGGTTTTAACGGTTAGTGACTTCACGACCCCCTCACCCTAAACTTTAATGCGCTTTATCTCTGTATATTTTAATTTATTTAAAAAAGCAAAAAATACGTGTCTATTGTTTTTTTATTTTCTAACTGAAGGACTAATTAGAATTTTGATTTTCAAAAGTAGTCCACATCCCTATTTTGATCTCGAAATAGTCGTGAAAGTTCCAGGGAAGGTTCAAAAAGTAAATTAGGCTACTATGGAATTCCTGCGGGAATTCCGAAATTCTCGCGTCCGGGGGCGAAACCGCGGGGCACAGCTAGTTTATTATAATACCTCATAAATCATAATTAATTATTTTAATTGTTGAAATTCCAGTTATAAAAATAACATTTATGTTTATTAGAAGTTTTGTTTATTTGTATTAAGCTAGCTAATCCCCGCGGTTTCACCCACGTTAATTTCGGAGTTCTCGCGGTAATTCCGAAATAAAAAGTACCCTATGTTCTTCTCTGTAGCCCTGATGTGCATGCAAAATTTCATGATGATCGGTTGAGCCGTTTAAGCGTGAAAGCGTAACAGACGGACAGACAGACAGAGTTACTTTTGCATTTATAATATTAGTAGAGATATGTTCAAAAACATAAATGTCTGATGATTTGATTGAACTTAGTTGTCTATCGGAGTTCCTGTGGGAATTCGGGGATAAAAAGTGCCCTTTAATATTAATAATAACAACATTTCACAACACACAGATCTTACTTGATCCCACACTAAGCTATAAGCTTGTGGCGTGGAAACCAAGCAAACGTGGTTTATACTACATAATATTATTATCTGCATAATATACTTATATATTTTAATACTAGCTGTGCCCCGCGGTTTCACCCGCGTGAGTTCCGGAATTCCCGCAGGAAATCCAAACTTCTTTTATTCTTCTTCTCATTACAATAACAAACGCAACAAAAAAAGAATTAGCCAAATTGTGCCAGCCGTTCACGAGTGATGCCGTGACCAAGGGAAATGGGTATGTATATTTTTTTTATCTTTATTTTTAAATTGGTTCGTATTTTTTTTTTATTTATGAACCGATTGACATGAAACAAACACAATGTTAAGTGAAGCTTACAACAGTATATTAATGTAAATTTCATCTAAATAGGATAAGTCATTTTTGAGATTAGCGCGCATAAACGCACAGACAAACAGACCAACAGACGAAAATTCTAACAAACATTGTATCGGATAAAGGTCCCAATAATATTTTTTCTCATATATCTTCCATGTACAGACAGAGCGATCCGTTACATTTTTGTTATAATATGTATGGACTAGCTGTCCCGCGCGACTTCGCCCGCGATAATTTCGAAGTTACCGCGGAATTGATCCATACAAACTTTTCAACCCCTTTTCATCGTCTTAGGGGTTGAATTTTCAAAAATCCTTTCTTATCGGATGCCTACGTCATACAAAGAACACACCCTCCAAGTTTCAGGTCTCTACGATCAACGGTTTAAGCTGTACGTTGATCCGTTAGTCATTCAGGACAAAGTATTTTATATTATATAGACTAGCTGTCCCCCGCGATTTCATCCGCGGTAATTTCGGAGTTCCCGCTGGAATTCCGGGAAAAAAGGACTCTATCCGCCGCACTCAGAGTCGACTTTAATGATTACTTAGTTAAGTATAGATTTTTAAAACAAAACTGCCGCAATCAGACAAGTTTAATAAATTAATTTTAATTGGCATTTAACTAATTAAGTTACATGTCATTAAATGCCAATTAACATTAATTTACTGAACGTCTCTGATTGCGGCAGTTTTGTTTTAAAAATCTATACTTAACTAAGTAATCATTAAAGACGACTCTGAGTGCGGCGGTAAGTCCTTCTTTGTACCCCTGACGGCCCTGACAGTAGTTTACGGTGATTAGCTGTTCCCCGCATTAATTCCGGAGTTCCCGCGGGAATTCCGGGATAAAAACTATCCTATCTTTTAAGTTGGGCCAAATACAACATAGTGACGAAATTTCATCATGATCGATTCAGTAGTTTCGGAGTCCATCGCGGACAAACAACGTGACACGTGATTTATATATTATATTACTAGCTGTCCCCCGCGATTTCATCCGCGGTAATTTCGGAGTTCCCGCGGAGGTTGCGGGAAAAAAATACTTTATGTCCTTCAGTTCCCGAGGGAATTCCGGGATAAAAACTATCCTATCTTTTAAGTTGGACCATATTATAAACGGTTACAAAATTGTATCAAAATCCGTTCAGTAGTTTCGGAGTCCATCGCGGACAAACAACGTGACACGTGATTTATATATATTAGATATATAAGATATAATAAAAACACGCCCAGACTGGAAAGTGGAACCCTGACTCATCACATAAGGTCAACAGTTGTCGAACATCCACGTCACTTAACATAATATATCATTCACGATCACGAACGCTTTGGCTTCCTCATTTTTTTTAAATCGTTATATGTACAGTAGTTTTTACTTTTCCATTACAAACAATCAAACATACAAAAAAATAAGTTTATTAAATATTAAAAATAAGTTTTTTATTTGTTTTGATTGATTTTCAAAAGCGTTTATAAATACAAATCAATCAAAAATCACGATTATTTGTCCAGAATACTAAAATAAATTGAATATAATATTATAATATTATTATAAGTACCTATACAACGTGTTAATGAATTAACTGAACACCTGATAAACCCCATTTAAAAAAATTAACAATAATATGATTAAAATATATTTTATGTCGAAAAAATGTATACTTTAAAAGTTATTCGACATTAGATTGGAGGTGACCTATCTACGAAATTCCAAGCGCTACGCCCGCGCCTACCAGTTCGAATTTTTTTTTGCTGCGGGTGGCGTACGCGCCATATATTGTATTATAAATAATTTAGACATGGGTTAGTAAAAATGAAAAAATATAACCTATATTAAAACATAGTGCGATCGATTCGCTAGTTGATTCTGAGCAAACTACTTTCTAGTTTTCAGTAAATTCATTAACACGTTGTATAATATTATATGCAAGAATTTTGCTTATGTTATAAAAGTATGTGTTACATTTTATTTCTAGACTAGCTCTTCCCTGCGGTTTCACCCGCGGTAATTATGGAATTCCCGTGGTAGTTCTGTATAAGAGCTAGCTCGACACTATTTTTACCGTGTCCTTCTGTGCACCCAATCGCGACAACGTTTATGCAAGGTTTCATTAGATTATACCTGCGTTAATTACGGAATTCCTAAAGGAATTCCGAACCGAAAAGTATCCCATGTCTTTCTCTATACCGACCCTTGAAAATTTGTGCACAATTTCATGATGATCGGTTGAGTCGATAAGGCGTGAAAGTGTAACAAATAAACAAACTTACTTTCGTATTTATAAGGATATAGACAGCTAATTATTTGTTAGATTACTGTACTAAATATTTGAAAAAAAAAATGTCCAAACTGTTCGATCATTATGATAGTGATGACGAATAGTGTTTAAAAGACGTGTCCGATGCTGGTGTCATTAAAAAACCTTATTTGTGTGGAATAGGCAAAATTTTACTCATAGGTCAGCACTGACTTGTGCTCGCTGGTTTTGTAACCACATTCACTGGATGACCAACTGGCGCCGTTTTTAAAGCTAGTGAAGGGGAAATATTACTGTATCTCTTCAGAAATGAAAGAGCTGCGTTTGCGGGGAGTACAGAATTTCATAGTGATAGTATTTTATTTACGTATATCAACATAAACAAAAACTTAAGCAACTTACAAAAAAATTAAGTTCAAACACACAGCAAATGCGAGGAACGGACAGGCCCCTTTTTTATGCATGCTCTATCGAAAAGTATTAATGACAAGTTAAAATGCATAATAATCATTAGAGTTTGAATAAATCACCAAATTCCATGTAAAAATAGTGTTACAGTAAAAAAAAAATGTTTTCAGGTTTTTCTAGTACCTTTAAATTACGGAGATGGTTTAGAGTAAGCACCAGCGAAGATGCAAACCCTAGTGTTAGTATTGATTAATCCAAACATGAAAGGTTTGTTAAATACGTATTTGTTGCGGATTTCCTGCAGCGGCACGCTCTCCTCATCAGCGCATTCTTCTTCTTCCTCTCTGTAATCTTCTCCTGTCACGTCCAGGTCAACTTCGATGCGCTGAACGTACTCGCCGAGTACAGCCGGCGGCTGCGACACGTACTCAGTAGCGGTTGGGTCATTGAAGATGCCTGTTATCCCCATCCGTTCAAGGACTACTTGTAAATTGTCATGATACGACTCTATATGAAACCTCGGTATCGCCACTTCCACCGGTTTTGTGCTCTCGTGGAAATTGTCGAATGCATCTTCCAAAAAGGTTTTTCCAAACGACTCGATCGTGGTTCTCATCGGAGTCCCCTCGACTGGTACGACTATAAATAAACTGAACGGTTCATTTTCCTTCACGGGTATCGCTACAACCGTGCAACTGTATTTGGGTAAGTAAGCGTATTTTATGATCCTCTTGATTCGCAGAAGGTCGACGTCACCTCGCTTCTCGTCGTTTTCGTTGTAGAACGGGTAGTTGTGTTCGATCGTGACGTTGGGGAATGCAGACGACCACAGGCCCTTGTAATCGAAAGTATCGACGAGCACAGAGTTCCCGGTGACGCACAGATCATCGAGGGGAACTTTGGAGAGTGCATTTAAACGCTCGACAGCGGCTTCGGGGTTATTTATCAGCGGTAGGATCACGGTGTTGACGAGGCCAGCGCTACGCACTTTCTCCGCCCAAGTTGTGTTTAGTTTGAAGCTCTCGTCGATGCCGAACAGACGGCTCCTAGACATCTTGAGACCGGCGCACGGCTTCTCGTGGCGCTTGACCCTCCTGTAGTACTTCTGTCGTAGACACGCTTCTTCGGGCAAGCCGAGAGCATTGAACATCCGCTGCTGGACGGACTCTGAGGCGCCCTCCGCCATCGCAGCCACCGTCAGCCACACTGAATATTCAGAGATGACGAAGTGGTTGTCATAGTATTGCGAGGCGACCTTGTAGAGGCGTGTGTCAAAGTCCACTAGAGCGAGAGCTAACTCTTTGGAAACATCCCTGGAGCACACGTCATTCTGGGTGCCGACGGAGAATCCCCACACGACAGCCACTGATGCCAAAAGCACCGTTAATATCGTATTCATGATTTAAGGACGCGGTTAAGACAAGAGTAAAGTTTGTTTTGCAGCTGCCAGATTTACAGTGACACAATATTTGAGATTTGCTTTAATTTATACTATTTGGTTATTAATTATGCCTAATAGTCAATTAAAGTCTTAATTGATGCATTGAAATGGTTGAAATTCAAGTTATAAAAATGATGTTTTTTTTCTTATTTTAATATGTTCAAAAACATAAATTTATCTGTATAATTAAGTTAATAATGATTTTCTACCAATTTATATATTAATAGGTTGGTTTCACTTGCTTAATTTTGCTTGTATATTAATGGAAAAATGTACCTATGTCACTCAGTATTTCCTATGAGTGCATGAATTTTTAAACTCGGTTGAGAAGTTTTTTTATTTTATCCGTCACAAACAAACAAACATACAAAAAATCAAATGTTTTATCTTCTTAATATAAGTACAGCTGATGTATTTGCAAAAACATGGCATTAACTATATGTTATACAAACAGGCGTTGCAATTTATTTCTGGATAATAACATATAGAGAGCTAATTTTAGTCAGTGCATAATTTTAGTCGTTCTTCGTCTTCACTCATCCGCGTTAATTTCGGAGATCCCGCAGGAATTCTGCGATAAAAGTTCCCTATATCTTTTTCGGTATACCTGACAACTTGTAGTAAAAACATGTAATGCTGCTTCGCCCGCAATAATTTAGGAGTTTCCGCGGGAATGCCGGGAAGTGCTCTTTTTCCTTCTCGGTATTGTGATCGGTGAGAAAAACATCAAGAAAAATGGTGGAAATTAATAAAATATTACCTAAATGAAAACTCATTGGCCTTGTCAAGGTTTGTGAATTGTCGAACAAATAAAATATTAAATGTGTGTAGAGTGTAAATCCAGTTTAGTAGTTTTAAGAAATAATTCCAGTGATGTATTTTTTATCGTTATCTAATTAACATCTTTATGGATATGCTAATTGCGATTCTGTGAAGTTTCTTCTCTGCAGGCATGTTTCATCAGGATTGATCGAACTTCCTTCACTTTACCTCGCTTGCCTATATCCGATCTATATTACCTTTAAACGAGCAATTCTTGCCAATTTTCATGAATCTTTGTAAGCAGGGGGTTTCAGAAGCGATCAATCGATCTAGCTAGGTTTAATTTGTAGAAAACGTCGTTTTATCCCTGTTTTCAGGCAATGAAAAATGAGTGTTTGCTTTTTCTTCTTCACAACAGATGGCGCTATAAGTAACTTTCTCTGGGAGAAGTTATCACAACGAGCGAAGCGCGGGTGAAAGGCGAAAGCACCCAGATATTTTATAACTTTAAACGCAATGATTGTTTCATTGAAATAAATTCGCAGAAAAAGCAGATATTTCAAATTTAGAAAGACAATTTGACATATTTTAAGCGTAATGTCAGAGCCCCATAAAGGATGATTCACGTTACACCGTGCCGTGGCCGGGCCGTGCCCCATCCGGGCCCGTCGCTACACCGGGCTGTTCCGTGTATTCTCGGCACGGCCGTGTCTTCGATAGGCGTTCTGTGTCAACTAGTGATTTTGACAGTCGATAGATGTGATGATCGACTCTTGAGTAAAAAGGCAAGTTTTTTTACTCAGTCATGTTTTTTAAGATAATTAAAAAAAAATTACTTTTAACATGAACTTCTTAAAATAATTCATATGACTTAAAAATTATGACTAGGTAGAAAACTTCGCGAGCCTTTATAAAGCTTTCAGTTAGTTCACTATCTACTTATAATTTACCTAACGTATTATAAAATACCTATTTAAAACCGATACAAATACCTACTTGTAAATGACACTTGGATAGACTTAACCATTGTATAGATTGAAATAAAATCCTAGGTATATATTTATGTACCTAGTTACCAGTTTGTTTTATTTCGTCCGATATTGTTTTCCAAATAACATTTTTATATTTAGTGCATCCAAATACTTAGGTACAAGTACAAGGTAGGAAGTACAAGGTACTTCCACACACATTCTAACAATTTTTCATCGTCCATTTTGCTCTTGAGCTATTCACATCACTAAGATTTGTCGTCGACTGCCCGGCGGGCGCCCGGTGAGCGCCCGGCGCGCGGTCATGTTACAACGTGTCATGGCCGGGCCGAGCCGGAGCCGGGAAACAATATCCACCGACCCACCGACGTCCGGAGCACGGCCCGGCCACGGCACGGTGTAACGTGAATCATCCTAAACCAGCATCTCATCCAAATATCACGAAAGTAGAGCATGGCAACAGTTAGACTTATACTGTATGACAGCACTGTCGAACATGAGCTTCACCAGGGGTCGCGGGTTCGATTCCCTTATCAGGGATTTCTGTAAATAATAATCAGGTAAAAAAACAAACTTTCGATTAAAGAAACATTACATTTTACTTTAAAAGACCGAGGAAAGTCCTAATTCGCCTCAGTTAGGTACTTATCATAATCAGAAACCCTCCTTTGGCACAGGAACGCTTCCAACTTGTCTAGTTATAATATGTTTTTGAGTATCAAGAATTAAAATAATATACTCGTACTTATGGATTTTTTTATAAACAACGTCAACACCCTCAAACTTTTATAGGTATGTAATAGGTATATTTGCACAACACGATTTCCGACCAAAACTTTATTTCTAAACAGGAAGGTTTTCGAAATAAATTAAGACAATATTTGTGCTAGACCATACTTATTGTTAGAAAAACTTTTCGATTATGAAACAAATCAGCGACGGTTATAGGGACACGAAAACTCACGGGAACTAAAAATAGAACTTGCTGTGAGTGCAGAGATTGAATCAGGAGCAAGCGAAGGATTTTAATTGAACCAGAAGCGTCAAATCCAAATTTAAAATGTCTTTGTTATGTACATATTACATATATTATTATAATCGTCTGAAAGTTCTTATAACTAAACTGAAATTACTATCGATTCGATCGAAAGTGCTCGCTAATGAGAATAATTGATAAGAAACTTAGAGCGGTTGTCTTTCATTTACGGTTTTACTGACTTTACTCTAATTAAAAGTAAAATAAAATTAAAAAATTAAAAAGAGAAATTCATTTGCAGACGTTTGTATCATTTAAATAATAAATAGGTAATCTATTACGCTATAATAGGTTTTATCAAACAAATTGCTTTTAAACAAAAGCTTTTAAATTTACTTATTAACAAATTAACAACATTGTTTAGTAGTTTGCTGTAAAAGCGTAACATACAGTGTTCTTTAAAAGAATTCGAAGCATCGTGAGTCGTAGTCAAAGATACAAAAAAAACGAGAAACCAAGGTACGAGCACTTTGCACGAGAAGTCATGTGACAGATGCAACTTTAGGCATTACTAGTGAGAACAATACAATACAATACAGTACAATACAACACAATACAATACAATACAATACAATACAATACAATACAATACAATACAATACAATACAATACAATACAATACAATACAATACAATACAATACAATACAATACAATACAATACAATACAATACAATACAATACAATACAATACAATACAATACAATACAATACAATACAATACAATACAATACAATACAATACAATACAATACAATACAATACAATACAATACAATACAATACAATACAATACAATACAATACAATACAATACAATACAATACAATACAATACAATACAATACAATACAATACAATGCAATGCAATGCAATGCAATGCAATACAATACAATACAATACAATACAATACAATACAATACAATACAATACAATACAATACAATACAATACAATACAATACAATACAATACAATACAATACAATGCAATACAATACAATACAATACAATACAATACAATACAATACAATACAATACAATACAATACAATACAATACAATACAATACAATACAATACAATACAATACAATACAATACAATACAATACAATACAATACAATACAAACATGCGCGATATAATAACAAACATAATATTATTTTATTTTACCTACCAATTTGCAGTGTTCTATATCGAGTGTAAAATTTTACAGTCATTATTTACGTATATCAACAATACACACAAACATAATATAATTTACTAGCTATTACCCGCGGTTTATTCTGCGGTAATTTCGGGATTCCCGCGAAAATTCCGGATTACAATAAAGCAGACACTCACAAATAACTTAGCTTTTTATTGGCAAAAAAATTTTCATAATCGGTTTGGTAGATCCAAAGATTACTCCTACTACGTCACAAACTTTACCTATTTATAGTATTAATAATAAAAAATAAAGTTAAAACACACAGTAAATGCGAGGAACGGACAAGACATTGTTTTTGGCATGCTCTATCGAAAAGAATAGATGACAACTTAAAAAAACATAATCAATGGAGTTTAAACAAATCACCAAATTTAAAGTAAAACCAGTATTACAATAAAAAAGAGTGTTTCAAGTTATTCTAGTACCTGTAAATTATGGAGATGGTTTTGAGTAAGCACCGGCGAAGATGCAAACCCTAGTGTTAGTATTGATCAATCCAAACATGAACGGTTTGTTAAATACGTATTTGTTGCGGATTTCCTGCAGCGGAACGCTCTCTTCATCCGCGCAATCTTCATCTTCCTCTTTATAATCTTCTCCGGTCACGTCCAGGTCAACTTCGATGCGCTGAACGTACTTGCCGAGTACAGCCGGCGGCTGCGACACGTACTCAGTAGCAGTTGGGTCATTGAAGATGCCTGTTATCCCGATCCGTTCAAGGACTACTTGTAAATTGTCATGATACGACTCTATATGAAACCTCGGTATCGCCACTTCCACTGGTTTTGTGCTCTCGCGGAAATTGGCGATTACATCTTCCAAAACCGTCTTACCAAACGTCTCGATCACGGTCCTCAGCGGAGCCCCGTCGACCGGAACGGCTATAAATAAACTGAACGGTTCATTTTCCTTCACGGGTATCGCTACAACCGTGCAACCGTATTGGGGTAAGTAAGCGTATTTTATGATCCTCTTGATACGTAGAAGGTCGACTTCACCTCGCTTCTCGTCATTTTCGTTGTAGAACGGGTAGTTGTGTTCGATCGTGACGTTGGGGAATGCGGACGACCACAGGCCCTTGTAATCGAAAGTGTCGACGAGCACAGAGTTCCCGGTGACGCACAGATCATCGAGGGGAACTTTGGAGAGTGCATTTAAACGCTCGACAGCGGCTTCGGGGTTGTTTATCAGCGGTAGGATCACGGTGTTGACGAGGCCAGCGCTGCGCACTTTCTCCGCCCAAGTGGTGTTCAGTGTAAGACTTTCGTCGATGCCAAAGAGACGGTTCCTTGACATCTTCAGACCAGAGCACGGCTTCTCGTGGCGCTTGACCCTCCTGTAGTACTTCTGACGTAGACACGCTTCCTCGGGTAAGCCGAGAGCGTGGAACATACGTTGCTGAATGGGCTCTGAAGCACCTTCAGCTATCGCAGCCAGCGTCAGCCACACTGAATATTCGGAGATGACGAAGTGGTTGTCATAGTATTGCGAGGCGACCTTGTAGAGGCGTGCGTCGAAGTCCACTAGAGCGAGAGCTACCTCTTTGGAAACATCCCTGGAGCACACGTCATTCTGGGTGCCGACGGAGAATCCCCACACGACAGCCACTGATGCCAAAAGCACCGTTAATATCGTATTCATGATTGAAGGACACGCCTAAGACAACAACAAAGTTGGTTTTGCAGCTGCCAGATTTATACTGAGGCGGTATTTAAGGTTCGCTTTAATTTATACTACATACATTTGTATGTATATGGTTATTAAGTATACCTTTTAATTAATTAAAATTTTAATCGATCTTCTTGAGTTGTTGAAATTTTTATTATAAAATTATTCTTTTATTTTAGAGGTTTTTTTTTAATTTGTCACAAACATGAATGTCTGCTTATCTGTATTACCAAGTTGGTATCATTTTCTTCCACTTCATATTTATTAACTAGAAACCGCGAGGTGACCCCGCGGTTTCACCTGCGGTAATTTCCAAGTGAGAATTTAAGGATAAAATATAGGTATAAATTCCTCAAGATTTACTCTATCTATTGGTGAAAACCACATGAAAATCCATTGCGTATATATTAAGATCTAAGCATACGTAGGCACAGACAGACAGCGGGAAGCGACCTTGTTTTATACTATGTAGTGATAATCGATCTCTCACGGTTTCACTCGCTTAGTTTCGTAAAGTTCCCCTGTAAACTCCGGAATAAAAGTACCACAATATGTCACTCAGGAACATTATAACTTCTTATAAGTATCTGTATGAATTATCTCTACAATATTGCTTGGGAAACTTGCTAAGAAACTATGCATTACAAACAAACATAAAAAAAAAAGTTCTTCTTCTTCCGCCCCTGATCCCATTATTTGAGGTCGGGTCTTCTCACATTTTTGCGCCAAGACCACCTGTCTTGGGTTGTCGGATCCGGCAATTGGGCTTGCTTGAGGTCTCTTTCTATATTTGACCACCAGGTCACAATGGCGGGCGGCCTCTACCTTTTTTGCGTTCCGGCAGGTTTAATGCAATTTTTACTAGATGGTCATGCTCTCGTCTTTGGATGTGTCCATACCATCTGAGGCGGTTTTCAGTGATTTTGTCTGTAATTGGCGCGATTTTAAAGCTGCCTCGCACATATTCATTTCGAATTTTATCAAGCTTGGTTACGCCCCCAGCCCATCTAAGCATCTTCATTTCGTTGGTATGTACTTTTTGTTCATGCGTCTTCTTCACTGTCCAGCATTCGGAGCCATACAGAAGCGCTGGGCGTACCGCTGTTTTATAGACTTTACACATTAAACATAAAAGAAAAGTTAATTTAATGAATTAATTTAATTAACGTCTAGACAAGTTTAATAAATTAATGTTAATTGGCATTTAACTAATTAAGTTACATCTCATTAAATGCCAATTAACATTAATTTACCGAACGTCTCTGATTGCGGCAGTTTTGTTTTAAAAATCTATGCTTAACTAAGTAATCATTAAAGTCGACTCTGAGTGCGGCGGTGAGTGCGACAGTTTTGTCTTTAAAATCTTTACTTAAATTAAGTTTGGGCAATAAATAAATTTTTCCTTTTTAATTTTTTTTTTTCAATAATTACTACTCTGAGTGCGGCCGTTGAACTCGCTTGCCGGTCTTTAACTTAAAACCTAGGTAATGTTTGTTTTGTTGAAATAAATTCTGAGGAGAGAATTTTTTTTATTATATATTTATTTTAGTTTGATTTAAGTTTGAGTATTTTTTTTTCTTTGTTTATTAAAAATATTATTCATATAATTGAATTACGTATTATATATAAGTAACTTTGTTAATGTTTTAGTTTGTTCATTATGTATTAATCATATTATCTAATTACGTATTACCTATATAATTATCAAGACGTTAAAAACGCCACCAAACCACTGAGAATGCCACAGTGGCATTAAGTCCGCCTTTTATTGGTACAAAAAATAATTATGCAAAAAGTTTAAATAAATAAATAAATTTTTAAGTTGATATTTATACATGAGTGTAATGTCAAAGTTCCATAAACCTGTATCAAATCCAACTACCTATCACATATCCTCCTCCTATTTGGAAGTCGGTTAAAAAGTAGAGCATGGCGCGTCAGTCAGATTTATCTATACTAATATTAGAGGTAAAGTTTGTGAGTTTGTAGGGGATAATTTCTGAATCTACTGAATCGATTTTGAAACTTATTTCACTTATAAGAAGCTACCGTGATCTTAAGTACTTATAATGTCCTTTAAAAGAGTTCGAAGCGTTGCGTCATGAGTCGTAGTCAAAGATGCAACGAGTACTTTGCACGAGAAGTTACGTAACACAAGCAGATTTTGGCATTACTAGTGTGAACAAGCACGACATATTATAATAACGACAACCGTAATATTATATTGTACCAATTTACAATGTTCTAAATTCAAAACCCTTATTCGCATTGAATGAGCAAAATTTTATTTTACTCATAGAACACTGACTTTCGCTAGCTATAGTGAGGTGAAAATATTACTGTCTTTCCAGAAATAAAAAAAATTGCGGGGAGCACAGAATTTTAGTCATAATTTATAATTTATTCACTTTTTCTCACATAATATACTAAGGTATTTTAAACAAATATACACTTTTAAGTATATTTATACTTATACTGATAATAATTTATTGAGAAATATTGTATCAACAATTATCAGTAAAATTTTACTCAGAATTCTATCAACTATGTGATAATTAGTTAGGTATAATATTTTTTAGAAGTAGTAAATGAATTTAAACTACGGTACTAGTGTGAACTTACAAAGTTACTAGTGGGATCATGATATAATACAGATATTTACATACGATTATAACAACAACAAAAAACTGCATAAATATCTAAGCAGACGCAGACGGTTGGGAGTAGGCTCCCGAGAAAAATGTCGCCTTCGATCTGTTGTTAAAGAATGCGAATACAAAAGGACGGTTCACGTAAAACGTTCTGCCAGCTTCCTTCGCCCATCCGGTCTCGAAGTCCGAAGCCTCCTCAACCTCCTCATGGTAATCTTCGGCCTCGATGTCAATGTTGACAGACACGTGCTGAATGTACGCGCTCGGCATCGCTGGGGGGTCCGACACGAGCTCCGACGCCGCTGGGTCTTTGAACAAGCCGGACAAGCCTATTTGCTCCAGAACGATTTGCATGTCGTCGTGGTGCGAAGCAATCTTGAACCTCGGCAGCGCAACACGAATCGGAACCAAGCTCTGGCGCAAGTTCGCGAGGATATCGTCCAAGATCGTTTTGGTGAGCAAACTCACCGAGTGCGCAACCGGCAACGAATCAGTAGTGAGGAAAAACAGTAGACTGTAATGACCTTTGTTGTCGACGGGTATCTCGAGAATTTTGAAACCGAACTGTGGTAAATATGCCAACTTGCAGATTCTCTTGATGTGTATGTAGTCGACACTGCCGACGGTGTTGCCGGAATCGCTGTAGAACGGAGCATTTTTTTCGATGAAGGAATTGGGGAACGCCGACGACCACAGTCCGGCGTAGTCGAAGGTGTCGAGTAGTAGAGAGTCGCCGGAGAGAGAAACGTAGTCTAACGAGGTCTTGGCCAGGTCGCTCAGTTGCCGCTTCGCCAATTCTGGGTCGGTCCTGATCGGCACTTCCACCGGTTCCAAGAGTCCCTCGCCGCTCACCTGACTAGCCCACGTAGAATTTAAGCACAACCCATCATCGTACGCCAACAGACGTTTCCTGAACCGCTTCAGATCTGAACAGGCCCTCTCGTGTTTTCTGATGACTTTGTAGTATTTTTCTCTCAAGCACTGCTCCTTGGGGAGGTTAAGTACGTCGAAGAGTCGCTCTTGGGCAGCTCCGGTAGCGCCTTCGGCCATAGCAGAGAGGGTCAGCCAAATCGAATAGAGAGATAGAACGAAATGGTTGTTATAGTGCTGCGACGTGGCTTTGAATATTCGGATGTTGAAGTCCTCGACGGCTGGCATCACTTCTTTAGAAACGTCGCGAGAACAAACATCTTCTGACGTTGGATCTCCAATAGCGACACAAGCATACACTAGCACTGCTACGGCTAATAACTTCATGATGACTAGGCTTCTGTCTCAGACAACTCTCGACTAAGAATATCATTGAAATCCGTCTTTAAATGTGTTTTTATATAACACGAAAGCAAACATACAAAAGGTACGTATTGTTAATAATGAATTTATTATTATAATATAATACGATTAGCGAAATTAGCATTAAATACTTGTTTTAATAGGACATCGATGACTGGTATTATTATACAATATAATGTGATATTTGTTTGTCGCAAAGTTTTGGGACTTGTTACGATGGAAATCAAGACCAGTTCCTGACTATACCGGTTGCTCTTGTGTTACCATGTTATTAAAGCACGGTCGAAATTTATGTGACAAATATTGCATTGCTAGAAATTGCATAGAATAGAATAGAATGCTTTTTATAATTGTACACTTAACTAATATTACAGTGCGTTTACAAAAAAAAACTTATAAATTAAGGCGTCCAAAAAGCGTTCCTTATACTGAGTCATTTACCATTACTTATCCTCAAATCGGGTGCCTATTAGCACGTACCATTTTTATATACTACTAGCTGTCCCCCGCGATTTCATCCGCGGTAATTTCGGAGTTCCCGCGGAGGTTGCGTGAAAAAAGTACTCTATGTCCTTCAGTTCCCGAGGGAATTCCGGGATAAAAACTATCCTATCTTTTAAGTTGGACCATATTATAAATGGTTGCAAAATTTTATCAAAATCCGTTCAGTAGTTTCGCGGAGTCCATCGCGGACAAACAACGGGACACGTGATATATATATATTGAGACTAGCTGTCCTCCGCGATTTCATCCGCATTAATTCCGGAGTTCCCGCGGGAATTCCGGGATAAAAACTATCCTATCTTTTAAGTTGGACCATATTATGAATGGTTACAAAATTTTATCAAAAATCCGTTCAGTAGTTTCGGAGTCCATCGCGGACAAACAACGGGACACGTGATTTATATATATTAAGACTAGCTGTCTTAGCTGATATTTTATGTACTTATATTGAAATTTCATCTATTAAAATTAATGAGACTTTATAAAAGTTTTTTTTTTTAATTAAGAAAAATTAAAAGCTTTATCATCAGTTAGTTATGCTTGTGACGGGTTTAAAAACTTTGACTAAAAACACTATTAATATAATAATTTGTTTACTTGTAATAAGTTATGAAAATGATGCAATTTTAGTTGTTCATCGCTTGGTACCCACTTTCCTATTCACCATAATATGTATGTATACATTACATACCTATACATATTTGATATATAAGAATGTATATGAGTTGGTATTCAAAATTTATGTTTTGTATAAAAACAATTTCTGCGAAAATCTAGAGCAACAGACAATTAAAATTTATTTATGTTTTGTTAATTAAATTTCCAACAAAGACTCAATTCTCAGAAAGCGGTTCAGTCATTTATTTTCGTGTCAATAAAAAAATGTTAAAATGGGATTTTGTTGTGTTTTATGCTGCTGTATCTATACTTATAATAAAACTGTAGAGAGGTCAATTCTGTACATTGAATATATATTCAAAATTAATATTGGAGGATGAATGGTGATCGATACTGAAGCCAAAAATGCAATCAGTAAATTTTTTGTCTGTCTCTCTGTCTTTCTGTATGTGCACGCATGGGTCAAAAACTAATGAAGGTATTTTAACCAAACTTGGTACGATTGTAGTCCATACTCCTGAACAGGTTATAGGCTATATAACATAACGCTAAGACACATGAGAGCTGAGCAGTGACGATAAATTTAGAATAGAAAAGAAAAAAGTTTATTTGATACCATAAAGATAAAATAAGTACAATCGTGAGACTTAAACTAGAATAGTTGGTACCAAAATGGCTACCACTCAGCATTATGCCGTGGCACTAAGTTCCACGACCCTGATTTTCAGTGGCGACCGTAGAAGGGAGATGGCTTCACACTACCAATAAGACCGTCCACAATCTGCATTTCTTAGTATCCTCGCATATGTTTACTCAATCACGCAAAAACGGCTGAACGGCGGAACGCATGAAATTTGGCATGCACGTTATCGGGGGTATAGAGAAGGACATAGGCTACTTTTTATCCCGGATTTCGAAACTTCGAAATTACCGTGGGTGAAACCGCGGGGCACAGCTAATTGGACAATAATTTTCACAGTGACAGTTTTTGTGTGCTCAAGAAGATATATGACATTTCGAGCTGATTTCTTCGGTATACTCCAAGAGCTCCGAGAAAGTTCTTGTAGTCTATTCGTACCATGGCCTACAAGTTCAAACCGTATAACGATGCTGAACGTTAATTTGTGCATTAAACGAACTTATTTTACTTGAAACTGGCTATATGCATTAAATGCGAATGCCAATTAAAAAAATTAAAAAAAAGAAAGAAAGCCTACCTGCCTTTTGTGTTCACAGCTCGAACTGTAGCTTAAAGTTAGCATATCGGATTTTGGATGGTACAAACCAACGGCAATTTCTGTTTTCAGCATTATATAGAATGCCAGGCGTTTGTAAGTGGACGAATCAAACAATATTCCTACAATCATTTAATTTTAATTTCCTACTATTTTCATAGCGAAATAAACAACAATAGTTACAAAATCTCACAGAAAAGAAAGGTTACATGGAAATTTGTTCCAAAGTCCAATGTATAATATGGTGATTATACGAGTAAAACAATAAAATATATCAATCGAAAGATCAATTAGTTCAAGATCGGACTAATAACTGAGATAAGTCTTATTAGTTAAAAAAATTCCACGTCATTAGATGTTTCTACTGATATGTCTTACATATTTACAACTCCAGTACAAAAGTGGAATAGATTAGTCGTTTCTCTATGCGAATCATCTCGAGGTACAAGCATTCAGTTTAAGGCCGGGAGAACGCTCCACAGAAAATGGCCACTTTTGATTTAGCATTCATAAATACAAACATAAAGGGTCTGTTTATATATAATGGATTGGCAATATCTTTGGGCGAACTGGTGTCAGGGAGAGAGTAGTTATCTTTTTTCGGTTTATATTCTTCACCAATCACGTCCATTTTCACTGCGACGCGCTGGACGAAAGCGCCGGGCATCGCTGGTGGGTTCGACACATGTTTAGTTGTAGACGGATCGCTGAATAATCCCTGAAGACCCAACTGCTCGAGCAACAGATGCATATCATCGTGATGGGAGGAGATCTCGACCTTCGGTAAAGCAATCTCAACTGGTTCAGAACTTTCGTGCATACTGACGACTACTTGCTCCACAATGCTCGGAGTTAGCATTGATATAGGCGTCTCGATGTTAATATAATCGGTGGGTATGTAGAATAGTAAGCTGTAGAGACCGTCTTTGTCGACGGGAATCTCGACCGCCTTCATTTTTATATCGGGCCAGTAACCGAACTTCATTCTCCTTTTGATGTGGATATAGTCGACTTTGCCGATGATTTTACCGTCGTCGTTGTAAAACGGGGCGTCATATTCAATCAAAGCATTGGGAAACGCTACAGACCAGATACCCGCGTAGTCCAAGGAATCGACGAGCACTGACTTAGTTTTGAGTTTGATATCGTTCAGAGACGACATGGAGTAGTTATTCAAACGCTCGATAGCGAGCTCTGGGTCAGAAAAAATAGGCAAAGATACAGTGTCTAATAGACCAGCGTCGTGCACCTCACTCGACCAAGTCTCGTTCAAATGCAAGCTCTCGTCGAAACCCAACAGGCGAGTCCTGTAGAGTTCCATGTCAGAGCGCAGTCGTTCATGCTTCTTCATTGTCTTGTAGTAGCTTTGCCTTACACATAACTTTTTGGGCAGTTTGAGCGCGTTGAATAACTTCTCTTGGGCGGATTCGGAAGCCCCCTCGGCTATGGCTGCAAGGGTCATCCAAATCGAGTACGGGGCCAACACGAACTGATTGTTGTGGTACTTGGCCACGGCTTTGTATAGTTTTAAACTGAAATCGAGAGTGGCTTCGCTTACTTCTCGAGATACGTCTAGGGGGCAGCTGTCTTCGTCAGGAGTCCCGAAGACCACCCCCATCGATATGAGAACGATGGCGCCAACTAGCTTCATGATTATTGGAATTCAGTTTTGAACCAACTACTTCGAGATTCTACTGGGATTCCTCTTATATTATGCAATTATTTATATAGGAAGTAGCTAATGATGGGAAAGTCACGTATGTTGATTTCATTGGTTAAAATTATACGTATTTCTGACTAGTGTTTATTGAAAATGATTAAATAAGCATTAAACAAGATGCCTCGGCTGACTTGTCATAATAACAGAAGTACAGACACGCTAAAACATAAATTATAAAATTGAGGTCAAAATGATTGCTTTGTTATACAAAACCTTGTTAATATTATGAAAGCGAAGGTGTGTTTATTTATTTATTTATTATTTAATTACTAGCTGTTGCCCGCGGCTTCGCTCTCGTTGTGTTTTCCTCTTACAATAAACCGATTGCGATGAAATATAACCTATAATATGAAATCTGAATGTAAATTTCATAAACATACCGACGCCGAAGTTAAGGTATTAACCGCCGCACTCAGAGTCGACTTTAATAATTACTTAGTTAAGTATAGATTTTTAAAACAAAACTGCCGCAATCAGAGACATTCAGTAAATTAATGTTAATTGGCATTTAATAAGATGTAACTTAATTAGCTACATAACACATAAGTTTAACGTGTGTATCTGTGTGTCTGTCTATGGTATCGTAAGGTGCCAAACGGCTGAAGCAATTTTTTTTTGTTTGTTTGAAAAGTGACTCGACTGGGAGTGTTTTTAACTACGATTCAAGAAAAATTATTCTCTTTTCTATTTAATGAAAGCCGTGGATGAAAAGATGTGATCATCTTTCACGGGGCTGATATGTTAAAATAACGTAATTACCTTGAATAGGGATGTTGATGACTTTTGAAAATCAAAATTGTAATTAGTTCATCAGTTAGAAAATAAAAAAAACAATAGACACGTATTTATTGCTTTTTCATGTGAATGATACAGAGATAAAGCGCTTTAAAGTTTATGGTGGGGACTCGTGACGTCACAAACTGCTATAAGCCCTCATACAAACTGCACCGGTTAGTGACGTCACGCGAAATTCCAACTCAATGTACCGTCGTTTTTTTTTTATTTCGTAAAAAAAAAACTGTCCAATTTTTTTTATTAATCTACAAGATGGACTAAAAAAAAATTTAGTCAACATGCCCATAGGCTAGTTTCCTGGGTAAAAAAATGAAAATTCTATTTAGTCCGTCAGTTAGATAATAAAAAAATAAAAGACACGTTTTTTTGCTTTTTTAAAATAATGGAAATATGCATAGATAAAGCGCATTAAAGTTTAGGGTGGGGGAATCGTGATGTCACAGCTCGCTATAACGTGCGAACAAACTGCAGCGAGGCGTGACGTCATGTGAAATTTCGACTGGATATATCTCCGTTATTTCATCATCTGTTTTCACACTAAATCGAGTTGTTGCCCTTCTATATGTTCTGTGGTAGGTACTGCCAGTCGTCACACAATTAGTAAAATGACCATCGTACGATAAATTTTTCACACCGGCGGCGCGGCGCGTGACGTACATAAAAAACAACTTGAACAATAAAGCAACTACAATGTCTAATACATGGTAACAGTCACGCGAGCGTGCGTGACATCACGTTTGGAAAAATCTTTCACTGCATCGCTAGTAGTCAAACCCGTGGCTTTGTTCGCATGGCGATGGGAAAACTTCCATTTTACTCTTTTATTTATTTATATATTTATTCAACAAAATTCCATAGCACATGGCAACAATGGCAATGTTTGATTTTCACTGGATGTGTCTGTTTGTCCTAAAGTGTATTTAAATAGTAATAGGCGAGAACGTGCCTGCCGATAAACTGTTTTTGCAGTTTGGCAAAAAGTAGTATCCAGGAAATATGATGTGACTTTAAATAAACTAAAAAAAAAAACAATTTCAAACAAATTTCATATAACAACAAAAAAAAAATCAACTTTTTATTAATTATATTTTTAACTAGTTGTGCTCCGCGGTTTAACCCGCGTGACTTTCAGAATTCCAGCAGGAACTATTTTTTTCTAAAATAAAAGTACCTAGCCTAAGTTCCTTATGCCAGTGAAAGTCCCGTTAAAATCGGTCCAGCCGTTTCAGAGATCAGCCGGAACACACAGATAGACAGACAGAGAGAAAAAAATTACATTGTTTTTTTATGTACCTAAGTACCATAATTACTTATATACTTTCATATTTAGTAAAAAGCTGTTATAATTTGTAAAAAAATGTCATACTAATAACAGTTTTATTGTATTTTTATATTTAGGTATATTTGTAATTACAAACAGACACTTCAATTTTATTCATATGTATAGGAGTATAGATTTATAAATCAAAGGTATAGTGAAAACAAAAACAAATATGTATATATTTTCTTATTAATTGTTCTTATCGAATATTAGGTAATTCTTAGATATTATCACCAAACTAAGCATAGCTTGTGCAATTTTTTTTATTTATTTTTTTTCTTCGAAAACACTGCATCTTAGGTCACTTACACATAATATTAAGTAGGTATATATTTTTGATCTAGACTTACAGAGAAAATTTATTCATAATTTTTATTTTGGTATTTAATACATCATGCAAGTTCAGAAAACAATATTTACATTATATTAACTAAATCATAAAATTTAAAGACATAGAACAGCATTCAGCACATGCATCACTGGGTCTCTCTCGACCGCACTCTGAGTCGTTTTAATGATCACTTACTACTAATTAAGTTTTTAGTTAAATGCCAACTAACATTTATTTAATTAACGTCTGTGATTGCAGCAGTTTTGTTTTAAAAATCTTTACTTAAAATTATGTGATCATTAAAATGCCACCTCAGTGCGGTCGGTTAATGTTTTTTGTGCGTTCACTCACATTCAATTATTGTTTGTTTTTTTTTTTTAGGTTAGACCAAAGTCGCACGTTTAACAATATCTCTATGGGTTAGATTCAATGCCCTCTACGTAATTCCGAACCGCTGTAACCGCCACAGAAGAGACGGACTTTGGTCCTGGAATCGACGAGGGCGAAGACGAACGGCCTATTGGCGATGAAATCAACCACGCCGCCGTCTAAATAGGACATGTTTCCCAGCGATTCCTCCTGAAAGTACCGTAATGCACCTTCAGAGCCCACATTGAATTTTACCCGCTGGTAGAAGGCACTCGGCACTGCTGGTGGGCTGGAAATCAGCTCCGAGCCCTCAGGGTCACTCCACAGCTTCTTCACACCCATCTGCTCCAGCAGCAACTTCAATGAATCCTGACGATTCGACTCCACACTGAATCTGGGTATCGCAATGTCGATTGGAATCTCGCTTTTCTTCATATTCTTAACTACAAGATCTATAATACCCTCGTCCAAACTAGCAACGGTCTGTTCCAATGGAGTGGAATCAATATTGATTAGCATCATCATGTTATACCATCCGTCTTGATCCACAGGCATGACCAATACTTTAGCGTTGTATTTCTCTAAGTACGCAATCTTGGCATGTTTGCTGAAGCGCATGAGGTCGACTCGACCAATTTCATGTCCACTGTCATCGTAGAATTCGGCGTCGTGCTGTATTTGCGATTCAGGGAACTCGACCTGCCAAATCAAATCGTAATCTATCGAATCGATCAATGTGTTGCCATCGAGGTCTAAATTACCAATTTGGTTATGGAACAAACTGTTCAAGGAATCGAATGCGTCTTCTTTGTTTCTTCTAAGCGGTAACGGTAGCACGTAGTTGAGAAGACCGTGCTTTTGAGCATCTTCGGCCCATGTGTTGTTGATTTTGAAATTTTCATCCACAACCAGGGCTCGTGTCCGCAAATAACCGTCCGGCTTCCGGAAAGACGAAGAGCGCGGCTCCGCGCTGAGAATGTACTTGTAGTATTTATCTCTCAGGCACTTTTCTTGGGGTAAGCCGAGGACGTCGAAGATTTCTTTGCGCGCGTCGCCTGTGGCTCCCTCTGCTGTGGCAGCGAGTCCCAAATAGACTCCATAGCTGGACATGACGAATTGGTTTTTGTAATGTTGTGCGCCTAATCTGAATATTTTAATGCCAAAGATGGCGACCGCTTTCAGAGCGTCAACGTCGACATCGCGCTCGCACGGATCGTCGGCCGAAGCTAGAAACGCCCAACTACACGCTATCAGCAATAGAAATAACTTCATTGTCACACGTCTGTAGACGATTCAGTCAATATTGTTGGTGTTCACAAACGGAATGCGTTTATATAGCTGTGGAGTGTTGACGCAAGCCAGTTCTAAAGCAACATTTGTACGTAATTTTTTCCATTGAATTTGTATCTTGTTGGTTGTAGATACCAAACCAAGGTAAAAAATCAATGTTCTTTTTTGTACTTTTTTTTTTTTTTAATTTATGTACTTTTTATAATAATGTATTTGTAAAAAATTTTAAAAGTTTCGAAAAATTAATCACGTTGGTTCTCTAGCTCGACAGTTGCAAATGTTTCTTGAGTAGTATGTTTTATAAGCTTATTATTCCTAAACAGTATCCAAACAAAAAAAAACTAGTTTCCCTGCCATTATATTTGTATGGTAGCAAGTTTTTTTTTTATCATTCAAATGAGTTTCTGATTTACATCTTTACATAGTACAAGGCAAAGTAGCTTCCCGCCGTCTGTATGCTTAGATCATTTAAACTGCGCAACGGATTTTAATGCAGTTTTCATCGATAGATAGTGTGATTCAAGAGGAAGGTTTATACGCAAAGTTTATGCTGAAATTCCCGCAAAAACTCCGAAATTACCGCGTAGTTTTTATTATAAACCCTAGTTTCGATGACGGCCGAATTGTACTCGCGTCAATTTTGGTTTCCCCAAGGAGCGAATATAATAATCAAATCGTTTTATTTCAAAGTAAGATTTTAACGATCGCTATCATATATTGTAATATAAAAATAATAAACTTAAAATGTAAAATTATAAGACACCAACAAAACTGTTTTTTCTAGTAAAGTATCAGTAACAGTAAGATTCTATTACATAAATCCACGGCCCATACATACTTTTGAACACTATTATAGGTACCTACTATTATAAATTTTCTATGATACACTAAAAATTCTCTCTAATCCTGTTGTAAGTTGTATATTGACCTTGAACTATAACAAACATTCGTAGCAGATAACAAATTTTAGTACTTACTATACAAATTTATTTTGTTTTGCAATCAATAAAAAAAAAATGAAACAGCAGATTTATAATTTAAACAAAAACAAATATAAAAAAAAAACAATCAAACTTTAAAATCGCACAGCGAATTTAATTATGCGTCAGGCCGAGAGTAGGCTCCGGTGAACAGAGCTATCTTGGATTTGGTGTTGATGAGGACGAAGTAGAAGGGCTTGTTCACATAGAAGGAGTTGCCGAACTGCTCCGGTAATCCGGTCTCGAGGTCCGAGCAGTCCTCGTCCTCCTCCCTATAATCCTCTCCGGTCACGCCCAAGTTGACTGCGATACGCTGGACGTACGCGCCGGGCAACGCTGGCGGATCGGAAATGTACTCCGTGGTAGCTGGATCCTTGAACAGGCCGGTGAGCTCGATCTGGTCGAGGAAGAGCGGCAGGTCCTCGTGGTACGACGTGAGCTTAATTCGAGGCAGCGCGATCTCAATTGGCACAAGACTATCGCGCAAATTCTCTAGGTTTTGCTCCACGAGTGAAGGGGTCAGCTCTGAAATGACCGCCTTCAAGGGAACATAATCATCTGGCAAGTGGATTAACAGACTATACGTGCCTTTCAGGTCAACAGGTATCTCGACGATCCTCATTCTGGATTGGGGCGAATAACCGAATTTGGCGAACCTTTTCGTATGGATGTAGTCTACCTTACCGATGGACACTCCAGCTTCGTTGTAGAATGGCGCGTCGCGTTCAATCGAAGCTTTGGGGAAGGCGGATGACCAGAATCCGTAGTAATCTAAGGTGTCAACGAGCACCGAGTTACTGGTGAGGCAGAGATCCTCCAAAGGCGCTTTGGAGTAGTAACTCAACCGGTCGACTGCGAACTCTGGATCGGACAGGATCGGCAGCGACACTGTGTCTAAAAGACCGTTGTTGTGGACATCGATCGACCAGGTCTCGTTCAAATACAGGCATTCGTCGTAACCCAACAGACGATTCCTGAAGAGTTTCACATCTGAGCAGGGCCGTTCGTGATGTTTCATTGCTTTGTAATAGTTTTGTCTCACGCATTGCTGTGAGGGTAGGTTGAGCACGTTAAATAACCTAGCGCGAGCGAATCCGGAAGCACCCTCAGCTAGAGCTGCCAGGGTCATCCAGATCGAATATGGGGCCAGCACGAATTGGTTGTTGTAGTAGTTGGCGCTGACTTTGAATAGCTGGAGGTTGAAATCGAGAGTGGCTCTGCTTACTTCTTGGGTTACATCGCGATAGCAGATTTCGTACTCTTGCGGCACCGGCGACCGGCCGTAGACCACGCCCACCGAAAGGAGAACCAAAGCGCCCAGCAACTGCATGGCTGCGAGAGTCCTGTGTGCGTAATACACCGAACTAACCAAATCAATTGTGACCAACGTATTTATACGCTAGCCCAAACCAAAAAAAATACCTACCTTAATGATAGTAATCGCAAAATTTCTTGATCCATTAAAATGTTTTTATATGTACCCATTATTGGAATCGTTTAATGAAATTAGCATTATATTCTCGCCGGTTGCCAGCGGCCGCGGATCCTAATTAGATGTTTATTTATATGTTAATGAGATTTTACCACTGAAAAGTGATTGCAGTGTAGGTATATGATTATAGTTAATATTGTATATCTACCTATTGTCGCCACCTCATCTGAATATTAGAATTTTAATAAATTTAATTATATTCAGATCAGGTAACGTCAACCATATTCGGTTCGTTAGCTGAAAGAAGTTTTTAACGTAGCGTAGTTTCTAATGAAAGCAGGTATTCATTTTTGGCGTTACACTTATAAATTTTATAGTGTTGGACGCAATCATTATTATTATAAAAGTGAATGTGAGTTTATTCGTTTACTAACTACCTACTGAACTGATCATCATAAAATTTTGCATACTCGTTATCTGGGCTACCGAGAAGGACATTGGGTACTTTTATCTCAGATTTCTCGTGGAAACTCTGAAATTAACGCGGGTGAAACCGCAGGAAACTGCTAATGATATAATAAGTCCCTAAATATCGTTATTTGAGGGTGTATTTTTGTCATTGTGAAAGTGATATTTTACCCGTTTATAGCAATTTGCTCCTTTCTTTATACGTACTTACAGATGGTCATTTCTGCGTTTTGGGAAAGTTGTGTCAGCTTTGGACCTCAGGAGTCAGGTCATATATTTGTATAATATATTGTATGTACAGAATATTATCTCCATCTCTCTTTAACATAGAGTCAGTAAATGTAAAAGACACGAGTACAAGTTAAAACTAATCAGTGACAAAACTTTGGTCGCTTGGTCGTAACTAAAAGCAAACTACCGAAGTTCTTGTTTTCTGAAAGCTGTTATGATTTCGGAGCTCTCTAATAATGAAGTGTATAGTGAGTGTTGAATAGGCCATGTTTATTTTTAACAATGTCTTAGAAAAACATAATTATTATAAAAAAGCAAAAAGTTTCAGAACCCCTGGCGTTGAAATTAGATTTTGTAAAAATTATTTGTATTTCGGTTCTTTAATATAAATAATTTAGTCAATTACCTCTGCTGTGTGATTTAATTTACAATTTACATTACTGTAGGTATTATGTAAGCACAAGCTGTTTTCTGCGGCTTTGCTCTCGTGAATTTCGGGATTACTTCGAGAGTTCCGGGATAAAAAGTACCTTTTGTACCTTTTCACATAAAAGATACTTTTTATTATTTAATCCTACTAATATTATAAATGTGAAAATGTGGATGTTTGAAAGTTTGTTACTCAATCACGCAGAAACGGCTGAACGGATTTGGATCAAATTTGGCATGCACGTTGTCAGGGGTAAAGAGAAGGACATAGGGTACTTTTCATCCCGGAATTCTCGCGGAAACTCCCAAATTACCGCGGGGCACAGCTAGTAATAAATAAAAACTTAATACAAAATCTACTTTTTCTTCGTAGATTTTGATATTGGTAAAATAAAAATCATATAATTATGTATTGCATAGTAAGTTCATTAATAAAAGTACAGCCGTAGTGTGTGTAGTACATTGTTATCCTAGGGATGGAAGTAACTTATTTAGTCCCGAGACGGGGTTTGGCCAATAGTTCGAGGGACTAAATAAGTCTTTCTCCCGAGGATAACACTGTGCTTTTCATTACGAATGCAAGGAAAGTCAAAATAAAAATAGGAATTAGCTAAAGAAAAAAATGAGTGAATTTTATTTTACATAAATCAACCATTAGGTGTGCTACTGGCCAGTAAGTATGCCCCCTATGACATAAAAAAAACTTGAGTTTCTGCAGTATCCAGCTGTCAGTTGAAAGCGATTCTCCCTAGGGCTGAAAAGGGTTACTTTCAACCCGCTTCTCAGACAACTTCAGACCTACTTTCCGAGTATGAGTAATGAAAATTAATATTCCTATGCTGATTCGAATCACTTAAACTGTTGTTCGTTTAAAGGGGGTAACAAAGATACACAAACATTCACACTTTTTCAATCGCGGTAATTTCAGTTTCTGCGGGACTTCCGGGTTAAAAAGTACCTACCCTGTGCAATATTTCAGACTGTGATCTATCTTTCAGTCAAATTCCATCCAATTCCCTAGAGACGTTCTGGCGTGATCGAGTGACACACATTTATTTATTTATTTATTTATTTAAGACTTCATTCATCCATTCATCCATACAAACTTTCACATCTATACATCTATACGTATAAATTAAATTAAAGTGTCTGTTTGTAACACAGACCTAATAAAAATTAAATACTGAACCTCTCCAACACTGAGCATATAACCTAACCTAACATGGTTTTATAGTCTTTGCTCTCCAACAACGAAGTGAAGCCGGTTGCGTATGCATGCGGTGATTTGGAAAGTGTATGGATTTGCAAAATTTACTTAGGGTTTATGGTGTCTTTTTCTTGTAAGTGTGTGCGTGTTTCTGTGTAGGTACCTACGTGCACGGCGTGGTGTCTTTTTCCTGGCTTCACTTATTTGTTCTACGCGTTCCGTCTTTAGTTTTTATTAGGTCTGAGGTTTGTAATTGCAAATTAATAGCTTTTCTCTAAATGCACATGAAAGTATATACGGTTCTTACATAATTATAATAATAAAACTTTACAAAATATAACTTATACATCAGAATAACACATAGGCTACTTTTATCCTGGTTCTCCCGCTGGAACTTTGAAATTAACGCTGGTGAAATTGAATTCATTATGACATATTACACATTGGCAGAGGTACAGAGAAGGACATGGGGGTACTTTTATCCCGGAATTCCCGCAAGATCTGCGAAATTAACACGGGTGAAACCGCAGGGAACTGCTAGTACATAATAGCGCGTACACGCATCCGTATACGGCCATTATCATTATAATATTTAATCACTTATACATAATACATTAATGATTTCACTGATAAAACAATTATTCCGAAAATTGTATACACCACACGACACCAGCCTGGTAATTTTAATGGCACCGTATTTTTTTATAGATATTTTATGGAAATAAAGAGATGTAGGTAACTTGGTAATCTATTCAAACAAATCAAAACAATTCCAATTTACGTGTGTAAAAAGGGGTTTTATGTGATTTTTGACATAAACAAAGTTTCTATGCGCATCTATCTGATTGTTTGTTCCCTCAGTCCTTCTATACTAGGCTAGGTATGGATTTTGAGGCAGTTTTCAGGCGCAGAGGTCAGTGGTCACCATGCCTCCCTGCTAATCAGATCCAAGGTTCGATTCCGTGTGCTGGTGAACCTATTGGGTGATAACTGATGAACGACTAGTTATAATTTTAAATCTGGGCGTTTTTATTTAACTACTAGCTGTGCCTCGCGGTTTCACCCGTGGTAATTTCGGAGTTCCCGCGGGAATCCCGGGATTTAAAAATACCCTCTGTTGAGGGTACTATCTTAAACAACTGAATTTATTGACACTCAAAAATGTAAACAAGTGAACGGTTGATTAGTAGCAACTTTTTGTCACTAGATGGCGCTTATCGGTTATTTCACAAGGTTACGAGTGTTGCATCTTTTATGACCAAATGTGTGAAATTTAATTTAATAAATGACAGCGTTCAGAGGCAACTGTTTTGTTATTTACTCCCACTGACCCGAGTGTACACATAAACCGAGCTATAGAATTTATTCATGGTCCTTCGAACTGGAGATAAAAAAAAAAAGTTGAATCAGCGGTTAGTAAAGCTTAAGTGAGTGAGTGAGTGAATAGTAATCGCGTCGCCGTAGTGCCCATCTTGTAGCACTAGAAAGCAGTGGTAGATCGCCACCTGAAGGTGCCTACCCCATCGGAGACGATCCTGGAAGGGTCGGTTCGAGTGGTTGGAGTGGAGGTGCGTGAAGAACCTCAGCCAGGATACAAGAAGCCAAGGAGCAGCCCGGAAGCAGCAGGGAGCAAGGAGCAGCCCAAGGCAGGAAGTGACGACAGTGTTGGTTTGCCAGTGAAAAATTGTGAGTACATTTGTGTCAGTATTACCCAGTGAAATCGAGAAGTCAAACTTCAACTTTGAAAATTTCAAGCACATTTGTAGACTTAGAATATTTTATAGAATAAAAATTAACTTAGAAATCTTAGCGTGCATGAGAATTAACTTAGAATAATTTCCGAAAAAGTGTTCAGACGGGGAATCCACGCCCGTTTTCAGTCCCATTTATCAATAGTTAAAACACTTGTAAAATTTTCACGAAATATTGGGACTTGTAATAAATTTGATTGCTATCAAATTAACATAAGGCACTTCAGAAATAAACATAATTAAAATAATTGGTTGCTATTAAATTTTTGCAAGGGTGTTCAAGGTTGTGTTTTGCTTTGCTATTATTTTACATCAGGCAATTAACATCGATTAGTTTTGAATTGTAAAGTTTTCAACCAGATACAATATTTTTTAAACAAAATGGCAACATTAATCAAAAGTCAGTTAGGTTCTAAGGCCAACATTGAAAAAGCTTATGACAACTTTAGGAAGTCACCTAAAGATCGCCTGAGCAGAGAATCCTATTTACAAACTAGGTTAGACACGTTGGAAGAACAGTGGAAGGTGGTTTTCGATACTCATCGGAAAATAATGGCTGAAGCGACAGACGCCACATTCGAAACAAAGTATTTCAAGGACGATGTTTACGAAAGCATAGAAGAAATCTACATAAATTACAAGTCAGATTTAAAAGAGGCGTTGTCTGTTTTCAAACCTATAACCACTTCTTCCAGCGCTAAAGCTCAAGTTATGTCTACTTCTAAGAGCGAACAGAATGTTAAGTTGCCGAAAATTTCAATTCCAACATTCTCCGGGCAATATGCTGAGTGGCCCACCTTTAGGGACTTATATGTATCATTGATCCACAAGAATGCTTCAATCGATGATGTACAAAAAATGCATTATTTAAAGGGACATCTCTCAGGTGAGGCAGAGCAACTCCTAAGACATGTGCCCATTACATCGTCTAATTATCAAGAATCTTGGTCAATGCTCAATAGCAGATATAACAATAAAAAATATTTAGCTAATTGTCTGTTGAAGCGTTTCATGGGTCAACCTAGCATAGCAACCGAGTCATGCAGTGCAATAAAAAATGTACTGGATACAACCAATGATACGCTTAATGGCTTGAAAAATTTGGGCATCAATGTCAGTTCTTGGGATGTTATAGTAATCCACATAATTTGTACCAAACTGGATTCTGAATCGCGCAAACAATGGGAAATCAAAATTAGCGCTTCAGATGAATTGCCTACCCTACAGCAAATGCAGGAGTTTTTAGAATCTAGATTTCGTTCCTTAGAGTTTTTGGATGGTAAACCGAAACAACGACCAAATTTTCCAAGCCAGAAGTCAAAAGTAATGCACGCAATGGCAGGTGATTCCAGCACAGCGCCAAGTTCATGTTCATTCTGCAATGGGCAAGATCACAGGATATCGAATTGTAAGGAATTTGCTAAGAATGAATATGACACTCGACACAATTTCGTCCAAACCAACGGTCTTTGTTTCAATTGCTTAGGTCGAAATCACTCCGCGAACATCTGTCGTTCGTCGATCAAATGTCGCATCTGCAAACACAGACACCACTCATTACTCCATCCCAAGCCTAGCTCTTCACATCACACTGCCGGGTCAGCCAAACCAGGATTGACGGCACAAGTCAAAGCATCGGAGTCAGCTATCAAGCAATCTTTAGACAATCCAGAATCAGCTTCAAATGTCGCAGCACATTTTTCGAAGAAAGTTGCACCAAATCAGGTTCTGTTAGCCACCGCTCTCGTCAAAGTTCAGGCAAGAAACGGTAACGCGCATCTACTGAGAGCCTTGCTAGATCAAGGTTCGCAGGCGTCGTTTGTCACAGAATCCGCCGTACAACTACTTGGTCTCAAGAAAACACCCACTCGATGTGTCATATCCGGATTAGGCGGCGACAAGAGTCCCGTGGCCTCAAGATGCATCGTCACGCTGGCAATTCAATCGTGCCATGATCCCAGCTTCCAGATAGAAGTACGTTCGCATGTATTAGGTGCAATCACAAGCCTTCTCCCACCAGAGAGAAGCGCCAGAATCAACTGGCCAGAACTGGCCAACATCAGTCTAGCTGATCCAAAGTTCAACATACCAAACAAAATTGACATTTTGCTTGGTGCAGACGTTTACGGGCAAATCATTAGAGAAGGGTTGATCACAGGTCCCAATGGTATGCCAACAGCGCAATACACAGCATTGGGATGGATCCTATCTGGTCCCACACATCAATCTGATGAAGATCAATCTCTCTCTCCTCGTTGTCATCACAATAAAATAGTGAGCATGCATGCTCAGGTAGAGTACAACGAACTGTTGAAGAAATTTTGGCAAATTGAATCGGATTCCTTTGACACAAAGATGCTCACGCCTGAAGAGCAGCTATGTGAGGAGTTCTACAGTAAAACAACACAAAGGGATTCAACAGGACGATACATCGTACGCCTTCCCTTCCGCGAGGACGATCCCCAATGCAAATACGGGAATTCGAGGGACATTGCCATTAAACGATTTCAGTTTCTTGAAAATCGTTTCAAGAAGAATCCAGAGATTAAGGCAAGATACTCGGAAGTGATTCACGAATACTTGGATCTTGGTCACATGGAACGTATAACGGACCATGACAACAACCGAGCTGAGAGCGTATACTTACCTCATCATGCCGTTATACGAGAAGATAAAGCCACGACCAAGATCAGAGTAGTGTTCGACGCTTCTTGTAAAGGAAGCAATGGAGTATCCCTTAACGACACACTGATGATAGGCCCTACGATACAGCAGGATCTACGTCATATCATAATGAGATGGCGTCTGCATCCCATCTGTCTTAGCGCGGACATCGTAAAAATGTATCGTCAAGTCATCGTCGCCGATCAAGATGCAGACTTCCAGCGGCTGGTGTGGAGAGACGATCTGGAATCTGAAACAGAAGAGTTTAGATTAGTAAGAGTCACCTTCGGCACGGCGGCAGCTCCTTACCTGGCTGTGAAGACCCTGCAGCAGGTAGCTAAAGATGAGGGTGATGAGTTTCCTGGAATTGCCGAGAGAGTCAAAACAGACTTTTATGTGGATGACCTATTGACAGGTTGTCAAACAATCGAGGAAGGTATAAGAGTTTACAAGGACATGACAAAATTGCTGGTTAAAGGAGGATTTGAATTGCAGAAATGGGTAACAAACAATAAGGAGTTAGCGGAATTAGTGAAGGATGGACAAGGATATCAGGAAGGAAAAGTGGACATAAAAATGGATGAAGTCGTAAAGGTGCTTGGTCTCTCCTGGGACAAGGAATCAGACTCCTTCCATTACTCGGCACAACTTCCTCCGCTGCAAGAGCCTATGACTAAGAGGAAGGTAGTTTCCGACATCGCACGTCTATTCGACCCGCTAGGATGGGTCGCCCCTTGCGTAATCGTGGCTAAGGTAATGATCCAGAAGTTGTGGTTGGCAGGGATAGACTGGGACGAAGAGTTACCATGCGATCTACTTGAGGAATGGCATACCTATCGAGCTGAGCTAATACATGTTCACAAACTGTCAGTCCCAAGATGGATGGAGGCCAAGGCTGACGATACTTGCCATGAGATCCACGGGTTTTGCGATGCCTCGATTACCGCATATGCAGCAGTTGTCTACTTAAGAACTGTCGACGTTAACGGTGAGGCTCATGTCAATCTTGTTGCCGCAAAAACCAAGGTCGCTCCGACTATGCAAGTTTCAATACCCCGCCTCGAATTAATGGGAGCAGTGTTAGTGGCGAAGTTAAGCATAGAAGTTGCTGAGGTGCTGGGCGTCGATCGCAGTAACATACACGGATGGACAGATTCCACTGTGGTGCTGGCATGGCTCAGTAGTCACCCGAGTCGATGGACCACGTTTATCGGCAACAGGACTTCTGAGATTTTATCAAGATTGGACAATACGCAATGGTCTCATGTCCAGTCTGCTCAGAATCCCGCAGATGTAGCATCTAGAGGATGCACTCCTATTGAACTTGCGCAGAGTAGCATGTGGCTACGAGGTCCACCATGGCTGCAAGAACCAACAATAAACTACACAAGACCCAAAAAACTCAACACCAATCTCGAACAAAGAAAGATTAAGGCTCACTTGACAGTGGACGCAGCAGTTGAAAAACCTATATGGACCAAATTTTCGTCGTTACAGAAATTGAGTCGCGTCGTAGCCTACTGTCGAAGATTTCTAAAAATCAAGGACGTAAAGAAAGGACTCCATAAATTTGAACCCTATCTGACAAGTTCCGAAATTAATGAAGCTCTGGAGGCATGCATACGGCAAAGTCAAACTACAGAACTGGGTGAGGACAAAAGTAAGCTAGAACCATTGGTCCCGTTTCTTGACAAACGAGGAATATTAAGGGCTGAAGGGAGAATCGAAAATGCAAATCTTCCCGATCAAGTTAAGCATCCCATCATTCTTCCCCACAAAAGCCACCTCACCAGCTTGATAGTTGATGACGCCCACAGAAAGACTATGCATGGCGGTCCCTTGTTGATGCTGAACTACCTACGCACAAAATACTGGATCGTATCAGCTAAAAGCTTGGTCAAACAACACACCCGGAGGTGCGTCACTTGCGTTCGACACGCTGCGATGACCAAAAATCAGTTCATGGGCCAGTTACCATCTGCAAGAGTCACCCCAGCGAGACCGTTTCTTCACAGTGGGGTCGACTTCGCTGGTCCCATAAACATCCGAATGACCAAGGGACGTGGCAACCGAAGTTATAAGGGCTACATATGTCTTTTCGTCTGTATGGTCACCAAAGCCATACACCTAGAAGCTGTAAGTGACCTCACCGCTGATGGTTTCATAGCAGGCTTCAAGCGATTTGTTGCTCGGAGAGGTCACGTGAGTCAGATCTGGAGCGACAACGGGACGAATTTTGTAGGAGCATCCAGAGAGCTCCAGAAGTTAGTCGAAGCAGAGAAATCAGCTGTGGCGACAGAAATCCGTGAGTGGTTAAGCAACAACAGCGTCACGTGGCACTTCATTCCCCCTCACGCACCAAACTTCGGTGGTTTGTGGGAAGCAGGAGTGAAATCCACAAAATTTCATTTAAAACGCGTCATAGGTGATTCGAAGCTCACCTTTGAAGAAATGACGACGGTTTTGACCCAAATCGAAGCCTGCCTGAACTCCAGGCCGTTATCAATTCTGCCCGAGAATGGTATCAATCCTTCACCACTCACACCAGGACACTTCCTTGTCGGAGAACCCTTGATTATTGTGCCTGAGCGCAATTATGAACAAGACGGTATTGGTACACTTCGACGGTGGCAAACAACCCAAAGAATGGTTCAACACTTTTGGCGCAGATGGTCAGATGAGTATCTGGTGCATTGTTTGCAGAGGTACAAGTGGTCAAAAGTCACTCCCGAACCGAACATCGGGGATGTAGTCCTAGTAAAGGAAGACAATCTTCCTCCAGCACGTTGGTTGTTAGGCAGGGTTGTTACAAAGCACCCAGGTTCGGACGGAATTACTAGAGTTGTGACTTTAAAATACAATGGATCTCAAATAAAGCGACCTACATCAAAACTGTGCATTCTGCCTATTACAGAATAAAGGGCCTTTAGATACATGTTCACCATTTATTTAGCTGTAAACCATTGAATTTTATATAATTATATTAGTTTCCTTATTATCTAAAAGTTACTTATAGTTAGTTATATCAAGTCAGTTAAGATTAAACACGACACCCCCGTGACCTCATGGTGGGCGGTGTAGATAGGGAAGAACGATATAACGTTCTTGGTGGGCGGAATGTTGAGGGTACTATCTTAAACAACTGAATTTATTGACACTCAAAAATGTAAACAAGTGAACGGTTGATTAGTAGCAACTTTTTGTCACTAGATGGCGCTTATCGGTTATTTCACAAGGTTACGAGTGTTGCATCTTTTATGACCAAATGTGTGAAATTTAATTTAATAAATGACAGCGTTCAGAGGCAACTGTTTTGTTATTTACTCCCACTGACCCGAGTGTACACATAAACCGAGCTATAGAATTTATTCACCCTCTGTACCCCTGACAACGTGCATGTCAAATTTCATCCAAATCCATTCAGTCGTTTTTGCGTGATTGAGTAACAAACATCCACACTTCCACATTTGTAATATTAGTAGGATATGTATCGGTCAATATGATAAATGCAGGGATTATTAATAATCAACAAAGAAACCTGAGTAAGTGATTAATTTTTCACAAACATTTGCTGTGACTTTGTGGTCGACTCCATAAATGAGACACGAAGCACCCTGACATACACTGTAGCTTAGGTTTGTACTGCTGACCAAGACGCGTGAGTCGAGCGAGCGTAGCAAGCATGCCGCGGCAGGTCTTTGTGTTCGTTATTATAATGCTCGCTCTACATCTCGCGAGAACCTTGCGAGAACGCGAGAAAACCACGAGAAACGTCAGAGAACATCGGCTCCAAATTGAATTTCTCGTGGTTTTCTCGCGTTCTTGCAAGATTCTCGAATAAATGTGGAGCGGGCTTAAGGGCGGCGTTACAGCCACGGCGGCAGAAGTAGGACACAGCTATCAGCGGCGCGCGCTGTGGCCTACTTCTTATGCTGTTTACCATTTGTTTTCGTTCCGTCACCGCTTCCACCGCTGCCGCCGTGGCTGTGGCCAAGGGGTAAGAGCAAGAATTCCGAAATTCACAGGGGTGAAAAATAGACAAATCCTAGGGAAAGACTTAAGACAGCTTAAATATATTATGATTATAACAGCTTAACATGAAAACAGATTAGAAAACTAAAGTTAAACATAAGGATAGTAAGGTTGTGAATACGCTCCGGCAAACACGCACACTTTGGTACGGAGGTTGACCAACGCAAACACGAACGGTCTGTCGAGAACAAACGCCCTGTTCAACTCCCTCGGCAAACCTGTCTCTGCCTCCGAGTACACCGTTTCTTCTTCACGCCCATAATCATCGCCATCCACGTCGATGCTCACTGCAATACGCTGGATGTACTGGCCGGGCAACGCCGCCGGGCTCGACACGTATTCCGTGGCTCCAGGGTCGTTAAACATACTCCACAAACCCATCCTTTCGAGAACATTCTCCAAATTGTCGTGATACGACGTAATGTTAAATTTCGGAAAAACTATTTCTATAGGCACCAAACTTACTTTGAGACTCGAAAACAAGTTTTCTATCACCGTTTTGTTTAATATTGATATGATAATATCAAGAGGCACCGAGTTAGAGGAGGTAAACAAAGAGAGACTGTAATGCTTCTTTTTGTCTAAAGGAAACTCAACCATTTTGATCCCCAAATCGGGCAAGTAAGCGAATGCTGTTCGTCTTTTCACTCGTAGCATATCAACTTTGGCAATTTTTTCTCCTGCGTCATTGAAGAAAGGTACATTTCGTTCGATTTTTGCATTCGGAAACGCCGATGACCACAGCCCTCTGTAGTCAAAAGTATCCAAAAGCAATGAGTTTCCTGGAAAGCACAGATCTTCTAAAACCGTGTTAGCTTTACTGCTAAGGATATCCGCTGCCAAATCGGGATTAGATTTCAAAGGTGCCGACACTGCTGTCACGAGGCCAGCATTCGTGACCCGTTCCAACCACGTCGCATTCAAAGTTAAGCTTTCGTCGTAAGCGAGAAAACGTCGTCGGAATAACTTCAAATCGCTGCACGGTTTCTCGTGCTTCCTCACCAATTTATAGAGCTTAGCTCTGAGACACGCCTCCTTCGGAAGATGCAAGGCATCGAAAAGCCGCTCCTGGGTTGCTTCGGAGGCACCTTCAGCGATTCCAGATAGGGTCAGCCAGGTGGAATACTGAGATAGCACGAAGTGGTTGTTATAATGTCGAGCCGCTGCCTGGTACAAGCGGACGTCAAAGTCGATTAAATCCGGGGTGAATTCCTTTGAGATGTCCCGGGAACAGATATCATCCACGGACTGGCAAGAGGCGCTCGCCAAGAGCAAAGCGACGCACAACAACTTCATGATCGTAATAGATTACCTCGTCTTGTTTGATGGCGACTTATTTTTATAGGAAAGATCTTGAAGCTGTCTAACTTGATTTGTTTGGACCGACAAACATTTTAAAATCGATATTAATTTACATGACAGGAACGAAAAACAACTTTTTAATTTTCTATAAATAGAAATAAATTATGCGCCTAATTAATAATTATCGTTGTTTTGCGGAATGTTTAGGGCGGAGAGAACGCGTTGTGAGAAGTGACCGGAATTCGGTGACATTAATGTGTATTTTGCTAGTATCGTCACTGTTCAATTCTTGTTTCTTTATTTCCTGGTGGAGGTGAACTTTATGTGACGAACACAGGGTTCCACTTTCCAGTCTGGGCGTGTATATTATACATGTATTTGTAGCATAAATAAACGTAATAATAATCATGATTGCTTGGTTTCCATAACACATAGCTTAGTGTGGGTTCAAGTGGATCTGTGGGTTGTGATGTGGAAGCGGAAATATAAATTGATTTCAATAAATTACAAATTGTAATCAATATTTATAACTTCAAAATTCAAAGTAAATTACTCTAAAATTAATGTATATTGTGTCAGTCAATGTATTAAATGCGGGAATTGTATATTGTACATTGTTTTATACATTTCTTTACGTTATTGAATGTTTTAGTGCTTAATGAATAGTTTTGTGTGCAAAAATCACCCGGCGACACTGGTTTTCACCTGTTTTCATACTAAACTAAGCTGATGTCCCTTCTATAAGTTATTTTCAGTTCTGTGCGTACAAGGTGTGACGTTCGCAAAATTTCAAATTGTAATTTAGCAATGGTGAAATAAAATTATACTAGCGTCATCCATTGAAAACATGACCTACTAAATCTAAATTATTAATAACAGCGTCATCTGTCGCTCAATAGTTCTACTAAGTAAATATGTAGAATATTATTTATTTTTCTAGAGCGATGACATGCAAGCTATCAGTCGCAAGATGGCAGTATTTAAATTTACCGCTTTGCTATAATGATGTAACTAGTTCTTAAGGATTTTTGTGTTCAGTGTGTTCAGTCATGTGTATATTTGATGGTTGAATTATAGAACACACTGAAGTAATAATTGCCTAATGAGAGTTTCAGACTTCCATTCATGCAAACTTTCGTTAAAAATTCTCTTATTATTATTATTATATATTATTCTACCACATTGAATTTTTTTTTTTATTTTCTAGCTTCCGGAAGATGTTAGCGGGGTGAGGGGGGCACTTTTTATAAATTTAGAAGAGCATAATTTATCTCACTAGCTCATGACTAAAAACAAAACCGGTTGGAAACTTCATGATTTTTCAATATCTGTCTAACGATAGCTCATATAGAATGTGTTTACACTCCGCTCATATAGAATCGTTCACAAGAAGTGTAAACACGGAGTTTTTATAGTCCCAACCCATGATATCATAATTATATAATAGTAAAATTGCTGTGACGTAGAAAAAATATATTAGGTAGTATGAATTCTGTTTTCGTTTTTGACAATTTTGCCCTGCGGAACTTAAAGGATGAAAATACGCTTTCGAGCTCTTATCCACGCATACGTTTACTTAATCACGCAAAAACGGAATTTGGACGAAATTTGACATGCACGTTGTCTGGGGTACAGAGAAGGGCATAGAGTACTTTTTATCCCGGAATTCTCGCGGGAACTCCAAAATTACCGCGGGTGAAACCGCGGTGCACAGCTAGTACGTTAATGAAATTCTTATCTATTACTAATGTGACGACTTTGTCAATGTCTTAGACTTATAGTAATATTCTCGATTTTTATCTTTTTGAGAATAAATTCTTCTTTAAACCTTATTAAGTTCACATTCAAAATTATGAAGTGCCTAATATAATAATAAATAATAATATTATAAAGGCATTATTGCGTAATGTTTTGAAATATAACCGTTTTGACCTTGGGCAGAGCGGCATCTGATTATTTAGTAATTTCTAGCTGTTTCCCATAATGGTTCAGACATAAACAAAGTCCTATAGAGCTGTTTGAGTATTTTTTTTTTAGAAAATATTTTCAATACAGGTACGAATGGTACGATAGAAAAATCGAAGGTAATAAAGAGCGGTGTAATTGCTTAATAATAATTAGCCATGGTTACAAGTAATATTTATCCTAGAAAATAATTAATTACTTGATGAAAAAAGGTACCTAGTATGTTAATATCTAGATTTACAATAAAATAAGTAACTAAGTGTATAATTAACAAATAATCTCCGAAAGCAACTTATTACACCTTTATTCGTTTCAACAGATTTCGATAAAACATGGCAAGAGCCAATAAAATGAATGAATCCGTGAAGGGCTTAGACTACTATCTGTTTCGGAATAAAATTTTAAGAGGGATGATTCCCGTACCCAAATGATATTAAGAGTAGCTTTTTCACCCGCGTAGATCTCGAACTTCCCGTAGGAATTCTAGAATAAATAATCCTCAACGTTTATGCAAAATTTTGTCATAATAGGTTCAGTACTTAACAAACAATTAACAAACCCACATTTATAATGTTAAGATGATATTTATGTTAGAAGCTTAGTAAATGATCATGAAAACAAATTAATAAAATGAACTCAAGCGTAAGGATAATTGGGTTGTGAATACGCTCCGGCGAACACACAGACTTTGGTGCGAAGGTTTACTAGAGCGAATACGAATGGTTTATTGAGAACAAACGCACTGTTCAACTCCTTCGGCAAACCGGTCTCTGCCTCCGAATACACCGTTTCATCTTCACGCACATAATCATCAGTACCTACGTCGATGGTGACTGAAACACGCTGGATGTACTGGCCGGGTAACGCCGGGGGCTGCGACACGTATTCGGTGGCTGAAGGGTCGTTGAAGATACTCCACAAACCAACCCTCTCTAGAACTTCCTCCAAATTGTCATGGTTCGTCGTAATCTTGAACATTGGAAAAACTATTTCTATAGGCACCAAACTTTCTTTGAGACCTGAATACATTTGTTCTATAGTCGTATGGTTTAACATTGATATTGGAGCGTCTAAAGATAGCGAGTCAACGGTAGTAAATAAAGTGAGACTGTAATGTTTCTTTTTGTCAATAGGAAACACTACCATTTTTATCCCTAAATCGGGCACGTAAGTGAAACTTGCTCGTCTTTTCACTCGTAGCATATCAACTTTAGCAAGTTTCTCTCCCGCCTCATTGAAAAAAGGTACGTTTCTTTCTATTTTTGCGTTCGGAAACACCGATGACCATAGTCCGCTGTAGTCAAAAGTGTCCAAGAGTAATGAGTTTCCTGGAAAGCACAAGTCTTCTAAAACTGTGTTCGCCTTACTGCTTAGGATTTCCGCTGCTAAATCGGGGTTAGATTTCAAAGGTGCTGACACTGCTGTTATGAGACCAGCATTCGTGACCCGTTCCAACCATGTCGAATTCAGAGTTAAGCTTTCATCGTAAGCAAGGAAACGTCGTCGGAATATCTTCAAATCAGTGCACGGTTTCTCGTGCTTCCTCACTGATTTATAGAACTTAACTCTGAGACACGCCTCTTTCGGAAGATGCAGGGCGTCAAATAGCTTCTCCTGTGTTGCTTCGGAGGCACCTTCAGCGATTCCAGAGAGGGTCAGCCAAGTAGAATATTGGGATATTACGAAGTGGTTGTTATAGTGTCGGGCCGCTGCCTTGTATAAGCGGGTGTCGAAGTCGACTGCAGCTGGAGCGAATTCCTTTGTGATGTCCCGGGAACAGAGATCGTCCACGGACTGGCAAGAGGCGCTCGCCAAAAGCAAAACTACACATAACAACTTCATGGTCGCAAAGGATTAAGTCGATTCGTTTGATGTCAACTTATTTTTATAGAGGCCAATCTTGAAGCAGTCTAACTTGATTCGTTTAATTATAAAACACACATTTTAATTAGGTAATTAGTTATATAAAATAACCTTGAATATATTAGAAATAAAATTAATTATTTAATTATAATGGTAATATGCGTTGTAGACAATATTTATCATTTGTTCGCTCGATATAATGTCTTGCCTGGGCAAAAAGAACGCGCTGATGCAGATCGGTTACCTTACTTATCTTAGGAGTGTCGTCACGTGAATAATATTCACTGTTCAAACAAGGTTCGCTTCTTTTTGAGAACACGCTCCTCCAGGCTGCTCCATCTATTCAGCTTTCATCCAATGTGTTGTAGCCCTTTTAGTGGACACATTAGTTTGTGTTCAAACCTAACCTTGCCAGCAAGTTAAGGTACCTACTCACAGATACAAAGAACGAACTAAACGAACTAAAGTTTAGTCTAAGAGTTAAGTTTAGTCACTAAACCAACATAAAACTGTAGATGCTGAATTGACGAAACGGCTTATTACTCAATGCTGAGAACAGCAATAGCCGTTGTTTTCAAATAAGTTTGAACTGTGATCGCAAATAGTCCAAAATGGTGCCGACTTTCGATGCACGACACCCTCTAATACGCACTTTCGGTCAGTACAAAATGTTGACTGTTTGTTAACGAACAAATTTCACACTTTGCCGACGACACACGCACACATACGCACGGTAAATAACACTAGGCTGTTATGAGGATCTGTATCTATAATATAATATGCTTAAATTTTTTGTATTAACTTGATTTTAGGTTAGAACTGTTCAATCAATATTCAAATATAATAATTAATTTATTTTATGGATATCACAATATTGATATTGATTTCAATAAAAAAATTATAATAATTTATTCCAATTAATTATAAATATAAATTTTTTATTAGCTATATCACGCGGCTTCACCCGCTTGAGTCTTGGATTTCCCGCAACTACTCCAAAGTGCCTCAATTTACTTTTTATATAATCAGCTAATTAACCGTGAAAGTCCCATCAAAATCGGTCCAAACGTTTGGGAAATTCATCCGCGTGAGTTTAGGAATTCCCGCAGGTACTCCAAATTTATTTTATAAAAACCTTGGCCTGACAATAACGAACATAAAAAAGATATACCTTCAAAGGTATCCAATTTGGTCCAGCCGTTCTCGAGTTTTGGACTTAGCAACACATTTTGCAATTAATACTAATTTGTGGTATGAGGAACGATAAAATATATTACCACCATCTATTGGAAAAATAAAACACTACGTTAAAGTCAATAATGGCACCGCCATCTGTTGCTCAGTAGTTCTATTATTTAAATAAGCATTGAATCTTCTCATGCAAGTGTAACTTTCACCCTCCTCCATCAATTTATGAACAACATCAAAGATGTTGTGCTTTTTAGTTTTGGCCAATTTCGTCTAGTAATAGGACCCTGTTCTACGTTGTGTTTATAATAACTTTAGTTCTTTTAGGTTGAGATTCGATTCCGTCTTCATCCTATCTACATTTTTATGGGTTGAGGCTAGGTTTAGGTTTTAGTTTGAATAAAACAATCATCAATTATTTTGACACTATACTTTAATAATCGTGATTGGCGTGAGCGTGATATTTCTATAGGAAATATTTATATTTAGTACACCCAACTGCGTTTAAGTTGGGTGACACTCGTTCTATACATGAACGGTCATCATATTCTTTACATGAACTCGTTCTACACGAACGGTTCTTTTTTATGTGCTAGACTACATTTTACATTTATTTAACGTCTGTGCGTTAATAGTGTTGTTAGCCCGGAAGCAGAGAGACTCCAAAGATCGATAACCATGTTATGGTGGTTCACATAGCCACTAACTCCCGTCTATCGACGTTAGTAGTGTTCGGGATACTAAGATAGGAATATGATGCTCATAGAACACCTCCCATACGATGTTTAATTATATTCAACTTGATATTCCAATAGGAATATTTACATTGGCTCTCACTACATAACAAGTTTATTATATAGCGAGAGGTGGCGTAGCCCCGTCCTGCGCTACCCACGGTGATGGTCATCCACCTGCTCATAAGCAGTTACCACCCCCCCCACCTGTGTTGCACAAGGTAGAGAGTTCTCCAAATATGCATAACCGACATCCGTTAGAGGATGAATCAGCTATGTGAGACTGTACGTCCCGTATCAGCAGCAATCGTTGGAGGTCATAATTCGGCGGTGCCGAGACCCCAGGGTACGTGTCAGCCCGAAGACCGAGGCCGTAATGCGGATAGTACCGCGACCTCAACACCATCCCAATAATTCAAATATAAGTGTATGAGACCAGTCTCGCCGGACATCATAACTTCAGTCGGTCAATTTGTGTTATAGTAGCTACACGTAGCTAAGGCCGAAGCCCAATTGATTGGATCACAATTCGTCCTCATACAACACCCACTTGGCACTCATTCGTTTTGATAAACAAGTCGTGTTGAAAAACACAACAGTTTACCGAGATCAAGCGTTAACGACTAGGTCGTCCACAGCCGATCCCCTAGTCTCTGCACAACGTAACAAAGTCACAAAGCGCATTGACTATAGTTATTATGTTTGTAATAAAAAGAAAGGTTTATCTGAAAGAAGAGCGTTCAACACTCCCTAGGTGTAGGAAGCGATCCCGCGTCTCCAGTCAGCCGCATATTCGTTGATAGTTTTTTTTTGAATAACACGGAAGGCGTAGTTATTCAATAGACAAGATACAATACGTGCACAACGAAACCCGTCACGGCGAAGACAACTCAAGGCGCGGGTTTTTACCTCTCTACGTTATCTTACGCTCGCGACGCGCGACGTCTAACCGCTCAGGATTAGAGTTCATCGTCGTTGTAAATTCCAATAAATTGAAAATACACGTTTGCATCGAGCCGATAAGATGTGATGAATTATAATTTAATAACAATAAAATTACAATCCATACACACCGAAAACCTTCCTCATAATAATATATGTCTTCGCACAAGATATCCTAACGGACGTCGAGCGCGTTGACAAGGCTTTCGTACAGAGCGACAAAGTCACTAAGTACGTAAGCTCGTTCGAACTCCCAACTACATCATCTTTATTGTGAAAGTGGTCGTCGGCATTCTCATCTAAGACCTTCACGTGAGACTCCAATATAATTATTTAGATTTGTATAATAATACAATATCTGTATACGAGCTACCACCAAACTCGTTTGTCAACACTCTATGTTAACTTAATATTTAGATAAGCATAATAATGCAAATCTATATTCGAGCCACCACCAAACTCGTTTAACAACATTTAATGTTGTATACGCGACGCGCTCTACGCGCGACGCGTAGCCTCTCGACTCGCTCGTCCGCCCGCCGCGCCGATGCCACTTCACGTCTCAGCCGCCCGCGTGGATACTGGCGGTGCGCTCACGCCCTATTTGAGAGGGGTATGCGGGGGGTTGGGGGGTACAAGTCGATATCACTGTTACATCTAAAACCAAGCACCCGGTTAATATACCGTATTATAAGTATTTTATTTCATGTGAATAATCATTTTATTGATTTTAGTTTGTAAATTATACATCAACATCCATACACAGTTTAGATTATGAGTGTATTAACTCGCAATGCTTTTTAATAGCTTTTAAATACATTTCAACTTAATCTTATAGTGTTTTAACTTATAATACTTTATACATATATCTTTAAAATGCTTTTTCGAATATAAATAATTTTTTTGAACCCCATTGGGCGTCACACAAGCTATCCGTCGCAAGGTGACAGTACAATGTGACGAACCTTTTCGTTTATGTCCGTCAACTCCGTCCTTCTGTTCGTCTCTTCTATATGTACATACATATATGTATATCACAACCCTTTTACTAGGTAATCCTTTATTATTATAAAATAGCTGTCTTCCACAATTCCGCTCTTGGTGATTTCGCAGTTCCCGCAGGAATTCAAGGATAAACTACACGTACAAACCTTCCTCTTAGGTCATTATCTATTGGTGAAAATCGCATGAAAATCCGTTCAGTACATATAGACAGAAAGACAACCACGGCGGAGGACTTCGTTTTATAATATGTAAGGATTTATATGTTATAATAATATTAATTGTAATGTGAGTTTGTTTGTTAGATTTTCACACCTGAAATCATCATGAAATTTTGCATACACATTGTCAGGTGTACAAGAAAGTACATAGGTTACCTATTTTTATCTCAGAATTCTCGCGGGAACTCCGAAATTGACCAAAGTGTTGTAACATTGCCGCTGCTGGTTACACAGGCTGTCTCAGAGTCGAGCCTATAATAATTGCTGTTATTTAAAAATGTGAGATCTTAAAGTAGGTTAGATTTGACTTAGCTATAGTTTTTATCAGAATTGAAATATATATATATATATATACTAGCTGTCCCCCGCGATTTCATCCGCGGTAATTTCGGAGTTCCCGCGGAGGTTGCGGGAAAAAAGTACTCTATGTCCTTCAGTTCCCGAGGGAATTCCGGGATAAAAACTATCCTATCTTTTAAGTTGGACCATATTATAAACGGTTGCAAAATTTTCTATCAAAATCCGTTCAGTAGTTTCGGAGTCCATCGCGGACAAACAACGTGACACGTGATTTATATATATTAGATATTATGTTTAATAGCTTTATAAAATGACTGATCTCATATTTTTAATTATCAGCAATTGTTATAGGTGTCAAATAAAGCAAAGAAATAGAGTTTAATACTTGTTCATAATGTTATTTTGTTCCTATGAATACATATTTCGATTTTGCATAGAACTTAGCACTCATTTCGATCTCCATTCTTTTTGCGGCGAAGCCCATAGCCAAGCATAATTTTAGTATTGAACTTGACTCTCCTTGTTTACATTTATGTTTTTGGTGGGATATGATCTTCGGAAAGGACTCCAACGATTTTCATAAAAAGCAGGGGTTTCGGGGGTGGTTAATCGATCTAGCTAGGTTTCATTTTTAGAAAACGTCGTGTTATTCGAGTTTTCAGGCAATGAAAAATGAGTGTTTGGTGCTGCTTTTTTACTTAGCTACGAGCAAAGCCCGGTCGCCCAGACATCTCTACCACAGATAATATTCTATACTATAATAAAAGAAAAGAATCTGCGATTCTGTACATTAAATATTTTTACCTAAAATTGAGAGGGGTGATAAAAGAAGAGTATCCAAGCGCGAAAAAAAGTTATTAAAATTATTTTCTGTCTGTCTCTTCGCGATAATCTCCGCATCTACTGAACGGGTTATCATGCAGTTTTCAGTAGTAGATTAAGCTAAGTCTGGAGAAACATATAGGCTTTGTTTCATCGAAATAGGACATATGGGAAAAAAGTTATCATCAGTTAAAGACTTCAGCGCAATGCAATGGTCGAAAGCTTTGATATAATGTTGCATAACGAACATGATAAAACCTTTTTAAAGATATGCATTTTTTTCTTTTGAATAGATTTTTCGCGAAGTGACAGTTTTAAGGCTTGAAGAAACAGATGATGTGATTATATTTTCTTTAAAACCAAAAAGTATATACCTAACCAATACGTTTTAAATATATAAGAATATGTCGCAGCGGGCAGGCAGCCGGGGTGTATGGGCGCAAAGGGAGCATTCAATAACTAGTAAGAAGAGCAGTAGTTAATAGTCAGGATGAGGGAAGGCCATTCTAAGGCGATAATAAGAGAGTGATTTACGAATCAACACAAAGGATCTTTATTTTCTAATTTACAACAAACGAAAGCATATAGTCAAGATTACAGTAATTAAGTAAACCGACAGTAATTAAGTAAACCGACAGTTTTGTCGGGAGCGAGTGCTCTATGAGTCGTATCCAAAGATAGTCAAAGATAGTCAAATCCATGAGTCGAACCTAAAGATCGACTCCTGCACAAAGGAGTGCGCGCTACTTTATAGTGACTGTCCCCACCGCGCACTCCCTCCACAACAACTCTGTCCAATGGCGGATACTACCCGCCACGTGTTTACAAAATTATAATGACCAATTACTAAAAGTAACTTAAATAAGATTCACATTGTAGATTAATGGAATCACACAATAATTAAACTATAACATCTGAAATTAAATAAACAATACAGTTTCACAAACAAAGGTTACATCAAAACAAGTGCCAACTTGATTTGTCAATCCGAGGGTGGATAGATATTATTAAAACAATGAAAACAGAACTATCTCCGACATATATATTATATATGTTCTATAAATAAATAAATAAAAAGAGTGAGAAAATCTAACGTCATTACTGTCATTGCAAGGGTCGAAAATTCACGCGGGTGAAACCGCGGTCACCAGCTAGTTAATAATAATAAATGATTATAACAATTTTGTTTTTTTTTTTAACTGATTGGTCAGACATTTATCGATAATCTCGCCTGATTGTAAGCGTAGATATGAACTAAGGTGTTACACGTCTGCCAATTAAGTACCTGTTCACTCTGCTCTTGAAGAGGTCCAAATTGTAGTTTGGAGGAAACACAGACTCCGGCTGGTCAGTGATCATTCTAATCCCTAGCGGTACGCATAATGAAAGACGAAGCAAATCGTTTCGTGCGGATAGGTGGAATATCTACCGTATAGGGATGGAAGCCCGCCGTTGCTCTGGTAGTTCGCATTTTGAAGTGAGATGGAGGGACCAGCTCAAAGAGCTCTTGCGCGCACTCTCTCATAAATATAAATGAGTAAGCTAATGGGGTTGTGAATACGCTCCGGCAAACACGCATACTTTGGTACGGAGGTTAACCAAAGCGAATATAAATGGTTTATTGAGAACAAACGCCCTGTTGAACTCCTTCGGCAAACCTGTCTCTGCCTCCGAGTACACTGTTTCCTCTTCACGCCCATAATCCTCGCCATCCACGTCGATGCTGACTGCAATACGCTGAATGTACTGGGCGGGCAACGCCGGCGGGCGCGACACGTATTCCGTGGCTGCAGGGTCGTTAAACATGCTCCACAAACCCATTCTTTCGAGAACATTCTCCAAATTGTCGTGATATGACGTAATGTTGAATCTCGGAAAAACTATTTCAATAGGCACCAAACTTTCTTTGAGAGTCAAAAACATCTTCTGTATCACCGTATAGTTTAACATTGATATAAGAACATCAAGAGGCACTGAGTTAGAGGAATGAAATAACGTGAAACGATAATGCTTCTCTTTATCTATAGGAAACTCTACCATTTTTATCCCCAACTCGGGCACGTAAGTGAATCTAGTACGTCTTTTCACTCGTAGCATGTCAACTTCGGCAATTTTTTCTCCCGCGTCATTGAAGAAAGGTACGTTTCGTTCCATTTTTGCATTCAGAAAAGCCGATGACCACAACCCGCTGTAGTCAAAAGTGTCCAGGAGTAATGAGTTTCCTGGGAAGCACAGGTCTTCTAAAATCGTGTTAGCTTTGCTGCTAAGGATATTCACTGCCAATTCGGGATTAGATTTCAAAGGTGCTGACACTGCTGTCACGAGGCCAGCATTCGTGACCTGTTCCAACCAGGTCGCATTAAGAGTTAAGCTTTCGTCGTAAGCGAGAAACCGACGTCGGAGTAATTTCAAATCGGTGCTCGGTTTCTCATGCTTCCTCACCAATTCATATAGCTTAGCTCTGAGACACGCTTCTTTCGGAAGATGCAAGGCTTTGAATAGCCGCTCCTGCATTGCTTCGGAGGCACCTTCAGCGATTCCAGAGAGGGTTAGCCAGGTGGAATACTGGGATATCACGAAGTGGTTGCTATACTGTTGAGCTGCTGCTTGGTATAAGCGGACGTCGAAATTGACTGAGGCCGGAATGAATTCCTTTATGATGTCCTGGGAACAGATATCGTCCACGGACTGGCAAGAGGCGCTCGCCAAGAGCAAAGCGATGCACAACAGTTTCATGATCGCAAAGGATTAAGTCGCTTCGTTTCACGTCACTTTATTTTTATAGGTATCATCGTTGAAAAATATCTTTAAACAGGTAATTAATCATACAAATTACCTAGATTTTTTTTAGAAATAAAATGAATTGTTTAATTATAATGGTAATATGCGTTGTAGACAATATTTATGATTCGTTCGCTCTATGTAATGTCTGGTACAGAGAGAACGCGCTGTTGCAGATTGGTACCTTTTTAACCGACTTCCAAAAAGGAGGAGGTTCTATGTTCGATTGTATGTATGTTTTTTTTTTTTTTTTTTTTTTTTTTTTTTTTTTTTTTTTTTTTTTTTATGTATGTTCACCGATTACTCGAAGACGGTTGGACCGATTTGGAAAATTCTTTTTTTGTTTGAAAGGGTTTATTCCCAATTAGGTCCCATTGCCACCAAGTCGGGATCTGATGATGGGATCTTGGAGAAATCGAGGGAACTCTTCAAAAATTATAGGCACACCTAAAGCGATTTGGGTATTTTTTATAGTAAATCGTTCATTTGCTGATGAAAAGCAAAATTTGAAGAAGTGGAACTGATGATGAAGACCACGGATGGTCATCAGAACTACTTAACAATAATACCTATTTCATGGGTTCCGATTGGAGCGATTTCAAAAATTGTTTTTTTGTTTGAAAGGGGATACTCCCAAATCGATTCCATTGTCACCAAATTGAGATCTGATGATGGGATCTTGGAGTAATCGAGGGAACTCTTCAAAAATTATAGGTACACCTATAGCGATTTTTGTATTTTTTATAGTAAATCGTTTATTTGCTTTCGGAAAGCAAAATTTGAAGAAGTGGAACTGATGATGAAGACCACAGATGGTCATCGGAACTACTCAATAATAGGTATTTCACGGGTTCTGAATCGTTAACTTTGATATGGTTTCTAAACAATTTATGCTCGTCACAATGTATATGGTGAAGTGGAACTGATGGTGATGCACTAGGAGAACTCCTCAACAATTAACGTCCCTGCGTCAGGAAAAGCAATATTTTGTAAAAGGTGATGAGCAGTTGACATTAGGCTATTGTAACTTAGAGAAATTACCAACTAGTCACTTAAAAGCGAAAAATAAACAAAAATTTTTAACAAAAAAATTAAAACCGACTTCCAAAAACACAAAACTGAAAAGCTAAAAATAAAATGCTAAAATTAACAAAATACCGATTTAATCCAAAAGACAAAATCACACGTAATATTATTATTGGTTTGTGCTACCACTGATCGGTATGAAGTCGGTGACAAGCCAAATATGGAGGGGGTAGATGGGCTAAGTCGACTCCCGCCACCAGCTCTTCGTGAGCAGAACAACCTATGTGGGCAGACACCAGCGGGCTTGTCACCGAATTCAAACCAATCAGTGGTAGCACAAACCAATAATAATATTACGTGTGATTTTGTCTTTTGGATTAAATCGGTATTTTGTTAATTTTAGCATTTTATTTTTAGCTTTTCAGTTTTGTGTTTTTGGAAGTCGGTTTTAATAGCTTTGGAGTGTCGTTGTGTGAATATTCACTGAACACGCCGCACGACACTGCTCCGTTTATTCAACTCTTATCCAATATGTTGCAGTCCTTCTAGTGGTCACATTAGTTTGTGTTCAAAGTTTCAAAGCTAACCCTGTTAAGGTACCTACTCACAAATACAAAGAGCGTCTTAACTCTTATACTAAATCACCACAAAACTGTGGACGCTGATAGCATGGCCTATTTGTAAAAGGACGAATTAAGCAAACGGCATTTTGTATAATGCTGAGAACAGCAATAGCCGTTGTTTTGTATTTGTGAGCACCTAAAATGCTAGGTTTTATTAGGTTTGAACAGTGATTGTGATTGGCACTTACTTTTTTCGATGCACCTGCCCCACCAAAACGCACTTTCAGTCCTTGGTAGAATTAGTCAACTCATCCTGCGGGATAAGTTTGGAGCAAGCTGAGTTGACTAAAGAGCCCGAAATGCTGGCCACAGATAATAATAAGTGCTGGCTGTTTGTAAATGAACGAAATATACTATATGCCGACGACACGCGCACACAATACAATATAAATTATGCAAGTCGTACACAAAACCTCAGAGTAATAAATATACTAGATATAAAACTAAGTAATGAGGATATGGATCTACATATTTGCTATTTTTTTTTTGTATTATCTTAATCTTGGGTTTAGAACATATTCAGATAAATTTTAATTAAAAATATGATAATTAAGTAATTGCAGTTGTTTACTTTTAATCTTTTATTAGCTTTGGGGCCCAAAAGGTACAGGAATCGAGAAAGATGACCGATGCCATCTGCCGAAAATTTTTTCATTGAATTAATTTTCCATAATATCTTCTAGAAAACATGTTGTTGTATCCGCAGCCTCGATCCCAGTAGAATAAATAATAAGTATGTAAGCGTCATCTATTGGAAAAATTAGACACTAAGTTAAAGTTAATTATTGCTCCGCCATCTGTTGCTCAGTAGCTTTACTTATTTGACTACAGAAATATCGAATCTTCTATTGCAAGCTACCTGTCGCTAGATGGCAATAAGATGTAATGGACTCTTTGGGAAGTCCCTTTTTTGCTTCCGTATCCAAAATTTGAAAACGAAAACTGTCAGTCCGTCTGTTCTATATGTATACATGTATATATGTATATATGTATGTATATATCTATATGTATAATTATTATGTATACATGTATACATGTCACAGCCATTATTCCATCCACCATCCTTTATTATAAACGCTATAATGTGAGTTTCTACTTTGTTTGTTATGCTTTTACACCGTAACTACTCAAACTATCATCATGACATATTTGCATAATAAAATTGATACACGTCGTCGTCAAGAGCTACAGAAAAGGACATAGGGTTCTTTATGTATAAAATGTATGATACCAAACAGTGAACGTTACAATATATGACTGTCTTAAGCAAATCGTCATCCTTTTTCGGAGATAGGCATTAAAATCATTTAAATAACATTAGATACCTACCTATTTACTAGATCAAAATAAAAATACAGTAGAATCCGTTTATTATGACTCCGCCTATATTGACCAACCGGTTATTATGACGTAATTACACCACGAAGTTTGGTTTTCATATAAAATTCTTTAAAAAAGTCGGATATAATGACTTCCCTTACAGTGACATGTCGCTTATTATGACCCATTTTTAATAAATTCTGTCCGGTTATAATGACCGAGGCATTAAAAGCTGCAGAATTATTATCACGAATTGTTCACAGCAATATTGAAAATGATAATTTGACCATAGCTATGTCTTCTATACACAATAGTATTAGAGACTGTTTTTACAATAAAATGAAAAAACAAAAGCAGTAAAAAATTACAGATTTCTTACAGTAAAAAATACACTTGTATGTGTTATAATGTGCTGATTATGTACAATTTTGATTTTGATTTAATATGTATGTAGACATATGTATTTACTATGTTTCTGTATTAAAATACTTAAGTACATACATACATATTTACATAAAAAAGGTTTTTCATTTCACAAAACGTTTTGTATGACGTCCGCTTATTATGACGTGTTTGTCAATTCCCTTCGATGTCATAATAAACGGATTCTACTGTACAGCCAAATGTCCAAAAGGTTGATTTGATCTTATATAAAAACTAGCTGTGCCCCGCGGTTTCACCCACGTAAGTTTCGGACCCGGGGGATTCCGGGATGATTCTCAGACCTACTGAATATGCATATAAAATTTCATAAAAATCGGTCGAGCCGTTTCGGAGGAGATAAATTACAAACACCGTGACACGAGATTTTTATATATTAGATAAAAACTAACTGTGATTTGTGCATTGAAAATTAATAAGATAAGATAAGCTTTATTAAACAAGAAAAACACGTACACCGCACAAAAAACACATAATAAATGTCAAAAAGCAAAAGATCTTTCTTCTCCCTCGTACCTATATCCGCGGCCGCGGACACGGCTATCCGGCACATCCCTAGCTGGTGCCATTGACCGACCGGCAGGATCTCTTTATATCAGAAACCTTTGCGGACGCAGGCAGAACAATCCGCCAAAGTTTTATCACAATCGGACCAATGGTTTAGAAACGCATACAGGACAGACATACAAACATTTATTTTTATAAAGAAGAAGATAATCCTGCACAGATCTTTCTGACCTCAACAAAAAACCCTAATAAAGATATTATTGAACCGTGGGAGATTTCTAAACTAAAAATCCGGTCACACAACTCACAAGCGCCATTTTCTAAAATAAACATCATTATCTCCTAGTGAAGTTTGAAATATAGATATCTATATGTAAACATAACCACCATAAATATTGCCACTTTTGGCAGTTTTCAATTGATTTTTAACAGGGCATTTCGTTAGCGATCGGGTGGCAGGATGAATTAAAGATGTCAATGTCGCAATTATTGTTTTTACATATATGGTCATGTTATTTTAGTGTTAATCGAACATTCCATGTTTGGTTCATCATTGGGCTTGGATTCCGTGAAGGCGAATTTAAACGCCTACAAACCTTCGAACAAAGCTCCAAACCTACACGGTTTTAAATTGTTTAAGTACAGAATATTTAGCAGGGCCCTAAGGTATCTATCAGTGGCGAAGGGTGAAATATTGAGAGGGGGATGCCGGAAATCTACTTTAATTTCAACTTATTAAACTATTAACTGTTAACGCGGTATCACCTGCCAAAGTTCGGAGTTCCCGCAGGAATTCCGGTATAAAGAGTCCTTCCCTGTATCCCTGACAACGGTCTCAATTACGGTGGAGAGAAAAATGTTAGGTCTGAAGGGAAGCCGATGGGAATCGGCTTCTGTGGTACCTTCGCCACTGGTATCTATTCACTATAACCAACAACATTCCTTGCTTATAGCATTCTAGATGCCAAAATATTATTTTTTTTGAGTATCGATGGAAAGACAATTTTAGTGGCGTGTTAACCTTAAATCTCGAGAACTACTTGACTTCATGCTGAAATTCGGCTGGCAAATATGAAATATGCAGCGTAAGTATGACACGTCAACTATAAGAACGGACTAAAGAATTTAGAACGGATTCCAGGAGCTCCCAAATTAACGCTGATATAATAACGCTATATTATGAACTAAATACGTTTATATATACCTAAATTATGTTTGTAAATAAAAGATGAAGTACTAAAAAAAATAAAAAATAACAGTAGTATATTATAATATTACACACATACATACATAAGCTCACGCCTCGGCTCAACCGATAATCATGAAATTTTGTACACACGTTTTAGAGGTACAGAGAAGGACACAGGGTACTTTTTGTCCCAGAATTCCCGCGGAAACTCCGTAATTAACGCCGATGAAATCTCATGAAATTTTCCATACACGTTGTCAGGAGTACAAAAAGCGTATCCCGGAATTCCTGTGCGATCTACGAAATTTTCGCGGGTGAAACCGCGGTGCACAGCTAGTCCTATTAATATTATAAACGCGAAAGTTTGTAAGAATGTATGGATGGATGGATGGATGGATGTTTGTTACTCTTTCACGCAAAAACTACAGAATGGATTTGAATGAAACTTTACATTAATATAGCTTATACATCAGATTAACACATAGGGTACTTTTTATCCCGGAATTCCCGCGGGAACTCTGCAATTAACGCGGATGAAACCGCGGGGCACAACTAGTACTTAACAAAATATTAATTTTGTCACTTTTATCATTTACATAAAAAAATTGAATAGGTAAATACTTAAGTAGTACCTGTATTTGTTATATTAAACACAGGAATCTAGATCGAAGGAAACACCTAATTGTAAATCAATAAAAACTAAATTTCTACATTCGGATAAAGCTACAACTTACAAGTAAACCTGCACTACCGCCAAATGTATTCACAAAACATAAACCTTATTATTTATTTAAAAAACTACGTATAGTAATTAAATAGTTTTTCGATAGAGGAAATTGAATAAGTCAAAAAAAATAGGGGAAGCGATAAAAAATATAGAGACGCGGTACTTAAATATAGAGACAGAGACGAAATCGACTGATAGTTTTGTTTTAATTTAACGTATAACTTTTTAGTTTATAGTTTTTATAGCTAATAAAATTCTGTTATTAATAGTGCGTTCAGTTTGAATAGTTTATAACATAATATTTATTTGTATAGAAAGTTGTAACAATACACAAAGCAAGCTCGAAGCTTGGCCATTTAAAGATCACTTATAGGTATTTATAAATTGTGAAATTTTGTATGCTGATAATTCTGTATTGAAACTGTGTCAGCAGAAATATATAATCGGTGTTGAAATGTTTCAAATTATGTCTAAAGAAAATAGTGATTGTACAAAAGTGGAAAGTTATAAAAATTAGATTCTGTTATAAAAATATTGAATAATTTATTGATAATAATAGGTATGCGTGAATTACGAGATCTACTCAGGAGCTCTTGAGTATTGGGATGAAAAATACCATTTTATCCTATTCTAGACCCACCTAGAACCTAAAGCATGTATAGTGTACCTAGACTTACCAATTTTTATGAAATACCGTTCAGCCTTTAAGAGCTCAAAACAACACATAATTCAGTTATTATCGCGTTATTAGTTACCATCAGTTAAATTGCGAAAATTACTTGAATCACGAAGCTGAAAATTTGTCAGGTAGATAGTGTATAAGTAGGAGACATCAGTTAAAAAGGGTTTTTACGGAGTTCCCGCGGGAATACCCAAATTAATGCGGATGGAACTGCCGGGAACAGCTGGTTATTCTTTATTATTATTTAACTGAACAATCTAAAAACAAGATAACTCGCAGCCATGTGAGGCGGAAGCGTTATTTTATAACTATAGCGTTATTATACATATATTTGGCATTTAAATTTTCACCAGATGTTTTGTTTTTACACCGGATATTGCATTTCACAGGTAAAATGTGATATGTATGTATAATTATATTACATGAGTATGTATATTACATCATCTTATTCTTTGTTAGTAGGTAAGGACAGTAACTTTGAGAGCTACCTAAAGTAGGTATAAGTTGATTTTTGTTCCACTAAAGTTATCAGGATCTGTAATCTTTGGGGGTATCTGGAGTTTGCCCGTCTATGTTAGACCTGGAAGATAAACAGCATAATGATACTAACAATAACAGACAATTGAAATAATACACAATGATATATCTTGTTTTTATGTTGCAAATTCGTACTACATAATTTTTTGTTAAAAATATCCACCGTATTTTCAGATGCATTTAGTAAAAAGCTGTTATTTTGACATTAGAAACGGACACTTAAATTTTATTTAGATGTATTAATGTAAATGTCCAAACGAATCCCAAAAATATACGCTTGTGAAATCACTTACACATAAACTTTGAGTCCATCCCTGTTTGGTGATAGTTGGAAGGTGGCAGCCGCTGAGACTCAGCAAGTTTTGAGTTTGAGTCTTGAGTCAGTCAGTAGAAGGGCGTCAGTCGGCGTGGTTGTACTGAACCTATCATTTAACTGGTGGTTTAACCGTCGGTTAACGTCAGTGTTAACTAAATTCTGCTGTGCTGAAAAAAAATTTATAATATTTTGATGATGAACCATTTTTGTTTGACGGAAAATGTGATTCAGTCTACGAACTGTTTTTTATAACTGGTTTTTTTTTTTAATTATATTTTTTGTTTTTCTTTTAAATCTAAAAAGTTTATTTAACTGTGAGAACTTGGTTCAGTTAATAATAACATTAAAAGGAGTGAACTTTAGCAGTTCAACGTGTGTGGACTACTGAAAATTTTAAAGGTATGTTATTTTTTAGCACGATTTAACTCGTCTTCGATTATTTATTTTTTTATTGCATTTGCAAGTACAACTAACTTAACTTTTATTGTACGTAACGTTTAAAATATAAAAGTTCTGCGACTATATTGTATTCAAAGACTGTAACGTTCTTAGAAGCAATTTTATAAAACGTATGTTCGCTGGATATGTTAGTTATTTTTGTAACATCTCTCTTTTATCTGTTATCAATAGCCATCTATCTTCACGCTCGCATCCCAAACCAAACGGACAGGTAGCAGTCACGACGACGGTAAACTTTCACTTGAAAGACGCATCTCATTCAAGGGCAGAGTAAAGCGCTCCACACATACCGCGGTTCTCTCTAACAATTTAAGTAGATGATAGAAAAAGATGAAGAAAAAAAAATATTCAGTGTGATAATTTGTTAAAAATCAAGCCAATTAGCGACGACAAAGCGAAGATATCTGTCGTGAGTCGTACTTTAAGGCTACTAAAAATAACTGTATATTTACTATTTTGAATGGGAATAAATTAAATTTTAATTTGCAGAGATCAAATTGAACTGTGAGTTGAACTAAAACTAAAAAATAAATACCTAGTTTGTAAACCAAGGCTTATTTCGTTTAATATTTCTACTGGATTATTAAAAGTATACAAACATCACGGTTTTATGTCTCATGAAGGGGAGAGTAAGAGTAACCGAATAATATAATTAGCATTCAATTTATGTACAATGCCGAAAATATTCGATTTATTTTTCGCCTTGTGTGTCACTTTGATTGAGAGTCGGGGTAATACTCCACTTGTTAAAAACCACTTTTTGCATAAAAAAGAAGCTAGGTAATATTCCCTAGAATCAAATGTAATATCCGTAAAAAAATGGCGATATAAATCTCACCTTTTATTAAAGAATGGGAGTTCGATTTTAGCTCTATGGATCTTGTCTTAACTATTTACGAATCGAAACTACAGACTTTATGGTGAAGGAATAATCGTGAGGTAATTTGTGTACATAAGTAAATAAATAAATAAATATTAGCATTAATTTGAAAGTGTCTAAGAAGTTTCTCTAATGCGGTGGGCCAACGCACTCAGCAATTATAGGGTAGGCCTATTTCCTAACAGTAAGGATATTGTGGCAGATAGTTGAGGTACCTATCATGAAAGACAACAATAAACAATAACAGCCTCCTTAGCCATGTTGACAATCTAAAATCATTAATGCATAGAAAACTAAGGAACGAATCGCCATGTCGCGTGGTCACGTAAAATCATTCAATAAAAAGTTCAGTTTTCCGTGATCGTGACGTAACGATTCAGTTCTCTATAGTTTTCTATCCGTAGATTGTCAAATTAACTAAGGGGGCAAACAGATGCTCGCAGATAAAAAAAATATGTACATAGGTAGAGATAAATAGAACTGGTAGGCGCGTAAAAGGCGCGTCTTTGGCAAGCCTTATTCGTATCAGTTCAAGCGACAGCATCCGGTTTACATTTCTACCAATACGTCTTGTTAAATAATAAACTGATACACTTATAGTATAGTGTGTAATAACTTATCGGGTTACGTTAATTTGTGATTAGAAATCAAATAGTCATACGAAAGTTCACTAAAATAATTTATATATTAATGTAGATATCAGATAAGTAATTAACACGAATAAAAAACATCTGAAGATCGTGAATTAATTTTAAGTTTATCAATGTATTAGCACTTTTTTCCTATTAATATCATGCATTAAGAAAGTTTAGTTAAAAGTAAGTTCAACCGTTAATTTGATAGTATTAAAATGTTAAAACTCTTGCGGCCGCACTCAGAGTTGTTTTGTACTTAATTTTAAGCACTTATAACTTAGTTGACCTCTGAGTGCGGCAGTGTTGTTTTTAAATCTTTACTTAAAATTTTAGTGATAATTAAAACGACTCTGAGTGCGGCCGTAGAAGCGCAGGACACAGATAATATAATACTATACTTCGTTTACCTTTTATCTTCATCGGAAGATCGGGGTCGTATAATGGGTAACGGATCGAGTTATTATAGGGGTGGAAAATAACCTGAATGTGAGTTTATTTGTTTGATTTCACGCCTTAACTACTTAACTGATCGTAAAATTTTGCATACACATTGTCAAGGGTATAGAAAGGGACGTAGGGTACTTTTTATACCGGGATTCCCGCATAATTCCGAAATGAGGACCCGATTGGCGCAGTGAGTCACCACGCCTACCCGCTAATCCAGACGTTCCGGATTCGATCCCCGATGGGGGTGGACTTTGTTCCACAGGGATCCACTTTCCAGTCTGGGCGTGTTTATACACGCGCGATATGTAGTAGGTATATACCACGTTTGCTTAGTTTCCACGACACAAGCTTATAGCTTAGTGTGGGATCAAGTAGATCTGTGTGTTATAAAGTGTACTTAAATAAAAAAAATCAAATTAACGAGGGTAAAACCGCGGGCATCAACTAGCGTAGGTATCTATGATGATTTTGATCCTGGAGCTTTTGAGGGAATTACGAAATTAATACGGGCGAATTCACTGAAAACTGTTTATCATCAGATTTGTCTGTTTGTATGTCGGTGAAAGTAAACATTACACGCAGACAACTGCTTAACACCTGTGTTGTGATAATTTGGTATTTTACATAACTAATTTGAATACTTACTGCCGGTGAGTTTACGTGGCCAAAAGAAATTCACTATGAGTTATGTAAGTTAGCGTCGCTTAAATGGCGTGTTTTGAAAAGTTTTTTTAAGAACATCTGTTGCCTTACCAAGTATGACCAACAACATTCCGTGCCCATAACACGCTTCCCAAAAATACAAACCCCCACCCTTGCAGGTTTACAAATTCTGTATGTTACAAGAAACGTTGTAAATGTTTTTTTTGAAGTGGAACTTTTTTGAAAACGAGCGAAAGAATTTTTTGTGGCGCGTTATCTTAACGCGTCGTGTTATGGTCATAGTGAATAAGGGCCCTGCAGCCCCTGCAATAAAGTCCCGATTACCGGTGACCTTGAAAAGGATGCCGACTTTTTGTTTTCTTCATTAGACAAGTAAGACAACTAGGTATTATTTGAAGAAGCTTCTTCTCTATCAACGGCCAGACGAACTTACTGAAGAAATACCTTTTTTGTTTCATAAGACAACTAAACAAGTATTATTTAAAGAAGCTTCTTTTCTATCAACGGCCAGACGAACCTACTGTAGATATACTCTAGAAACATAAAATTTGGTATAAAGTTTACTATGAATGAATGAATGAAAAAAAAAAACTATTGAGCACTGCAGACTCTAGTGAAAATAACTATAAAATTAATAAAAATAAGGGGACTTGAACTGAATAACAAATAAAGATGAAAGGGAAAGATCTAGAGACTTGAAAAGGTGGTCTGTATATTTAAAAGCAATCGTTTCAAAAAGTACGTAGATAACCACTGAGAAAATATTTTTGGAAATATACAAGTGGAATATACAGAAATTTATAATTTTCGGGCTGAAAGGTGAGCCAGTACCTATTTAATATAATATGTAATAAAATTTTAATTGATATCACATCTAGAAATCGTGTCATTTAACTACAAATTTTAAAGATTTTTTTTACGTATATAAAATGTGATATGTACAAAAATATAGGTACAATCATAATTATGCTCTCGGCAAAATAACGGCTAAGTTTCTTTAGCATTACTTAAGCAGAATTACAGTAGTAAAGTCTTCCATTCAAAATCATCACAGAGTATTGTGTTTGTGACACAACCGTTTACGATACCGGCTTGGAATTTCACCGGTTTTGCAGATTCCTCGACTAATCGAGTTAGCGCTGCTGGAGGCTTGTTCTTTCAACTTTCTTTTATTTTGCGCCTCACTCAACACAAGAGGCGAAAGTGCAGGTACATCCGGCGGTCCGGGTTCGACGCCGCTGGAGATAATTTCAGGTCGAACACTAACTTATTTACCAGTAGACTTACGTACTAATATTTCATTTTAAAAATTGTTACTTAACTCAAGCTACAATATGTTTTCAACTCTGTTAAAATCAATCCAATAAGTATATTATTTACATTGTCAATAGTTAGTAAAAGGCTAATAGGCTTGTCGATGTGGCTCAGGCTAAGTCACTGGGCTGTATTAAAATTGTAAAATGATGTTCAATAAAGAATTTTTAAAAACAAACAAACAAAACTAACTCATTTACCAGTAGACTAAGGAAAGGGACTTATTTTTTTGAGCCGGCCTATTGAAAATATAAAGATTTCCGATAATATCTTATAGAAAGATGTGAACGAGATGTCCCATCTTTCTGGTGACTTTTTGTAAAAGTTGTACAATATTAACCAGCCATAAGGAGCTTTGATTAGCTCAAAAATTTACCCAAACATTACTTCTTGTGAATAATCTAGGAAATGACAATTTGTAGAAGTAAGGGCGGTAGTGTTAACAACCTATACTTGGGACACCCGACACTAAATCAAGCTTTTTGGGTATGACAAAAGAGATATAAAGTAACGAAAGCAGAATTTAGTAGTGGTGAAAATCTTCTAAGCTAGTTTTGATATAAAGAGTTCCTGTGGGAATTCCGAAATAGACAAAGGTGAAAACGCAGGGGGGCAAGAGTAATAATTCGCGTAATAAGCATAGTAATGCACCTTTTAGAAGCAATGTAAGTATAGCATCGAGCTAACGACACATCGACGCGTCGCGTGCGTCTCGCTCTCCGACCATTGAGCTCAGTAGGACGCGTGTGATCGATGCTCTGTAATCTCTATACGAGTACCTCCTGTAAGGGTAGGAGTCCACCTGCCATACCTAGCGTTTTGACTTATGCTGTAGCCTTACTGTGATATTTATTTATTTGTCGTCACTCTTTCACGCCTTAACTGCTCAACCGATCGGAATGAAATTTTGCACACATATTATGAGGAGTACAGAGAAGGACATAGGGTAGCTCTTGTTCCGGAATTTCCGTGGGAACTCCGTAATTAACGTGGATGAAACGATGGGGAACTAGTCCTGTAATATTTTAAATAAAAATGTGAGTTTGTTTGTTTATCACGCTTTCATGCTTCATCTACTCAACCAAGAATCTTGAATATCAGTTCTCAGGGATACGGAAAATAATACAGGGTAATGTTGCCCCGATATTCCCGCAGGAACTCCGAAATTAACGCGGGTGTAAACCACCAGGAACAGTTTAACTATAATTGTACAGTAACACAATAGATTTTTTTTTTCAAAGCGGGATGATATTGACTAAAGGAAAATAATAAAATTTATTATTTAACTCATCCCGCGAGATAAGTTTGGAGCGGGATGAGTTGACTAAAGAGCCGTGTCTGTCACCAAATAATTAATGCTTATCGTTCTTTCTTTCTTTCTCTCTTTCTTGTCAGTATTTCTCGTGCAGACTGTAGTAACATCGGCGGGAGCGTCGACCGGCGCTTCGGCGCTCGCGCACGCTGGCTCTATGAATGGAAAATGCGTCTCGTTTGTTGATTGTTGAGTTGAGCTGTCGGTAGATCGTGAAAAATGTGATTCAGAATTCGTGAGCGAATCTTTACGGTTATCTAAGTGAGAATGTCAGTTTGTTACGCGTACTCGTCTTAGCTACTCAACCGATCATCATTAAATTATGTATTCACATTGTCAGGGATTACAGAAAGGACATAGGCCATTTTTCAATCCCGAAATTAACCGGAATGAAACCGGGGAACAGCAAGTATTATAAATATTACTTGAATATTACTACATTTAGCTTTTGACACGTGCTGTGGTGGTTTTTTGTTTTTAAACGACTTCAATAAAGGAACGTCCTTTGTTTCCCCGATTTTACTTAAACTTAAGTTTTGGAATAGAAAATATGATATTGTGATTATATCGAAATTGTTTCGTGTAGACAGATATAAATAATGCTTATAGTACTATCATAAATCTGAAAGTGAGTTTGTTTGTTTGTTTCGGCTCAACGGATCAACATGAAATTTCGCATACAATATTTTCAGGGATACAGAAAAGGACATAGAGTACTTTTACCCCGGAATTGCCGTGGGAAATTCGAAATAAACATAGATGAAACCGCGGGTAACAGCTTGTAGTATGCTTGTGTAGTGTGTACAATAAATTATTTTATTTTTTTCTTTTCGATACTTTCGCTTATCTGCGCTGTACTATTGTCACTTAATTTTTATTTTTTTTAAGTAGATACTGATTTTCAATACGTTTTATTCAACAATAAAGTCACCACAGACAATTATTCAAACAAGCCAACGCAAATATATAATTTAAACATTATGAATGTCATAATTCTCAATTTCCAACTTTCACCACCTGTCATTGACACGACTTTCATCCCAATAACCGTTAACCGTTTGCGACGAACGCGAACGGCCGCGTTAACGTTGCTCTTTGCTTCGTACGGTCACACCGATTGAGGGATTACGCAAACTTGCGAAGTATTTTTGGAGCTTTGTTATTGTTATGCAATGCTTCTGTTACTCATTTTTCGATGCATATTTCTGTAATGTATTCAACAATGCACTCGCGGGAGGCGTACAAAAGTTGTTTGGTTTTGGTTTAAATCTAAGTATGCGATTATATTAAAAAAAAATGTATAAAACCTCCTGACTCTTTAAAAAATCATTCACATGTCCGTCAGTTTGTATTGCCCTTGATTTTTGCCTCTTAGGGGACGTTCTACTTGTCGAGTATATATCCTCCTTGGACGACATCTTATGTTCCGACTTCCGACAGCCTCAATTGAAAACTAGTTCCCATTCTAAGATATGCGTGTTGTGTTTTCTGTTTACAATTTAAAATCTGTTTGAAATTAAGTTGTAGGTTAAGTTGTATTATAGTAAAGAAGAGTTTCCTCGATTTATCCATGATTCCTTCATCAAACCCTGACTTCTTTACAACAATTGCAATTTGAAAGTATACCCTATGAAACAAAAAAAGAATTTTCCAAATCGGTCTAGCCGTCTTTGAGTAATCGCGTAACAAAGATACAAAATCAAAAAACATACAGTCGAATTGAGAACCTCCTCCTTTTTTTTGGAAGACGGTTAAAACACATCATTTGGTATCCCAGGAAAGGTGCAGTTACCTCCCTCTAAAACTTAACTCTCTATTCTATATAATAATCGGAACTACACAATTTACCAATTAAATAATGCGAAGGTATGTTTGTTCTGTTCGACATTCGTTTTCCGATTAAGATTACCTAAATTCGTTGCAAAAATCCAATTAGAAACTACATATAACAGGAAATATCGACCGGAAATAACGGATAACTGATGAAATTGGAACGACTAGCTGAAAATATCGATATTCATTTAAAGACTAGTTGTGCCCCGCGGCTTCATCCGCGTTAATTTCAGAGTTTCCGCGGTAATTCCGGGATAAAAAGTATCATATGTGTTAATCTGATGTATAAGCTATATTATTGTAAAGTTTCATTTAAATCCATTCTGTAGTTTTTGCGTGAAAGAGTAACAAACATCCATCCATCCATCCATCCATACATACATACTTATAAACTTTCGCGTATTAGTAGGAAGTAGGATAGGATTCTTAGATACCTACTATTACCAATTGTAAAGTGAGTTCGTTTGTTTGTTTATTACGCTTTCACGCTTCGACTCAACCGATCACCATGAAATTTTGCATAGATATTTTCAAGGGTACGGAAAAGGACATAGGTTGCTTTTGCTCCCAAAATTTCCGCGGGAACTCCGAAATTAACGAGGGTGAAACTACACTAAATTTTGCGTACTGCAAGTTGTCAGAGGTAAGTAAAAGGATATAAATAACTTTTATCTCGGAATTCCCGCGACATCTCCGAAATTAACGCGGGTGAAACCGCGGAGATCTGCAGCTAGTGACTGATCAATCACCACCACCCACTTATCTTCTTGATAATTCATATGACTATACATTGCTTGCGGCGTTACCTTTTTTATCTACATCAATTTAAACACGGAAGCATGGTTGTGCTTGTGCCGAGTTACGAAAGAGAAGTTTTAAAAGCACACATGTACCTATAATGAAGTGAAAATATGGAATTAGGATATTATAAACATACTGTATAGTATAATATTGTCTATAATATCGTGTTATTTACTGTCCAGTTTGGAAATTATCTATAGTTTTATTATTACATCATTAAAAAACAGAGCAAAATCATAGTAAATTACCTGCAATTGGTGTAAAATGTAAACTATTTCAAGCTGAATACAAACTTCCAAGTTAAATGAAGCTGAATTTGAATTTATTTAGAACTAACGTTAACATTTTAGCATTTTTTATACTGAAAACCTAACATTGTGAGTTATGGCGTTCACTCAAGTTCTGAACGCGTTGATGTCTTTTATATGAGCTAGTACAACAAGCTGATTTTAAAAAAAGTTATGAGAATAAATGAAGAAGTAAGCTTATTTATCTACTAACACTACCCGAAAGTGTTTTTGTTCGGTTTTCATGTCGCAACTTAGTTGACAAACGACTTAAGCTACTATTATAAGCTCTACCAAAGTATTGTGATATAATAGGTACATGTAAGATCGCTGGCGAATCCTAGTTATTATCTGCATCGAAGTTACCACACCTCCCAACACTAATCGCAACGACCTTTAACTATAGACAGCACCGAGGCACTATGAGTAATGGTTACGACTACAAATCCTACGCCCGGGCATACGGTAAGTGTATACGCCCACACATACAAACAAACAGTATTATTATTAACAACACCGTTGGTGTAGTGCCAAACCTAACCTTACTGCTTGCCAGATGTCACGGGTTCGATCCGCGCGTGAGCTTTTTTCTTGAACCTCTGTGTTTACCGTGAGCCTAGGTGTTTAGTATTAATAAGTATTCCTTTACAAAAAAAAAACAATTATTGTTTAATACTCGCTGTTCCTCACAGTTTCAACCACTTTACTATCGGAGTTCCCGCGGGGATCTCGATATAAAAGTACCTACTCTATGTCCTTACCCGGCTTATGTGCAAAAATTCATTACAATCGGTCGCGTAGTTAAGTCGTGAAAGCGTAACAAACAAATGAACTCACATCCACATCGAGGATTATAATTGCAGGCTCTACCTAACCCTCGGGAATGCAGTCTTAAGTTTGTTTTTAAAGTATTTATGACACAAGTAACTTATTTCAAGCTTGTAAGTGCACAACTTTCACTGCAACGATCTATATATAGCTATCCGGTATGCGCAGGATTCAGAACTAGTTGCATCTAGAACTCTAGATTCTAGGCCATCTGAACGCAGGGTTTAGTAATACACATGTCTCTGTGTTAGTACACAGTTTCCCGTTTTCGAAAGGTCTGTAGGTCTGTATTTACAAAATTATTACACACTAGTTATTCAGTAGTTAAGGTGTGAAAGCGAACAAACAAACAAAAAAACACGCATTCGCATTTACACGATAATAGTAGTGTTCTGTGTTGTGGATTTACTAGCTACTCCCCGCGGTATCATAAAAGGTTGCACAAATCCAATATATAGGGGGAATTGGGCGCTTTGTATTCCAGAATTCCCGCGTAAACTCCGAAATTAATGCAAACAGCAAGTAAATAATGATAACGAATTCAGTGTTCCGCTTTTACGCCACAATCATGAAGCACGGCGCATGCTTGGTTTTGAGGTTCCCGTACGCTCGCTGGCTGGATCGTAAATAAACAAATGTACCATACCATGCGTAGGCGCAAGGTGATCCGGCAGCTTTTGCACGTACAGTCAACAACAGCAAAATTGAAATTGTTTTAATAGTTTTTTTTTTAATGAAACATAGTTTAAAAAAGTTTGAAAACCTTTGGTTTGTACTTTTTCATATAGCATAATTAATTTTTATCAAAAAAATTTATTAACCATAAGAGTAAGGTAGGGGCCATAAAGATATTTTTGATGTTATATTGTAGCTTTTGATTGGTGGTTTGGTGATGTTTTATTTATTTTTTTTTTTGGGAAAACAAACAATCGTACATTATATACTACAACTCGATATACAGTATAACTATAAGTAAATGTACGATCCACTACGTTTCCATAAGTTACTAGCTAATATTAGATACATTTTGGTGGTTCATCATAAAAAAACCCAAATCTATTACAGATTTAGCGACTGCAGCTATAAAATTAACAATTAATTAATTTATAGTTATTGAATCTTATTGCTATAGTAATAAAGCTCAGACTCACATATTGCCACTACTGACTGTACGGTTTCATACTATTGCAGTCTAGCCGATGTACAATGAACAATTTCGAATAATTAAGATTGCACGCACTTGATTATATGTATATGTAGGTTGTGGGTCGCATGTACTTGCCTAAGTACATGTTTTATATGCAAATCGAAACGACTCTCTTTGTATTTATGGCCCTATTTAAGTGGCGTATACTTCAAAAACTTATTAAAAAATTGTTTAAGTTATAACTTGTTTAAGTTATGGAGTTTAGAAAAGATGAATGCACACTTTTAAGTATATGCTTCTTTTTCTTCTGCTAATATTATAAATAGGAAAAGTTTAAAGGGGATTATTTCTATAAATACTAAACCGATTATAAAAATTCTTTCACTGAAAGGAAGGTACAGTATCCATGTTTATCACGAGATTCCCCCAAGAATACCTAAATTCGTGAGGGTGTATGTATACATATGAGTACTTTAGGTCTTGAAATAGGAGATAGACTTTTATCCTTACTATTATAAATGTGAAAGTGATTTTGTTGGTCTGTTTGTTACGCTATCACGCCTCAACGGCTCAACTGATCATCATGTAATTTTGCATACACGTTGTCAGGAATGCAGAAAAGGACATAGAGTACTTTTTGTCTCAGAATTACCGCGGGATCTCTGAAATTAACGCCGGTGAAACTGCATTAAATTTTCCACACTACACGTTGTCAGGGGTACAGAAAACGATATAAAGTAGTTTTATACCGGAATCCCCGCGGGAACTCCGAAATTAACGCGAGTGAAACAGCTAGTGCTAATAATCCGATAATGACAAGGCCGAAAGCGCCAAGTTCCAGCTGGTAATTTGTAATTTTACCAAGAGATATTTATCTACAGTTAATTATGCACATACCAAAAGTTTTCCCTTTAAACATTCTATTGCCAGCTACTAACTAGCACATACTGTCCATTGAAAACTAGTAACGCCACTCGTCTTATTGTGTGTTCACATACTGTTTGTCTTTATTCTTTGGTGTGTCAAAAGAGAATGAACAATTAAAACTTAATGCGTTGCGTCGCCTCATTGCAATGTGAAGTGACGACGCACGGAAAACTGGTAATAGGTAGGTTATTTTCAGTTAACTTTAATGAACATACAACCTATCAAATGAACATTTAAAAAGTAGAATATAACACCCCTATCGTCTACCTAACACTCAAAAATTTATTTCAGACCTTATACATTTTTTTGATGATGATTCTGTTGTGTTTAACTAGTTACTACTTGATTTTCAAATTTTTTTGTTTTTGTTAATTTGCAATAATAAATACCTAGTTTTCGTCACCCTATTATAACGGGTCTCGTTATAGCATAGTTTGGATATAGTTTAACCCCACTCCCCAGTAAGAACCTTAATAGAGATGATTGCGTGTTCAAATCACATGGAGGTTACAAACATTACAAATGGTAGTAAATAAAATAAACAATATCAATTTATGTTTATCATTATTTTTATTGACAATCACAAAATCGTTGTCATTTATTTTTATACATACATTCGTTTTAAAACTTCCACAGCGCGCCGTGTCGCTCAGTGATTGCGTCTTCGGTTTGCTAACAACCTCTAAAGAGATTTCAATAAGTACATTATATTGAGTCATCTAGTATAGAAAAACTGGTACTATACTCTATCTACTTGTCATTACCGTCTCTAGGTTAATTAAAAAAGTAGCCGTACTTAACCGTGCATATTCCATTAGTGATTATGATACGTCGCAATTTATAACCATGCTCGTGTGCACGACGGTCGGTTTGTCAACGACAGATTTCTAATGCGCAGGAAACGCATGTTAGCTTTAACTATAATTCCAATACTAGCGAGTCCAAGCAGTCTAAACTACAGTAAATTACTACTTTAGAGAGAAAATAACTGAGAAAATATATAAGAGATATTGAAAGAAATCGGTGGCCTACTTACCGATAGTATGTTTGTATTTTGCAAGATATTTTCATTATGAAAGTACATTTGAATTTTGGATATCTGGTGCTGGCTGCTCCACGGCATACATGACCGAGGAGGTGGTACTGTCCCAGGTGAAGCGCGCACGTGCTGCTACCACCTCGAGTGCTTACTGCCTGGTAGTGCTAACCTCAAATAGTTATCCCTAAACTAAAGAAAACTAATTTAAAGTTAAGTAACCACATGCAATAAGAGTCGCGGTTAAACAATAAAAGCGAACTTTCTCCCAGTCGTTCAATCATTCGATAAGCAAAATGTCAGTGATTTACAATTTTATATCACAGTATTTGATAGAATATTTCAAAAGTGAGAAACCAGCGGTTACTCCAAAAGTCTGTTTGTGTGTTTTGTAATGTAAGTAGCATTACAAAACACACAAACAGACGACGCGCGTTCGTTTAGAAAAAAATGTCATTGTTTAGTTGAGAGTGTTTTGAATTTAAAACAACAGAAGTCGTTATAAATTCAGTTCAGACACGAATGTTTCATGTTATATCATGGAAGTCGTTTGTACATGCATTGCGTTCGTGGATGTCATCGAAGGTGAATGTGAGCCAACTTAGGGTTTCCCATACATTGTGGAACCTTATGACGATACTAGCTGTGCCCCGCGGTTTCACGCGCGTTAATTAGAGGCATAACTAAAATATATTCCACATCTAACCATTTACGCAGCGTCCTACAACGGAAGCACTCAAAAGGAATAATTTTCACCGTTCTTGCAATATTTTTCATTGCTGCTCCGCTCCTATTGATCGTAGCGTGATGTTATATAGCCTTTCTCGATAAATAGACTATCCAACACAACAAGAAATTGTAAATTCGAATCAGTACTTCTTGAGATTGGCGGGTTCAACCAAACAAACGAAACAAGTCTTCAGCTTCAGCAGTCTGTATTAGTACGGATAACTCAAGAAAATAGTTCTGGAAGATTTTTACAGAAACATTAGGTATATAGTTATTTATGGATATGTTACGAATCTCCTACTACTTGCTAGCCATAAAATTTTAAGACCTCATTTGTTCCTGCAACACCATCCTTATACGATCACGGTACGACGGTGTTTAGTAAACTTTATTTTACGACTGAAATAGAAACCAATGTGGTCGATAGCAAATATCGTAAAACAACGATATAAATAAATAATAAATAAATAAATATAAAACTGCTATTATTTTTTCACATCCATCATGTACGTAGAGCTTGAAGGTACTAGAGATGCGTCAAGAAAAATATAAATGACTTGTAAATATGTATGTCTATTCTTACGCCCGTTCTATAGAAATCAATTGGCATAGATGGTCCGTTTACTTAGATTGTTCAAACAACTTTAAACCCTATTTCAACAGAATAGGTCTGATAAGTGAGGTTCTTAGAGTTTACCTAATCATAAGTAACAGGAAAGTATTACGTACAAGCTGTTCCGCGCGGTTTCACCCGCTATAATTTTGGAGTTCCCGTGGGAATTTTGGGATAAAATGAGTGAAAGAATCTTAGAAATTGATCCATTAGTTTTTGAGTAAAATCGTAACAAACAAAAAATCACGTCTTTCCTTTTTATAATATTAGTTTAGATTGAAGATATTTCGAATTTCCTATTTCTGTTATGGCTTCAATAATTCCGACTCGAACGTGTGCGCTAATTTACTAAAATTGTGGGAATAAACAAAACCTTTCTGACATGTCCTGTTTGTACGCGATCTTTGACTTTTGTATCCTGTTGAAAGGTAGAGTAATTCATGGGTCAAAGCAAGCGAAATTTCGGACTTATCAGAATAATAATACAGAGTTATATTATCTGTGGCACAGAGAAAAATCACGTAAGTAAATTGGAGTCACAAAGGCAAAGACTGAATAGAGATACTACTACCACAGATCTACTACACATGGATCAAGGGGAGTCTATGAATCTTAATATTTTGCTACGTTCTTTACACACTTTACCGTCAAACATAAAAAACCATAGACAATTTTCGAAAAACTTTCTTTCCAAAAATCAACGGCGGTGAAAAATCAAAAACGCTCAAAAGATAAAAGAGATCAGACAATAAGTAATTTTAAATAATTGGGTTTGTTTCTTACTAATAATATACCATTTATGCGTTCCGATTCACGCACCGTGATTTCAGAACCGTGTCAGAAAGTACCGACTACAGTGGTACCGAACGTAACTATGTGTTGTTTCGTGTAAGTACATTCATTATTATTATAATAATATGATATACCACTAGCTGTTTCGCGCGGTTTCATCCGCATTAATCGGAGACCCTGCGAGACTTCCGTTATAAAAACTAAAAGTAACCTAAGTCCTTTTCTGTACCACTGAGAACTATAAATAGACTACCTGTCCCCCGCGGTTTATCCACGGTAATTTCGGAGTTCCCACGGGAATTCCAGGATGAAATATAGATATAAACCTTCCTCTTGAATCACTCTATCTATTGGTGAGAACCGCATGAAAATTCGTTGGGTAGTTTTAAAGATCTAAGCATACATAGGGACTGACAGGGGGAAGCGACTTTGTTTTACACCATGTAGTGTCAACCCTGTGCTTGGGCTTGCCAGCCTTTTACGGTCTTTTATCTGGTTTAAATACGTAAACAGCAGGCTTTTATCGGGTTTAAACGCAAGCACCGGGTTGATTGCTCATTTATACTGAGAACAATTGTAAGAAAAATTTCATGGTGATGGCTTGAGTATTATAGTTGGGCGTGAAAAGTTAGTTTTAAAGTTAGTTTCGCATTTATAACTTTGGTATTGAAATTACCGCAGGTGAAATCGCCGGGAACAGGTAGTATATATACCTATGTAAAATATATAATATTTTGTGCTGTGGCTAATAACGTAACAAATTATTTTTTGTCACAACATTGAACTAGAATTCCGTAGCTTATCGATTTCATCGAACGAAATCTCGATAAAATTGTAAAGAAAGTGCAAGTAGGTATAGTAAAGTTTCTAAACAGAATCTCAAAGAATTCCCCCACGAATAGCTGTTTCTTAGATTAGAAAGTATAATAAATTGATTTGTCAATGCAAATTGAAGATTAAGTTAAAAGTAAACTTAGCATAATATCGGTGACCGACAGACGGACCGAGTTCAGTTCATGCGGCGTTCCGTTATCGCTGGCTGGCTGTGTCGAAACCGAAGGTCGGTGACCTCTACAGTCTGCACGTCACAGTTGCTTTCATTGTCAATGTCCAAGATCCGTCCAAGGTCCGAGTTTTAAATTATCGTGGTCAATTAAATTGTTATTATTTTATTTAAAATTTAAAATTTATTTTTGGCGCGTCTAAAGGAGGACCGAATTCTTTAGACGACACAGCGTGACGGTAACTTGCAATTAGCTTCCGCTCAATGTCAAACTTATTTGGACTTTACCACACAGCGCCACCTGTTCCCGAACTAAGCTAAGCATGTATTGTAACACGTAACACCAGACGACATGTTGTAACTACCTATATTACGTTTTTTTCTGTAAATCTTTACTATTATAAATGCGAAAGTAAATTTGTTTGTTACGCTTTCACGCATTAACCACTCAACCGATCATCATGAAATTTGGCATACACGTTGTCAGGCGTACAGAGAAGGACATAGGGCACTTTTTATCCCGGAATTGCCGCGGGACCTCAGAAAATCGACGCCGGTGAAATCTCGTGAAATTTTGCATATACACGTTGTCATTGATACAGGAACGAACATAGGGTACTTTTGTTCCGGAACTCCCGGGGGAACTCCGTAATTACCGCGGATGAAACCGCGGGGAACCGATAGTACATACATAAAGTAGGTGGGTACACACTAAACACCCAGACTCAAGGAAAACATCGTGAGGAAACCATAGCATGGTGGTAGGGCGCTCTCTAGTGCCCGGCTGGCTAGCTACCACCTTCAAGTTGCAAATCTGTCGCCGAGCACCTGACGGTGTGTTCCGGCAGCCCCACTTGAAAGCCAGTTCCCATCTCCATTCCAGGTCGGCAACGCACCTGCATGCCTTCTGGTGTTGCAGATGTCTATGGGCGGCGGTAATCACTTACCATCAGGTGTACCACTTGCCCTTTTGCCCTGTATGACATAAAAAAAACACAACTATTCGTCGAATTTTAGTAAGTGTGTATCCCGAAATGGGAATCAAACCCACGCGCCCACCATTTTTTATTGTTTTACCTTTGCTGGCGTTGCGTTTGCTAGAATACAGACTAAAACGAATTTCATTACAATATAAGTATGGCGAAGAAACCATGGGTATTTGCATACAAAACCAATTGCTACCGCCTCGACCGCCATAAAAGAGGTTTACATTACAAGACCCGCCCACGTCGGCTGTAGTGCAATAACACCATACATTTTTCTTTACTTTCTCTAGAACGAACGTAATGATGGATTCGGTGAGAGTCGAACGACCGAATATGGCCTTGCCGAAAGTCAACAGTAAGGGTGCTTTCAGAAAGAAAACCGTTTAACAGGTGGCACTTAATTTACAAATACCTATTTTTAAACTTGTATCAACCGGGGAATGATATCGAAGTTTCTGAACTGTTAAAGACAGACACTATAAGATGGTTAAAGAATTTGCCAAGTTGAAAAAAAAGTAACACTTTTAAATTAAAAACCGGACAACGAAATAGACTAGATTTTATTTTCATTTTTTCTTGATTTTTATTCAATTTTTAATTTAGGTTAGAAAAAATACGAATCTCGAGAGTTTTTCAGATAGGTATAAAATAGATACACCTCTAATGTAAAAATAATTTGTCATTTATCAGTATAAATAAATAAAATAAATATCATAGCAATATAAATAGACACAGATATATAAACGTAACTGATGATAATAGATAAATGTGCTAAAACGCCAAAAACTGCTTAACAGTTTTTTACGCAAAAACAATTATACTTATAAGACTATAGGTACCAAAAAGCTAATGTGACGACTCATCAAATCATCACCAATACCGAAACGATGAAAAAGTTATTGATATCAGCCGTAGGTAGCGTTAGTGATGGAGTGACCGGTACCGGAAACCTGCCTCTCTATGCAACCGCCCTTATCCATAATCGGAGAACCGGTTGGAAGCTGGGAATTTTTACTTTCAATCGTGCCGCCATGGTCGAAGGCTCGTTGAAGACAAACTATTATTATTAGTCCGCTCGATTCAGATAGATTTCATAATTATAAAGTACCCGTCGTACCTTTCTTATCAATTATAATTACAATTCGCCTCCGCAATTTCATCCGCGATTGATCCGTTTACCGTTTTATGCGTTTGATTACAAAAAATCTTTAAATACGTGAATTTATAAAAACAACAGGGTTTATCATAGACTAGCTGAACGCCGCGGTTTCACCCGCGGTAATTTCGAAGTCACTCTTATAAGTGAAAGAATTTTAAAATCAGTTCAGTAGACCTATAGATGACCCCGTACAACCTCACAAACTCCGAAGTTCCCGCGAGAATTCCGGGACAAATAGTACCCTATGACACTCAAGATCACTGTAGCTTCCTACAAGTGAAAGAATTTTAAAAATCGGTTCAGTAGATCCAGAGATTACCCCTTACAACGTCACAAACTCGCAATTCACTAGCTTACAAATTTTCACTTTATAATATTAGTATAGATTGTGTAATGGAAGTCATATAGCAACAAAACTAACCGAAATTCGACTACGGATATCTTTGCAGTTTCTATCAGGGAGTTCCAGTGGCAATCTTTCGGCTCCATCTTCAGAACCTCGTCATCATGTACCTTATTTTCGCATTTCATCCGCGGTAATTTCGGAGTTCCCGCGGAGATTGCGGGAAAAAAGTACTCTATGTCTTTCTTAGTGCCCCGACAGTAGTTTACGGTGATTAGCTGTTCCCCGCATTAGTGCTGGAGTTCCCGCGGGAATTCCGGGATAAAAACTATCCTATCTTTTAAGTTGGACCATATTATAAATGGTTACAAAATTTTATCATAATCCGTTCAGTAGTTTAGGAGTCCATCGCGGACAAACAACGTGACACGTGATTTATATATGTCAAAGAAGATATATAGATATATGTATATAAATTCTGATGAAAACAAAACAAACTAAACCAAATTCGACTGTCCTGCCGTTTGATATCAGAAAATCTTAGTCCCTACTTCCCGATTCCATCACCTTCATCATCAGATCAACTCGATTGTACCATTAAATTTACATTTTTACCGAACTTACTTATATGCCTTGGATATCAGCATGTGGCTAAAAAATAGTTTGCCAATTTTGATGAAAAGTATAAACTTACATACCAACCTTGGAAGTCAAATAAGAAATTTTATAAATAAAATAAATCCCAAGTGGCTCTAACTAGTCTAACTTCAAAACTACTGGTACCACAAAAACTTTCACCTTTTTTTCCTTTTTATGGTATATAATTTTAAATTTCTTTTCTTTTATTATATTAATTAACTGAATCGGTTATTCTGTTGCTAATGTAAAAAACCAAAGTATAATTTTACGGACGTGTGTAGAAAATAAGGTCAAAAGCTCACTGTACGAGTATTATAAAACTGATAAAACTCACTTTTCCGCGGCGCACGTGTGGGCGCGGCCGGCCGTTTTCACTTTCGCCCAAAACTTGTTTTATTGTTCGCGACATGCAGGTGTCAAACTGCACAAGTGGCTTGTACGAGTTTAGTAGGTGTATTAGTGTGAAGAAAAAGTCGTCAGAAGAAAACTAGAGAGCTAATTTAGGGAACTCAAGGCAAAGGCATCCAAAATTATCATGTCTCATTTGATCGTATGTGGAAGTCATTGATAACCCGTAAGTAAGCGCATTATCTAAATCTATACTAATATAAATAAAACTATAAAGCTGAAGAGTTTCTTTGTTTGTTTGGTTGAACGCGCTAATCTCCGGAACTACTGGTTCGAACTGACAAAATATTTTCGTGTTGGATAGTCCATTTATCGAGGAAGGCTATAGGCTATATAACATCACGCTACGACCAAAAGGAGCGGAGCAGCAATAAAAACGGTTGCAACAAACGGGCAAAATTATTCCTTCTATGATGAAACCAGTGTAAATGGAAATAATATTCAACTTGAAAAAAAATAATATTGCCCCCAAAAGACGTAATACTAATACAGTACGTAATCCTTGCTATTATAAATATGAATGTGAGTTAGTTGTTTGTTTGTTACGCTTGCACGCCTTAAGTGTACTCAAACGAACGTCGTGTTTTGCATTATACACTTCCGTTCCATACAGAAAAGGACATGATCATTGATCACTTGCTATCCCAGAATTACCGCGCAGGGGACAATGAAAAAAAATATTTGCCGTATTTATTTTGCATTTGATGTACGGTTTGGAATTGCAAATCATGGCTTGCTTGTAAAGTCTGCCTGTAAACCACCGCGCCTAAAAATCAGCTGGGCACATCTAATTTGTTAGGTACTTTTATACGACACGAAATGACGGCACCGCCATCTTGGATTCCCGCCAGAAACTCGGACATAATATTAATATCAAAGAATAGTGATTATTTTTATAAAGAAGCTTCTTTAGAAGCGACACTGCGCCTCCCACCAACTTCAGGCCTCCTCATACCCCGTAAAAACTACCTTGGTAGAGACCAAGGAAAGTTTGACACGTCATGTAAAATCCACTTAAGACAATAGGCTACTACTACACTAAAATAATAACATAACTAACTAACAATAAATAAATAACTTGCAGAATAATAAAAAATATTGGACACATATTTTTTCTTTTTTTACGTTATCAAAAAATAACGGCAATACATTGAGTTGAAATTTCGCGTGACGTCACTAACCGGTGTAGTTTGTATGGCGGCTTGTAGCGGTAAGTGACGTCACGAGCCCCCACCCTAAACTTTAATGAGCTTTATCTCTGTGTATTTTCATTTATTTGAAAAATAAAAAAATACGTGTCTGATGATTTTTCATTTTCTAACTGACGGACTAATTAGAATTTTTATTGCATCTGGACTATAAAAATTGGATGGATGGATGGAATATATTTATAGCAGAATATATTTACTGAATTACATATCAAATGGAGCGCTTGAATTTCTATCGTGTTTGGTTACCATTAGAAGCATGCGACTGAGTCACTCGTAACCCAAGTTGAATGCACCCTATTCCGTGACGGTAACCCGCTGCAATGGTGTTACGTCACAAGAAACAAATAAAATCGTAACGATGAACGAAACAACCTCCGCGAACGGTCATTTACTCAAGTTCATTGACATCTCGACTTGACAAGGGCCTTCTACAATCCCTACTAATATTATAAATGCGAAAGCAACTCTGTCTGTCGGTCTGTCTGTCTGTTACGCTTTCACGTCTTAGCGGCTCAACCGATCAACATGAAATTTTGCAAATACGTTGTCAGGGTACATAGAAGGACATAGGGTACTTTTTATCTACTCTACTTTTACTTTTTAAATTATCTTTGAAACTAAGAAATGTAGATTGTGGACGGTCCTATTGGTAGTGTGAAGCCATCTCCCTTCTACGGTCGCCACTGAAAATCAGCGTCGTGGAACTTAGTGCCACGGCATAATGCTGAGTGGTAGCCATTTTGGTACCAACTATTCTAGTTTAAGACTCACGCTTGTACTTATTTTATCTTTATGGTATCAAATAAACTTTTTTCTATTCTATTCTATCCCGGAATTACCGCGGGATCTCCGAAATTACCACCGATAAAACCGCGGGGATTAGCTAGTATAGTATAATTTTATAATGCATATCTAAAGATATTTTAAGTATTACCTTAAAACGTTAATAAATCTGTACAATCTATGAGTATACTATAAATAAATAGTCGATCTCTCATGATTTCACACACGGTCACTTCCGTTCCCGTGGGAATTGTTGGATAAATCACACCCTATGTCACTCTGTAACGCTGTAGCTTTCTATGAGGGAAAGAATGTTTTAAATTGATCCAAATTTACAACTGTTTCCGTGAATTTACAGAAAATTTCTTTTTACACAAATTGTCCTGAAGATTAAGAGCACGACAAAAAAGAAATTACCCAAATCGGTCGAGCCGTTCTCAAGTTATGGCGGGTCACACATAATATGGCAATCAGTTTTTATCGATATAAGACCATAGAGCAAATGTCTCCGTTTTTTTACGTATACACTTCTAAAACCATCCTGTCCTAAAATCTCAACCGGTCACTCTTCCTGTCATTTCAATTCTTGTTTTTTTTTTCATCACAAAACTCGCTGGAAAGAATTATTTAATATTTCAAGTAGTCAGTAAGTTTCAAGCACAAAAAATCCTCGTATCTTAGCTAACTCTTATGACAGTAGTTATAAAGCTGATTTTCGTGTAATTTCACGGCAACATACTAGTTTGGTCATGGTGCATTTACGGAGCGAGTTACCGCTAAGAACTAGTTTTCTTATGTGTGGCATGTTGTCTTCCTAGATGCATTGCCGGCCAATAAATAAATGAAGAATGTAATTAAAGTTTAAACATAGATTTTAACCTACTTTATTATAGATTAATTACAGTGTTTGACTTTGCTTTAGTAGGGGAAATGACCGTACTTAACCTTAATATAGTAATGATTTTGTGTGTTATCTTAAACTGACTTTAAATATCACTCAGTCGTCTTCCGCAAAGATGCGCTTCCTACCAAACTTGCTATATCTATTTTATATACTTTGAGCTTTTTCTGGTTTTATAAGTTCCACTTTTAACGCATTTGGAGGAAAATGGGGAAGAATGCAAGATTCAAATAGAATTTTACTATAGCAGAGCCAACCACATAACGGGATAAAACCTGGGACGGGAAGTTTCGGAACTATCGTTTCATACAAAATGTATATGAAAGAGCATAATATCGCGGAGACAAGGACGGGACGTGAACGTACATTTTATATGTAAAAAACTTCCCGTCCCGTCCGTATAAAAACCCGTCACGTCGCGTATGTATGCAATGGCCTTTAGTTCTATACAAAGTGTTCTGAAAACAAGAAAGTAGTTTGCTCAGAATCAACTAGCGATTCGATCGCACTATATTTTACTATAGGTTATATTTTTTCATTTTTATTAACCCATGTCTAAATTATTTATAATACAATATTTGGCGCGTACGCCGCCCCCAGCAAAAAAATTCGAGCTGGAGGCGCGGGCGTAGTGCTTGGAATTTCATAGATAGGTCACCTGACACCTCCAAACTAATGTTGAATAACTTTTAGTATAAATTTTTTTGACATAAAATATATTTTAATCATATTATTATTGTTTATTTTTTTAAATGGGTGTATCAGGTTTTCAGTTAATTCATTAACACGTTGTAGTATCTATACCCGCACTTTTCACGCATATCTGACGGACGTTGCTACATACTCACCACCATCAAAAAGGTTTTAGTCTTAGAGAAATTAAAATTAAAAAAATCCTTAAACTTTAGATCCTTAGATTTGTTTTAAATAAAGTGATTTCCGGTTTTTTGCTCCTCTTGTAAAATTTATTCAGCTGCAATTACTTTGTTTTACCGCAGGGCAGCCGAGTTGGTTTTGCTGACTTGTGTTTGTGCTAAAGCATCTCTTTACAGAAATTATATCACGCCACGGCTCAGTGGACAATCGACACGAACGTTTCAGGTTCGATTCCCGGCCAGTGCACTAACGACCGCATCGCTTTTTCTGTTGCAGGTAATCAGCCTTATCACTGTTACGTTCGCTTGTGTAAGTGAATATATTATGTACAGTGTTATTAAATAGTTATGTATGAAGTACGTGATTAGAGAAACGCTTGTTTAATTACGGACTAGCTTCGATTAGTTCTTAATTCTGATAATTTGAAATTATTATCCCACCAAAAACATTTTCATGTCAAATGATGCCAAGACGAGTCCCTATGACCTGCACTGTCAATAAGTTATCAGATCTCATGTAGAGCCAAACTTATAACTCTACACACCCTAACTCACAAGGCCTAATTTCTCAAACTCTACACCTCAGTCAGAATATGTATGCAATTAAAACTTTATATGTTTGATACCTCTTCCCCTCGGACCGCCGCTAGGTGTGAACGTGCTTATAAACTACTATCAGTTTGTTTCTAATTAATTTTGGCCAAAAAGTGACAGTTAATTTACAACGAAAAATAGGGATTCAGAGCTCGTGAGGAGATCAAGATAAAATATAGTGTGTGATTGTGTTTTGTATACTTACTATACTTAGTAACTCTTAGATATATTCATACACTTGCTATTTCAACCAATCCTGCGCAAGCGCCTATCCAGTGGGTGGGTATAGACAGGGAAGTACCACCCACCTATTATTACCTATTATTTTCTATTATTCTAATGAACCAATTAAATTGATGGCATTTATTTTATTGGAGTATCGAAAGTTGAGAGAATAACACACTACCTGTTGCATCGCCTGCACATTTCTGCGATCCTGGTACCACTCAAGTGTTTGCACTGTGCTACTTTACTGGATTTGCTTACACTGTGCTACTTTACTGGATTTGCGCATTCGTCGTACAATATAAAAAAAAAAAAAGTAAATAAAAATATTATTACCTACTATTTGTTACTGATATCCTAGTAGCATGCAAGACAGCTCGATGAACAAATCGCTTTCCGAGTCAGATATCAGTCAGATAGGCAAGGAGGAGACACCTCCAATGTATGTTTTTCCTCGTACAAAGAGAAGGAGGGAGGAGGATGGAATGTCTTCAGACTTTAGTTCTTTTAAAGACGAAATTAAAAGCATGATATCCACCCTTTTAGCTGATCAGCAAGAATTGAAACAAATTACTCCGGTACTTAAGGAATTACAAGCGACTAATCTTAAAATTGAGGGTTCTATTGCATATTTAGCGGCACAAAATGAGCAACTTAAAAAACAAGTCGAGCAGGTTGAGGCTCAAGCTAAAAAAGACAGAGAATATATTCAGACTCTTGAGAATAAGATCGAGGATTTGCAACAAGGAAGTAGGAAATCAAATTTTGAGATAAAAAATGTGCCGAGGAAAAGTAATGAGAGCAAAGACGACCTTATTGAGATGGTCATGTGTCTGTCCAAAAATGTAGACTGTAAATTTGACCATGGAGATATAAAAGACATATACAGAGTTAAGGTAATGAAAGACGTGAAAAAAAACGGGCCCATTATAGTAGAAACGAATTCTACACTTCTCAAGACCAACTTTATTAAAATGTGTAAGACATTTAACATCAAGCATAAATCCAAGCTTTGCGCCAAGCATCTTGGTTATCGCACACAAGAAGATACCCCTATCTTTGTCTCTGAGCAACTTACTGCTAAGGCGTCGCGTCTACACTTTCTAGCTCGTGATCTAGCCAAGTCTGGAAAGTATAAATACTGCTGGACCGCTTATGGCAAAGTGTATATCAGACAAAATGAAAACTCGCCAATTATTACAATTAAATCTGAAGCGCAAGTTCACCAACTCGCACGAAGAGACTGACTAGATTTATTTGAGTTTATGTTATGTTGTTTTCTCTTGAATTCTTTTAGGTTATTGTTTTTCTCAAGTGTTGCAAAAATATCGTACATTTATGACTTCAAGTATTTTGGCACGATTCTTCTAAAGCTCAAAAACAGGCAAATACGCATAAACAAACACACAAACTCATCTCCTGACGAATATTATAATCTTCATACTCTTTTAAACCAGGCACTCACTAACGTACAGTATAATCTCATTTTATTTTTTCATTTTATCCGTCATCGTACTTTTAAAACTCACAATGTTATCCTCCCGCTACATTTACACTATTTAGAAACACAAGATTCAAAAACAAATTTTGCCGTTCAATTGTCAAGAATGACATTGAAATGTGGAGTTAACTTTCAGTCTTACATTAACTTGTTTACAACTGGGTTACTAAATGGATAGTACAACCAACACCTTGAATGAAATAGACGACTCTTGTATAGCAGAATCTTTTAGCTGTGATATCGAAAACTTGTCAGATTACATACTTGTTGAAGAAGAGAACTTGAAAATTTTTTGTCAAAATATAAGAAGTGTATACAGCAATCTTGATGACCTGCTATTAACCTTAACCAATTTAAAATTTGACCCAGATATCTTAATACTAACGGAGAGTCACCTAAATACCAGTAAACCTATCCCGACAGTTCAGGGTTACTCATCTCACCATACAACTCACCACTTAAATAAAAATGATGGTGTTGTAGTTTATGTTACAAATAAATATAAATTTCACGTAAATGAAATTATTTTAGATCAGGCCTCATGCTTAGAAATTAACATTAACAATACAATAATCTTAGGTATTTACCGTTCCCCGTCTAATTCCAATCCTGATTCTTTTCTAGGTTCTCTTAATTCATATCTTGATACTATCATGAAACGCAAATGTATTATACTGACCGGAGATTTAAATATAAATTTAATACCCTCTTTAAATGAACAATCTCAAGAACGAACTAATAGAATCAACTATTTGGGTATGCTTGCTATGCACGGATTGATGCTGGGACACTCCTTTCCAACGAGATTAAATAACTGTCTGGATCACCTAATGATCAAGCTTAACAAGGAAAAAAATTTGGCTAAAGTCGCTGTCCTTAATACAACCATAACTGATCATGCACTATTATTCCTAAATCTAATATATAAAAGTGATTTTCCACAAAGGTCTCAGAAAGCAAAAACTATAACTAATTACGAAAATGCGCGTGTCAGTTTAAACGAGAAAAATCTTGCTGAATTAATGTCTTGTAACGATCCTAATACTCTCGTTGAACTATTGATAGCTAAAATCTCAAATTCTCTGCAAGAAAATACTAAAATAGTAACTATACCCAAGAAAAACCGTTGTTTAAAGCCGTGGATAACGCCAGGTGTACTACGCTGTATAAAGCACAGGAATAGTCTGCAGAAACAACTACAGAAAGACAGTAATAATGAAGTTCTAGCGCTTACATATAAAAGGTACCGTAATTACTGTACAAATCTTATTAAAAGACTTAAACGCAACTATGAAAGGCAACAACTGGCACAATCTACTAAAAATAGTAAATGTTTGTGGAATAATATTAAAAGTATAGCAAATATTAAGCAAACTAAAACAGGTAATACAAAATTGTTGGAATTGGAGTCATCTGGCATTGATTCGGTTAATTCTGTTAATGATTATTTTGCAAATATTGGCAAGCGGCTTGCAGAAGATATCTCAGCTAATCAAACACTTAACATCATAGATCGTAACAATGATACTTGCATAGGCGATGCTCATTTATCTTCCTTTGTCTTGGTTGAAGTGGACCCAATGGAGGTCAATGAAATTATTCTAAGTTTAAAAGCCAGCAGTGCCCCAGGATGCGATAACATTCCCACTAAATTTATTAGGCTGGCGAGGCAAGAACTTAACCCAATAATGGTTCATTTGACTAATCTTTGTTTTAACCAAGGTGTATTTCCCCTTCTTTTGCAAAAATCTATTATTACTCCTGTTCACAAGGGTGGGGCCAGAGACGATGTTAACAATTATAGACCGATTTCTGTTTTATCTACTATTTCAAAAATAATAGAAAAATTATTAAATAAGAGACTAATAGACTATTTAAACAAATATGAAATTTTATCAAACTTCCAGTATGGTTTTAGACAGGGAAAATCCACGGAAGATGCTATAGCAGCCATTACTTCTCTTATTGTGGATAAACTAGACAGTGGTAAAAAATGTTTGACTGTTTTTCTTGACATGAAAAAGGCCTTCGACACCGTCTCTGTCCCCATCCTTCTACGTAAACTAGAACATATAGGAATAAGAGGTATTCCTTTAAAATTGTTCTGTGAATATCTGTCTAATCGCACTCAGAGGGTTAGGGTCGGACAATTCATCAGTGATGACTTAAATATTGCATTTGGAGTACCGCAGGGAAGCGTGCTTGGGCCTACATTATTTTTGATTTATATAAACGATCTCTGTAATATAAAGGTTGGGGGTGCCCAAGTGTTCTCGTACGCGGACGACACGGCGATTGTGTTGGCTGGAGATGATTGGGACTCTGTTCGTGGGAATACAGAGACAGCATTGTATAAGGTTTCTTGCTGGCTTAGAGCTAACTTACTTTCTTTAAATACACAAAAAACCAATTTTATGACTTTTTCTCTAACTAGTAAAACACAACCTAATAACAGTTTCACTATTAAAATACATCAATGTAATAATAGCAATGACCCTAATTGTCAATGTCCTAAAATAAACAAAGTAGAAAAGACTAGGTACTTGGGAATTATGTTGGACCAACGCCTGACTTGGTATAATCATATTGAACTGGTGTGCTGTCGCATTAGGAAATTAACGTGGATATTTAAATTACTAAGACATGTAGCAGACCGTACCTTACTTAAGGCTCGTGGTGTCGCCAACGACCTTGGGCGTTGAGGCGTGGCCTAATTTTCTCGCCCCCGCTACCCGCACCCAAACATCGCGCGATAATGTACGTAGGGTCAGTGGAACAGTTATCGGCACTCCATCAAATCTATCATTATTTTAATTGATATTACATTGAGTCATGCAAATATTTTTATATCGTATTTTTTATGTTTTATTTTAATACTTTAATAATGAAGGTAAATAATTATTGATGTTTATTTTTATTATATTGTAATTTTACTATAAAGGATTAATGATATCAAATTCGTAGTTAAATAGGTAGTTAAATTAATTTATTATTTTACAATTTAGTACTTATTTAGTACAATTTAGTACCTATACACAAATTGATTTTTTTCGTTTCACATATTTAGTGTACCTATTTGGTACCTTTAGGTACCGAATTTATTTTTAATTTATATCGTCCCAGAAAAAAGTAGTAGACTAATCAAAATTTTCGCCGTAAGAAAACATATTTGCTGTAAGTAACAAAACACCAACTTTTCACCAGAAACATTTTTTTTATAAAATTGAAAATAAAGCAACTTTTTAACAAGAACTGACAGAATTATGATTTTTTTTGTACATAGTTTTGTTAAGTTAAGGGTGCGCTCCGCCAGATTATGCAGCTCTTATCCGATAGAGGCCGCGGACGGCGCCATAAAGAGTTTTCTCAATTTACAGAGAATCACAAGGTTAAAAAATAGATTTTGATGATGGCTGCGAGAGGATGAGTGTTTAATACATCTTTAATTTAAAATTTTTATATGGCTTTACGCGCATTATTATCCTTTAACTACACGAAAATATCGAATAACTGGCCGAAACGTAGTCACACACACATACAAATCGATTAATACTAGACGATTAGGATTCGTAATTTGGCTACCTCAACAAGAGTCTCGGTGGTGTGCGTCTTTTTTTGTAAACTATGAATCGTGAAAATCTTGTGTTCAAACCTTAGATTTCGATTCCACTTTTTGACCACGTGATCACATAGATATGACGAAAACATGAAGTTCGAGTACCAACACGACGGGTCTGTAACTTGTATTTTCCGAGATATAGGCTATCTAACATTTGATCACGTGATCACATAGATATGACGAAAACATGAAGTTTGAGTACCAACACGATGGGTCTGTAACTTGTAGTTTCCGAGATATAGGCTATCGAAAATTTGACCACGTGATCACATATGTAGATATGACGAAAACATGAAGTTTGAGTACCAACACGATGGGTCTGTAACTTGTAGATTCCGAGATACAGGCTATCGAAAATTTGACCACGTGATCACATAGATATCACGAAAACATGAAGTTTGAGTACCAACACGATGGGTCTGTAACTTGTAGTTTCCGAGATATAGCCTATCGAATATTTGACCACGTGATCACATAGATATGACGAAAACATGAAGTTTGAGTACCAACACGATGGGTTTGTAACTTGTAGTTTCCGAGATATAGGCTATCGAAAATTTGACCACGTGATCACATAGATATCACGAAAACATGAAGTTTGAGTACCAACACGATGGGTCTGTAACTTGTAGTTTCCGAGATATAGCTTGTTGAAAATTTGACCATGTGATCACATAGATATCACGAAAACATGAAGTTTGAGTACCAACACGATGGGTCTGTAACTTGTAGTTTCCGAGATATAGGTTATTGGAAATTTGACCACGTGATCACATAGATATCACGAAAACATGACGTTTGAGTACCAACACGATGGGTCTGTAACTTGTAGTTCCGAGACTATATCTCGTATATTCAATTTTTTTTTTTGTAAAGCCTATAGCTTTACAAAAAAAAAATTGAAGGTATGAAAAAATTGCATCACGTCGTCACATAAGACACAATAAAAATATTATTTTCATTGCATCGGAGAATTTGGAGATAAACGCTGAATTTTATCACCCCAGGCCGAGATACAACCTTTCGAAAATATGGTCTCTCTCTTTTACTCATCGTGAAAACAAGAAAGAGATAGCAAGAATTTATTCAACACAAAAATATAAAATACTTTTACCCGTAAGTTACGTTATACCTCATCGTACGTGACGCAGAACCAAAACGTCTTTTCCAACTTTCCACAAGTTATTTGTATTCGCTTCGGCTACTAATAGGTACCTACTACATCAGTAATAGGTATATTTTCAAATACAATTCTAAATTATCTTGGTAGGCAAAATTGTCAAAACTCACGGCACAACGCCGCGCCACCTTGTGATCCTTTTGGAATTCACTACAAACTACTGCATTCGGGGGACTTGTCAGTCTACAGCCTAACTACAGCTGTTTATAGACCGGGCCGCCATTTTCGTACACTTATAAGTGTATTCGTTCTCTCACACAAGCAAAGGTTCGACCGAAATTTAATTCATTTTGAAATGATTGTAATTATGTTATTTCTTCACTATAATATGCAAAGATTTTGGGCTGTGCGTTATCGTAACAAGTAGTAGTATTTTATTAATTGAAGTCTAATAAATAAAAACAGGCGGAATGCCTTTAATATAGCTACGGCAGTTTGTATGAAAACTAGACCTTTAGACCCACCTTAATGTTAGTTGCAATTAAAATATTTTCACTAAAGTTACAAGGAAACAGGTTTTACTACTTACAGCATTCTTCGATTTGTATGCAGATAGAAAATTGCTGTATATTTTCCGATATCTAAAATGCTGTAGCTGTATATTTTTATTTTTATTAATTTATTGATTAATTTAGTAAAAGAAAGTAATAAAACAAAAATGTGTTTATAAAATTGCCTTTTGTTACAAAAAAATACAATGAACCAATAATTAAAATTCAGTGAAGTCCAGTTGCCCAACTTTTTGCAGCTTTTTTTTTCGTGGCATTTTTGATGTCGCTACCTTATTTTGCTCACAAAATTAATTTGGCGTAACCAAGCGGATTGCGACAGCGCGACGCACAGCCTACCCGTTTGAATGCCAGCGCCAGACTGACTCCCGTCGCCCGCGCACGGACCCGCTCGTGACCATTTGTAGTGAATGTGGTATAAAAAACATTTCGTCAAAACTATGTATTATTTTGGAACGATAAATGCTCAGTTTTAAGTTAAACAAGTTAGCAATCTTTTCCTGAAAGAATCGTGAAATTATCACTTGTAGTTTAGAAGCAGTAGCGTATTTCAAGTTGAAAACAGCTTCATTTCAATGTTTTTTTTTGAATAGTATTTTGTAGACTACAATTTATTTAAATGCTCAGATTGAAGTTCATATATCAATCTTTAATATATGTTAATTCTGGAATCGTCAGTAGGCTAATTTATGAGCTTTAGGGCCTCAAAAATGATCGTTTCACGACTCCATGCACCTTAACCGGATTTATGTTGCTCTCGTACAATCGATAATATGTTACTGTATCCCGATATGGGGCGGAGCACTGAAATCTAAATTTCTAGAGGTAGAAAGATCGCAACGTTTTCTTCTAAAAGTGATGTACTTTAAACCCTTTTTGTATCCCACAAGCAGCCTATATAAACTCTGTGATCTGTTAACAGTAAGGAAGCTTTACATTCTTAACTGTATTCTAAAAAAACATAAATCCGTAGAATTTGATCCTGATATTTTAACTAAACGACGTAACGATCTCATTTTTGAAAGTAAAAATATTAAAACTTCCTTTGCAAGTCATCAGTACACAGTACAATCTATTTATCTCTACAATAAAGTAAATAAAATTCTGAAAATATACCAAAGAACTCATCACGACTGCAAGTTGACTCTAACTGAATGGCTTAAGACTCTTTCCTACGATGAAACAGAAAAATTACTTCGTATAGCTCATTAACTTACATATTTCCCCTCTATTCATTTGTAACAACCACATGAAAATCTGGTCGGAAGTTTTTGAGTTTTGTAAAGTGTGGCGGTGGCGGACATTCACTCATACACTCACACACATACACAAATACATATTCGCGCACACAAACTCACACATACAAATACACACAAGCACAGTCATACACACAAACAAATCAAGCCTACTGAAAATGAAGGTTTGATGGGTTAGGGAGAAGTGGAAAAAAATAAAAATAAAAAATAAATAAATAACTAATGTTACATACAATTATATTTATATAAATATATATCTGTATGAGTTAATTAATTATAAGGCTTTAGTTTTATAAATGTTTTGGATGGCTATGGAAGAGTGGGACCTACTGGCACAAGTATAAAAAATGCTTAAAAGTAGGTCCCAATAACCGTTTGTAACGACTTTTTATAAAATAATAAATATTTTTGATTTTTTTGATTTTTTTGATTTTTTTGATAAGTCCGCTATTGAACATAACCCGAGAATTTCGTTTATCTGCTATAACTCAAACTTAAGTTGTAAGGGTTCAAAAAAACGACGAAGCGCTTCGAGAAAAGATAGGTAGTGCTCCCGCTTCACTTGACTCGTCTTGGCGGGGGCACTGCCGTGCCCCCAGAATTTGTTTATTACGCTTTCACGGCTCAACTACTCAACCGATCACCACGAAATTTTGCATTCTTGTCGTCAGTGGTACAAAGAAGGACACAGGGTATTTTTTATATAGAAATTCCCGCGGGATCTCCGATATTAACGCGAGTGAAACCACAGGGAATAACTAGTTATATTATGATCACTAAATATGAAGAAATATTGCAACTTGGGGTCTTGATTTACGACTAATATTTCAGTCCCTGGTACCTATTAGCATTAACAAACTGACCTTCGATAAGCAGCATTGATACCTAGTTAATTGAAATAAAAAATATGATCTTTCATCTGATAATAAATGTCACTTGGTCAGATTACGGATACTGTTTTGTAATGTTGGTAGCTACTTGGCATCACAATATACTATTAGCGAATCATAGAACCGATATTATTGATCAATTTTTTTTATGTACGTTTTGAATTATGTTACGCTATAATAATGCGTTTATTTGTAATTAATACAGAGTTCTTAGCCTATACATATACCAAAAATAAATAACATAACATGACGAAAAATCCTTATGTAGAATAGCTACAGGTTGATGACCTGAGCTCTAAACTAAGCGAGCTTGTATCATAGAGCCCAGGGACCTTCCACTCCTACTGTTGGTGAACTAGGTCAAGGGTCAGACGTCAGTGTGTGTGTGTGTGTGTGTGAGTGTGTGTGTGCGTGTGTATGTGCGTGCGTGTGTGTGTGTGTGTGTGTGTGTAAGCGTATAAAGGAAGAAGAAAGAGTAAGAGTGTTAAGTATGAGGGTGAGATTGTGTGTAGTGAATATATCTATATTTCCCCACCAAAAATTGATTAATGTGTTTGTTCCTACATTTAGGTAGTTTCTAACAGTAGTTAATTATCGCATATTTGGTGAAAATTGCTGGTGGCGATTCCTTTTCCCTGAGTTCCCTGACCCCTATACCAAGGTGTATATGTGCAAAATTTAATGACGATCGGTTGACTAGTTAAGGCATGAAGCGAAATAGACAAACTCACATTTATATATTTACTGGCTGTGCTCCGCGGTTTCATCCGCGGTAATTTCAGAGTTTCCGCGGGAATTTCGGAATAAAAGGTATCCTATGTCCTTCTCTGTACCCCTGACAACGTGCATGCCAAATTTCATCCAAATCCGTTCAGCCGTTTTTGCGTGATTGAGTAACAAACATTCAAACATCCACACTTTCACATTTGTAATATTAGTAGGATAGTCTCAGTTTAACTTGTTCAATTTATCGCTTTGTACATATGTAACAAAACCTAATGTCTTAGGGTAGGTACCTACATCTTTAACCTCTAAAACATTGCGAAAACGAGGTCATCCGCTCTTTACATCATAGTTCATTAAACAAAAAACAATAGCATCTAAAATGTTGCAAAGGATAGCTGCTGTTTGCCATAGAATTCGGCACACACCATAAAACAACACGTAAGGCCATTATAACGCAACGAATATGCCAAGAAGGAAACATGCAAGGCCCCATTAGCTTCTTTTATTGTCCATCTTATCCGAAATACCTAATAGTGAGAAATATTTTTTCTATTATTTGTTTCTATAAATCCGGAACAGTAGAATGTTATTCGACCGCAGATGGTCCGCAGTGTGTTTTTAATAGGTCGCGCTTATTGACTTATGAAGTCAATTTAATAAGTAAGCAATAGAAAAATTTTCTTTAACTTTTTTATATAACAAGCTTTTATTCAAATGCACATAAAATCTATACAATATATATAAAATGCTTTGTCCTGAATGACTGACGGATCAACGCACAGCCTAAACCGCTGATCGTAGAGACCTGAAACTTGGAGAGTGTGTTCTTTGTATGATGTAGGCATCCGATAAGAAAGGATTTTTGAAAATTCAACCCCTAAAAGGATGAAAAGGGGATGAAAAGTTTGTATGGAACAATTCCGCGGGAACTCCGAAATTACCGCGGATGAAATCGCGGGGGACAGCTAGTAGTATTATATTATCTGTGGTGGAACCAATGCTGGTATAGTATCGAATACCTACCGTCAGATAATCCGAGGCGATGTTTCCGCTTCGAATCCGACACCGCAAAAACATGGCGTCTTTTAAAGTCGCATTGTCTGTTGCCGAGGCACAATGGACCACAAATATTCAAGAGTTTACTGGAACGCGTCGTGTTCTTCCACTAGCTGCAGCCATCGGTTTCACCTGCGGGAATTTCTCGACCCTCAGAGAAACTGTATTGTGGCAAAATATATAAAAAAAATATTTATTAGCTTCACTTCAAGCTTAACGATTGAATGTAGCAAATTGTAACCAGCCTTATATGGCATCTATCTTTGACTAAATAAATCCTTAATATTAGAAATACCTACATTCATCCATATCATCATGAAATTTTGCATACACATTGTAAGGGGTACAGAAAAGAACATAGGATTATTAACTTTATTACGAAATTACCACAAGAGAAACCGCGAGGAACAGCTATAGGAACAAAATAAAAGAAAAAAGTTTGTACCTACACTCTATTATCTCGAATTACCTACCGGGTACTAGAGAAAAGAACATTAAACAAGGTATACTTATCTATTACTAGTTGTGCCCCGCGGTTTCACCCGCGTTAATTTCAGAGTTCCCGCGGGAATTCCGGGATAAAAAGTACCCAATGTGTTAATCTGATATATAAGCTATAATATTGTAAAGTTTCATTTAAATCCATCCAGTAGTTTTTGCGTGAAAGAGTAACAAACATCCATCCTTACAAACTTTCACGTTTATAATATTAGTAGGATGTAGTAGTAATACAATAATATGTAATATAGAGGGTACTCTATATTACATATTATACGAGTAAATACCTACCTATTAGTTAACGAAATCGCAGGCATCAGTGATTACTTAGCCAATCGGTCATCATACTGCATAAGTAGGTACGTATGTGTGTTTGTACGAAACCAGTAAACGGCGTCCGTTCCACACAAGTTGGTGTGCGAGATAGGCAACGACGCGTGTCGCGCTGTGTGTGGCTCGATTGCTTTTGAACGTGGTATTAGCTGAAACCGGATTTGGGAGAAAATTATTATAGCTCATATAGGTTTATCACTATACCTACTTACTAGCTGTCTGCGGTTTCACCCGCGATAATTTCTGAGTTCCCGCGGGGATTCCAGGATAAAATATACGTATAAACCTTCCTCTTTTATCACTCTATCTATTCGTACAAACCGCATGAATATCCGTTCAGTAGTTTTTGAGTTTACGGCGAAAGGCGCGATAAATTCAAAAACATCAACGGATTTTCATGCGGTTTTCACCAAGCTAAAGTAATTCATGAGAAAGGCTCAGGTACCTATATAATTTGTCAAGGTTTTGTGTAAATTCGTTGAAATATAGCGATGAATGTTGGAAGTTTCGGAAAAAGTCAAGCCGCTTACGTATATGTAGTACTTACTAATATTATACATGCGATGAGTTTGTTCTATTGTTTATTTGTATGTTACGCTTTCACGCCTTAACGGCTCAACCGGTCACCATGATTCTGCATGCACGTTGTCAGGGGTACAGAGAAGGACATAGGGTACTTTACCTCAGAACTCCCGCCGGGACACTGAAGTGGGGGATAGCTAATTTAAAAATAATCTTTATAAATAAAAATGAATGTTTGTATGTCTGTCCTCTATTCGAAATCATTGGTCCGATTGTGATGAAACTTTGGCGGGTTGTTCTGCCTGCGTCCGCAAAGGTTCCTGACGCCAAAAACAACGCGTGTGAAACCGCGGGGCACAGCTAGTTTATACATAAAATGCAATAACCAAAAGTAGTAAGTGTGTCGCAACAAAATGGCTACCAGGTCAGCATAAGCCGGGAACCATGATTTATCGCGACCATAAACTCCGACTCCCCCATTCTTTTAACCTGTTTAGCGCTGGAACCTGTCGATACGATCTCTGCCAACAGCTTCCTCCGCAGATGTGTTCCCATTAGTTGTGTGTTTCGTGTTACAACACAGCGAGGTGAGCTCACAAAGAGAGCAATTAACAAATACGCTGCCATTGTTCTTATTGATGTTTGCAAGCGAGCCGCTAATGATGTGCGATGTGCGAGGTCTCTATAATGTAGTCCAAAGATGGTCTTTCGCACATAACGAAGTGCGTGACTGTTGGTTTTTGTTTTGGTAAAAATCCAAGGCAAAGGAAACTAAGTCCAAAGCCACAAGTCAGTGGATTAACAAAGAAAAAAAAAAATTGGACACGTATTTTTCTTTTTTTACATCACCACCACCAATAATTTCGATGTTAGACATCTTTAACAGACATCCCGCGACGGATCAGTGTTTTTTATTATATAACTGACACACTAAATAGAATTTTGATATTTGTGGGAGCTTCCGGGTTGCTGCTCGGTAATAAAACTCAGGAGTTGGTATCACTTAGGTTTTAATTGTTCTAGCCGGCAAGAGTTTTCTGTTATGACATCTGTCAAACACACGACGCCCCAGGAGGGTGCGTTCTGAAACCTGTGTAAGGCGAAACGTCACGTATTCATACCCCAGCAACATGCCTTTAGAGTCGTGTTCAAAGACACATAGATACCTACATAACTAGAGTAACGTGTAGTAAATAACATAGTGAAAGTAATGGGTTTAACGCGTAACCACGGTATGACCGAGACGTGGGTTCTATGTTCATTAACTGAGAAACGACCGACACATATTATTATACCCTGCCCCCTTAACCAAGTTGACAATATACAACGGAAACTGACTTATAAGCAAGACTCGTGCCTGCTAGACTGCTCGGTAGATGGAGCCAGCGGAGTAGAACTGTACAATTTCAAACCAAAATCCAAACTTTCCGCGGTCACCGTACGGTATGTGGGCGTCCACGTAAAAAGGTACCAGCAGTGGGGTGTTGAGTTAAGACTAGATTCGGTATCTAGAATAGTTAATTGATATAGTAAGGACTGAGAAAATATTCAAAAACTAGGACAGTTTTTTTTTTACAAACGTTTGAAGTTGAAACTTTGAAAAGGCTTGACTTGTGAAAAAGCATTTTAAAAGTTTGTGTGAAATAAAAAAACACACTTCTACTTGCTTATTACATAGATTTTTATATATTACTAGCTGTGCCCGCGGTATCCCCCGCGGTAATTTCGGAGTTCCCGCGGGGAATTCCGGGAAAAAAGTAGCCCAAGTTACTACTTATAACATTAGCTATCCGTGAGTGAAAGTCCCGTTAAAATCTGTCCAGCCGTTCCAGAGATTAGCCGTAATAAACAGACAGACAGACAGACAGAGAAAAAATTTTAAAAATGATTTTTTGAGTTGATGTGAGTATCGTATATACTTTTATAGGTATGCATTTAATGAAATGCTATCAATTTGAAATCACAAACAGACCCTTAAATTTTATTTAAATGTCTACACATGAAAAGTGTAAAAACTTTTACCTTTTTTTTTAATTTAAATACTCAGAAAAAAAACCTCTGTTTATAGTAAAAACACAATATCTATAAGTATAGCAAATACTGCAGGACATTTCTATTTGGTGTAATTAGTACAGAGTACTCGGGTAATTTAGGTCTTAGAATAAGGTATAGGATAGGTACTTTCATAAATCATCCTGATAAGAAAAGTCCCTGCGGAAATTCCTAGAGAGTCACGCGAGTGAAACCGCGAGGCGAGCTAGTAGTTGACTAAACGCACCGTACGCACAGACGGACCGACACGCCGCTTTCTCGCGGTCAAGCGCTGTGTACCAATTAGCAAGTGAGGCGCAGAAAGTGTCCGTTTAGTACTTAATACTATGTATCATAATACTATACGTTACCACTTACCGGATTGTGGTGATGAAGACGAAATAGCCACACTCCCTGGAGATTCGCAACTCCCTCGGGAACTCTGTGATTAGTCATAATGAAAGTTGTCGTCGCTACGTGGAAAAAATTGTTCAGGTATAAGTTTAGTCTTAGTTTGTTATTTTAGAATAGAATAGAATAGAATAGAATAGAATAGAATAGAATAGAATAGAATAGAATAGAATAGAATAGAATAGAATAGAATAGAATAGAATAGAATAGAAAAAAGTTTATTTGATACCATAAAGATAAAATAAGTACAATCGTGAGACTTAAACTAGAATAGTTGGTACCAAAATGGCTACCATTTTTTAACATTTTTATTTTTATTTTTGTTCTGTAGGTATGTTGATTTGTGTTGTCTCTTTTTGCTTTAATATTTCTTTCTTTCTTTTTTCTTCCTTTTGTTTTTCATGACAGAAGCAAAAAATTCGAAAAAAATATTGAGTACCTAGGTACATCCATGTGTATTATACAATGTGTTAATGAATTAACTGAAAACCTGATACACCCCAGTTAAAAAAATAAACAATAATATGATTAAAATATATTTTATGTCAAAAGAATGTATACTTTAAAAGTTATTCAACATTAGTTTGGATGTGACCTATCTACGAAAATCCAAGCGCCTACGCCCGCGCCTACCGGTTCGAATTTTTTTGTTGCGGGCGGAGTACGCGCCAAATATTGTATTATAAATAATTTAGACATGGGCTAGTAAAAATGAAAAAAAATCATCTATATTAAAACATAGTGCGATCGATTCGCTAGCTGATTCTGAGCAAACTACTTTCTAGTTTTCAGTTAATTCATTAACACGTTGTACAGGTAACAATTTTAAAAAAGTTTCGCTACATATAAATCTATTTAATTCCACACTAAAACGCTTGCATCGCGGAAAGAAACAAATGCCGAAAACGATTACAGCTAAGGAAATAGGTATTTATTAAAAAAAAACAGTGAAATATTTTTCCCAATGCGAGAGATCCGGTCGTTGCATTGCAAGAAGATTAAGAGAAAAAGAACACAATATGAGGCAAAAGTATAAGCTATTGTTGCGTCATAAACGCATAAGTAATATTACTATAACATATGGAACTAGTATACTGACATTTCCATAATAGATGCCATTTATACAGTATGCATTCTTACGTCGCGTAGGTAACATAATGCACAAATGTTTAGATAAATAGTGTGAATCTTCACACGTACAATGCAAAAAAAAAACTAAGATGACCCACTTTCCAATATAACAATTTCCTTATAGAAATTAGAATAAAATAATTGTTATCATCAACAAGAAACATAAAACTACGGTGTCAAAACAACTATGACAGATGGCATGCAGTAGTGCTAAAAGTTGCGCAGATTGAGTTATGTAAAAATAATTTTTATATCACTTTACAAGAGGTCACACAAAAATTTATCCATTATAAAATAGGTACGTATAGTTACACAACATTCAGCAAAAAAGTATTTTAAAACAAACAACTTACTATTTCATTTCTGCGTAATAAAATATTACATTAATAATAGTCATTTCATAATAATAATTTCATTAATTCAATAAGTTTAGAAAACACCTAACGAAATTTATACTGCACACTTCTTCCCAAAATATACAAGGTTTCAAACGATCACTCGTTTGACGAATCGAAAAATAAGGTGACTTCACTCTAAATCCAATATGGTGGACTAAGGTTTTTATGCTTTCCTATAATATGTGTATCAAAAATGATATTAAATGAAAGGACTTGCTGACAATATCTCGAAAAATAAGTGACGTCACACTAATTCCAATATGGCGAACAAGACTTGTTCCGGATTATAATATAGCTTATGTTGCGCCTGAGCAACTTATCTAGGGATTCAACACGTTCCTCTTTTAACATTGTATCCTGCATACATTGTACTTAACCATTTTCATGTCTTCTATTTCAGATGGCGCATTCTAGCGTGCACTACTGGGCAGCTTGCTTCATCGCTCTCCTGGTGTTGACGTCATCGGCCGAGAAACAGACAAGATGGTCGCGCCAGATCAGCTCCTACACATCAGACATAGGCGAATGGGTGCCACTGCCAGGCCCTATCGACAGAGCAGACGAAGAACCCCAGATAAGACGGAACGCTCAGTCCGTTGCTGAACCCAGGATTTTAGCTGAGCCTTTCCCAGGATTGCCACAGCAAGGCGGGTTCAATCAGGAGTCGTTCCCATCGAGGGCTTTCTTCCAATCGCCATCAAACAAACAGTTGTTTCTGCAGAGTATGCCAACAGTGCCATTGGCTCCACAGAACTTTCTGACAGACTCCGGTTTTGGCCACAGCATCAGATTCGGTTTAGCACAGCCTAACTTTCCTCTTAGTCAAGGCTTCATTGCCCCGCAGTTCCCCTTCGATGGCCAAGTGAAAGCGAGACCACAACCACATAGCAACCCTATTCAGTTTGAGCCTACACCAAAAGCAAGTCTGTCTTTATCACCCCAAGCAAAACCGTTTGTCAGTCCAACACAAAAGACTAAGCCAGATACACCGAAATTTGTCGATGGATACCGTCTTGAGAATGCAAGCAGTAATTTCGCTTATGAGAAGAGGCCTCAATCGCTGCAGAAATTAAAGTTTGAGAACTTTAATAGAACTCCTGTACCTTCACCAGGTCCAAAACAAGAAATATCACAAAATAAACCTAAAATTGAAAGAGAAGAAGTTCAATTATTATACGTTCCTGTGGAATCTTTAAACAGAGGTCAATTCAACTTTAAAGCTCCGTCGATCGCGCCACCACCACAACTGCTGAATACGAATTTGTTTTCTCAAACTGTGCCCAGGCCCGATCAAATAGCAAAACAGACTTTCACATCAGATTTTCAAAGACCATTCGGCCAAAACTACAACTTCGGTCAAAATTATTTCTCAAATTTCAATACGCAATTTAAAGATTTCAACCAAGCTCCAAAATTCTCAACTTTTGTGTCACCGTTTACGACACTTGCACCAACGACACCGAAACCAAAGAAACTGAAGCCTCATCAACCACCTTTAGCTGTATTCTTAGTTCACGATTCAAAGAAAAGTGATCAAATAAAAGTTGGAGATGTTTTGACCTCTTTGAAAAACGCCAAGACTATTGCTGTGCTAGATTCAGTTACTAACTTGAACGCGCCTAAAGTTTTCATTGGACCAGCATCTTTAACACCACCGGAAAACTTCGTGAAATTTGAACTGCCGTACTTATCCAACATAGATAACAGCGATAGAAAACTACGTCAGCTGCCGTTCTTCGTCGCACCATTAAGCTACAATACTCCAGATGGTTTCGCAAAGATTCCTTTCCCGTCTCCCCATGTGGGATCAGTTGTGGTGAATTCACAAATAAAAGAGGCAGTAACACCAACAACTTCATTCACTCCTTCAGCTCATGTTTCTCCTAATGCCTACTCAGTTTCACCTCCACCATACCAACAGGAGAAAGTGGTAACGCAGAAACCTAATTTTGTATATTACTCTACAAGCCCACCAGCTCCTAAAACCACTCCTCCTACAAACTATCACCCATCTACTTTCTACTCTTTTGAACCTCAAACAGTTACGTCATTTAGAACTCAAGAAAGTAACGGTGCCACAGCAACACCGCAGGGATCCTTCTTCCTAGGAAATCAATACAATCCCTCACAATACGTTAAGTTCCCATCTGAGCCCCAATACAATTCGCCAAATGCAGTTAAAAATCAAAATTTGCTTCAGCAATCTCTTCCAAAACCTAGTACGACTACTACAAGACCTACCAAGCCTCCTACTACGACTACTACTACCACAACTCCATCACCTTCAACATACCCAAGCAAACTGCTTGAAACTCATAATCCCTATTCCATTAACCACGCTTTTCACTTAAGTACTCCGATAGACTATCATAACTTTTTCGAAGAATACAAAGAAAGCTATGGAAATCCTGGACTCACCCCTTCTTCTTCTTCTGCACCTCAGATAAGCTCGACGTCACCATCGCCTAAAGCTGAAGAGAATGTATCAGAAAGACAGTATCAGCAGCAATCTACGCCAAACTATTTGCAAAATTACAGTCCAGAAATACATTATGAAACAGAGAAACAAAATTCAAGGCATCCTGTATATCACCCTAATACTTACACTGTCAGACCAGAGATAACTACAACAATCAAAAACAATCATATTCAAACTAGAAAACCAACTCAGACTGATAATAAATACAATGCACCGACTTACGATGACTATTTAAGCCACTCCGAAATTCAAACACCAAAACCAACCAGCAAATACTCAGAAGAGAAACGTCAAGAGCCTCCGGCTGAAACCTACGACATAGATTTCCAATCTACTCAAGCTCCACATCTTACAAACCATTATGAAACCAATCAATATTCAAATGAAGGAAAAGAATCAATTGAAACAACAACTGTCACAACTACTACGACAACTAAAAGATCTCCTATCAGAAATAGGGGCCGTCCTAGATACACATCACCAAAATCTGATTCTAATGAAAGTACTCAAAGACCTATAGTCACACGCCGACCATTAAGAGAAAGAAAACCTTTAACCAACAGATCAAGACCCACTTATGAACCCAACAAGATCAGCACCGAAAGAACAACAAAATCGTCAACCAATACTAATGAAAGCACAACCAAACCATACAAAAATAGAACCCGCGGACGTGTACAATATAAACAGTCTGAATCTGATCAAATTTTTGATAAACCAAGCCACACTAAGGATAATGACCTAGCTTACCAAAGAGATATCCTACATCAAAATTATCCGGTGACTTTAATGGAAAGAGCTAGTACTCACGATATTGAAGCTATAACAGAACCCATACCTAAATTATCATTAAGCACGTCCTTTGAATCTAGTCCAGTGTCTGAAGATACCGATAACGCTTATACTAATGAGAAAGTTTCTGTATCTCAACAATTTGATAAAACTGAGTCCAAGGAAGATATCATAGCTAATAGTAAATACGTTTCTCCAGAAGCAAATACTGAAAAGACTCTACAAAGTGTATCATCCACCCAAAGTGATGATTATATTTATCATTCTAGAAGCAGTTTAGCTCCAGTAGAAGCTATTTCTTCATATGGAGAAACATCCCTAGAAGATGACAATAGTTATTCAAAACAAACTACAACTGAACAGAAACCTAGTACACCTGAAATTATTTCTTACGCAACAGAACCCATTGCCCCTGCTACGGAGCAAACTATACCTAATTACTCTGTAAATGTTTATCATTCATCTGATAATGAAGAAGAATCAACCACATCTCAGAACATTGAAATCACCAAATTATCAAGTCAAGAATCAAATCGTCAAAGCGACGAAACAAGTCACGAAGCACATAGTGTTCAAACGACTCCATCTTACAACAGAGTTCGAGTACGCCCGGGAGTCATCAGGCAATATCATCAAGCTTCGTCAACTGAATCATCTAAAACTAAAAATGATAGAAGGAAAGCACAAGCAGTTACGCATAGACCAGCGTTCATTAATAGACGAACGACAATGCGTATAGAAGAAATTGAAGCAGATTTGAAAACTAAACAAATTCACTCTCGTCCTGAGTTCCAGGATTATAGACAACCAATTTATAAACCAGAACAATCTACAACTTCCTCTACAACTATTCCAGTGACAGACGCTACTACTAAACGAATTAGCATCCGTCGTAGAAAACCTTACACCTCAACATCTACCGAAGCCTCAAGCTCTACTAGAGCTACTTCTGAAATCAAAAATCGTTTTAGAGCTCGAAGACCAACACAGAGAACCACAGAGAAAACAAAGTCTAAAGAAAAAATTGAAGTTCAAACTGATGAGTCAACAACTATTAGGAGTGCTCTTTTCAGTAGATACAGCAATACACCAAGACTTTCAGAAAAGTATGACAAAAAAACTGAAGAAGATAGTGAGGACCAAGATTCGAATTTCTCCATAAATAGACCACAGTTTGTTTCTCCGGAATCCGAACAATGGTCACCGAAGATCTCATCTGACTCTTTCAAGCCCTTTAATCCAAATGATATCATAGAGTCTGAAAAATCCGAAACCCATGAACGCAAACTTGATAATGAAGGACAGCTAGATATTATAACGGCCAAAAACGAATACGACGATATTCTTTTGACCGTGACGCCAGCAACTAATAATCAGTTCAACAAAAAAATTCCTGACATCCCACCGACGTTGGAAGCTTTTGTTGAACAAAGCAAAACAACAAGAAGCGCTACTGACATGTCGACTTTCGAAAGCATGCTAGAAGAAGTAATGAAAAGTTTAGAGGAACAGGATAAAGACGAATATACAAGTCACGTTAAGAAACACAAGGGTGGCGAGATTGGTGAGATACCACCTGAAAAAGTTATCACGTTCGGAGACAATTTTTCACCGAAGATGAGAACAAAAACACAACAAGATGTAACGACAGCAGCTGAAGCTTTAGTCACTGATTCTACTCTGACAAACGAGGTAAGAAACAAGAACCAAAAACGTCGTGCCTTATCCTAATTAACCATAGATGCGCGATTGTGTGATTGCCCTGGCCCCGTGATCAAATATAATAATATATAACCTATTCTGTATTTTATTAAATGTCATAATCGACGTTCACGCATTTAACTATCGCATCATTTGATCGCACGAGTGATGGCTGACTTTATTAGGGAAGTCTTTATTACTGATTACTATAAATTCTGAATAACACAGTCGTCATAGTATCTTAATCATTAATTTATTCATTTCTCTTTTCAGGAAGAAGAAGAAAAAAGAAAAAACGGGCGTCGTGGCTTCTGGAAAAAAGTTAAAGTTCGACCATTGAACGGCGAGTCGATAGAAGCAGCTGAATCTCAATTTTATGGAAATATTCTCAACCATCTTGGAGAATCAGTGAAGACTTCAAGCACGCATGACAAATCCAAGACTAGTGGAAAGCCTAAAATTACAGTAACTACATACAAACCCTCCTTCGATTTCCTCAAAGATATGTTCGACACTGCCGAAAGCATAGAGAACTATGAGATTCATCATAGTATTGAAATACCAAAAACCAATGAGACAAATAACGATAATCTACCACAAACAACGGAAATTCTAAAAGAAACTCTCTCTACCGAAACTTACGAAAAGGACTTTACAACAGAAAAATATAATCCAGGCGATATGGATTTAGGTACCGGTTCACCGGATCCAACTAGTACCGACGTTTATACGACGCAAACAGAACCGACAACAAGTGCGAAGAATACAATAAAAAGATCCGATACCTTCAGTTTCATGGATTACCTTTTCGGTGTGACCTCGAGTGATAATGACTTGAAAAAAGAAAACAAAACAGGAAACAAGAGAGAAACAACAGAAATGAATGTTGAAATCACAACAGAGCGAGTTAAACCAAAGACGGTGACTATCGAAAGCACATACGTTCCCGATGAAATGACCACAACAACATCTTACAACGATTACGAACTCACATCAACAGAATTTGCAGAAAGTGGGTCCAAGAATACTGAATTGCCAAAAGATTTATCGACGAAAATGACTACGGAATTAAACGATTCTCCAACAGAAATAACTGCTGGTACGTCTGTATCTAGTTTTATGGATCCAGCAAAGGTTTTGAGCACTTCGATGTCGACAGAGATATCGCATGAAACCGAAATATGCTTCAGAGGGAAATGTTTTAAGACAAGCAGAGATATAAATTTATAATAATTTGTGCTAAAGACTATTTAGAAATAATTGAGTGAAGTGTATTAGTTCAGTAAGGGACATTTCATATCATAACTATTAATAAAAAAACCTATAGAGAATGCGATAAAGTAACTACTTTTGTTAACCATTACTGCATAAGTGTTAGTAAAATATTGGTAAAATATACACACCGGCAGAATTAGCGGAACATAAAAAGGCAGAGTATAGAAATAATTACGTATATATATTAAAACAAATTATTATCAGGCATGAAGTAATAAACTAATATACATCTTTTAACATCGACTTTAAGAAGTTTTTAGTTAAATTTTATTAAAAGTAATCAAAATAAAAAAAATATAAAAAAGTCTCTAGTTTGTGAGAACTCAGACAATGTTGCAAATAAAAGTTGAATCACGAAGGGGAAACACACGTTATTAATCGTTCATTTATTTAGTGTTAAAATCACAGTAATCTTTAATTTGCAACATTATTTGTGTGCCCACAAATTAGAGAAAAAGTGTTTTTTTTATTATTATTTTAAATAAAATTTAATAATTTAATTACAAACTTTTAAAGTGTTAAAATATGTATATTAATTTATTACTTCACGTCTAATTATTATTTGTTTTAATATATATACGTAACTATTTCTATACTCTGCCTTTTTATGTTCCGCTAATTCTGCCGGTGTGTATATAAATAAAGAATTTTTTTCTTACACTTGTGAAGACGAAGACGCTATTTAGTTTATACTTTGTTATTAATATTATAATTAATTAGAGGTTTTTACGTAATATTAAGAAATGAAATCGGGTAGATAATTTATTTATTATTTGCTTGATTACCTGAAAAACCTAGTGTGGCCACATTTAAGGTTTTTAATGTAGTATATAATATTAAGTCTAATATTTTAATTAAAAAAGTAATATTTTAACAATGAAGGAAGTATAATGCATATTTTAGTTAAGTAAATAATAGGTAATTTTTTTGTAATATAATATGCCTAAATATTTCGACTGAAATTATATTTTGTTACTGATATTGTACTCATTTAAGATTACTAATTTTGTTAGAATTAATTACTTAATATTTATTTCATTTTCTGTGTATATTAATATTTTAATAAAAAGTCGCAACTTTTTGCAACATTTGTAATGGGAATTTTACTTACCTACTTTTACACCATTTTACTACATCACTACCTACATTACTCACAAAATTCGCAGAGTTAGAACTCGTGAAGGCGAGGCGTGACCATCGCCCAAAATTTATAATACCTATTTAGGCAGATTGTTACGTAGAAAGAAGTTTTATTCTCGGATTATTATTTTAATCGCGCGTAGAGTTGTAATTCTGAAACACGAATAGGTACTATAAATTTTTCGACATAAAAAAATCCGATTGCGAATTATGAATTATGATTATTGTAATCGTAATACCGAAATTCGAGGCTTATTTGAATAAAAAGAGACTGACAAAAATATTGATAAAAAATTTCGGCTTGCACACAATCAGCTATGTTCGCTGATAAAACATGAATAAAATACCTACGGTTCTCTCTCGAAAATTTGGAAGGAATCCTTCTTCTCCTTCTTTTTTAACCGACTTCCAAAAAGGAGGAGGTTCTGCATTCGGCTTTCTATGTATGTTTTTTTTTCAATATGGCGTCCAGACGACTTGGATTAAGAGCACAAACTTTAGAGATACTTCCGAGCTTCCGAGATTATCTCAGAATTAAATAGAAACGAAAATAGTTTGACATTGCACTGACAAATGACGATTGACGACCGACGGGCGACGGATGACTGGCCCGCAGTGAGAAGAAATTCATTCCGTTATAACTCACAGTATATTGCCGCAGTATCCTAGGGTAGGCAGTATAACGTCATAATCGTCTTTATTTTTGTACTGTGAGCACTGGTGTTTCCGAACTAAGGTGCTCTCAGTGATTTGATCACTTGATCAACCTGGAACCAATGATCAGTCAACCACGCAGAGTGGTCGACAGCTTGGCATGACAATCACATGGATAACAATACACTAGATTGAGTTCCTTTTTAAACAGTAACCATTATAGCTAACTAAAAGGGAATGGCTTCGCAGTATACTAAATTAACGTCATATCTTACAGTGCTATCAGTAATAATAACGGAACATACCCAGCAATTAATGACAAGCATTGTCCTCAGAAGAATAACATACCTAATTAAGTAATATTGTTCTGAGGCATTGTCATTGCTCCTGGACTTTTGGCGGGATTTCTAGCAGAGTGGACGTCAGTTTTATTTCTTTATTTTGCAAATTAGTTTATCGTGATTAATATTGTGTGAATATGGTGGATTTTGCATAATAGTGATCCATTAGTGATGAATAGTGTGCGAAAACAGTGAAATAAGATGAAATAGGGCGTTCATCGGGAGGTTTTCGTTTTACTATATGTTGAAGTGGGCAATATAACACTAGGTTGTCTATGGGCGCTGCTCTATGCCGCCCTCTTCTCTATGCCGTCTGTGTTCTGGAGCCAAAATAATGTGTGCCTAACAATAGCTGTGTGAAATTGTAACCAACTATAAAATCATTAAAATAAATCTTTATTACGTTCCTCCCAAACACCGCACTCTTTTAATTACCAACCTTAACAGGTTATGGGCCCAGACCCGCTAAAAGAGGAGGAACAGACGTGCTGTGCAGAGTTATAAAACAATTTCGAAGAGAAGCGTTCAAGATGGAGACCGGGTGCTCACATTCACAGAGCGTTCATAAGTTGAACGATACGAACTACGCCGTGTGGAAGTATCAACTGCAAATAATATTGCGTTCGAGAGGGCTCTTATCAGTTGTCGACGGGAGCCGAATAAAACCAGAAGTAATAGAGGGAGATGTTACCTCGAAAAGTAACTTTACAAAATGGCTGGACGACGATGCGAAGGCGCAAGAGTTGTTAGTGACGCGGGTTCAAGACAAGGTATTAACACACCTACTATCCTGTAAAAGTAGCGCCGAGATCTGGCAAAAGCTTGCAACGATTTATGAGCCAAAGTCGAAGGTTAGCGTTCACTTGGTTCAACAGAAGTTTTTCAACCTTAAATTTGAAGAGCCGGTCGCAGGTTTTATCTCGCAGCTTGAAGATTTGCGCCATCAACTGGACGGGTTTGGTGAGAAGATGTCAGACACGATGCTCATTACCAAAATTTTAATGACATTGCCTGAGAAGTATAGGCATTTCGTCTCGGCGTGGGAGTCCGTTCCAGAAAGTTGTCAGAGCTTCCAAACTCTGGTATCACGGTTGCTGATTGAAGAAGAAAGGTATCGCGCGGAGCCTGAGCAGTCGTCAGCACTTGTGGCAACCCAGCGACGTCGGGTTAACCACAAATATAAAAGTGAAAGTGAGAGTGTAGTGCTAAAGTGCTTTGAGTGTGGAAAGCAAGGCCATTTAAGGAGAGACTGTAGGCAACGGAAATGTCATTTTTGTCATAAGGCAGGACACTTAATTAAAGACTGTAAGATGATAAACAATAAACAAAATGTAAGCATACAAAATGAAAATAAAAATGCTTTTGTTATGTCACCGAGAGTTGAAGGTAATGTATTCATTTTAGATTCAGGTGCAAGTGAGCACATGACTCACTCTAAAAATCTATTCTTAACGTTTCAAAACTTATCAAATAGGTATGTAACTGTGGGTGATGGAAAGCAACTTGAAGTTAAAGGTGTGGGAAATATTGAGTTGTTTGCTTTCAATGGAGATGAATACATACCTACAACTCTCAATAATGTCTTGTATGTGCCGGAATTAAGTGCCAATTTGTTCTCATTAGGGTGTGCGTTGGACAGAGGTCACATGATGATATCTACTGTAACCGGGTGTAAATTATTAAAAGAAGGGAGGGTTGTTGCTTTGGCTGACCGTGTCGATAAAATGTATATCATGAAATTTAAGATGGATCACGTTGCTTTAGTTACATTGTCTGAGTGGCATGAACGCATGGCTCACCAAAATTTTCGCTATGTTAAACAATGTTTAGATTTAAATAATGTTAAGTATGAAGGACAGACTGAGCCGTGTCATTCGTGTATTCAAGGGAAACAGCATAGGGGTCCATTCAGTGCCAGCGAAAGTCGAGCAGAGAAGCCGGGTGAATTAATACATATAGATCTATGCGGAGAGATGACACCAGCTTCATTAGGAGGGTCGCTGTATTTTCTATTAATAAAAGACGATTATAGCAGTTATAGATATGTTTATTTTATGCGGCACAAATCTGAAACAAAAATTTTAATTGAAGAATTCATAGCAAGATTTGAAAATGAGTTCAGCTGTAAAATAAAAAGGGTGCGGTCAGACAATGGAAAAGAATTTATTAATCAGGATGTGGAGAAAATGTTCAAATCAAAGGGGATCATACATGAGACAACGGTTTGCTACACACCGGAGCAAAATGGAAGAATTGAAAGAGAAATGAGAACAATCGTGGAGTCAGCAAGAACGATGATTATACAAGGAGAACTAAGTAAGGAGATGTGGGCTGAAGCAGTCAACACTGCTGTGTTCACCATAAACAGAACTGGAGCAAGCAAGGAAAAAGGGAAGACACCGTACGAGCTGCTATACAAAAAGAGTTTTGATCTACATTACCTAAGGACTTTTGGTACCGAGGTGTACATTCATGTACCTAAAGAAAGAAGAACAAAATGGGACTCCAAAAGCAAGCGAGGAATTTTCGTCGGTTATGGAGAACATTGTAAGGGTTACAGGGTTTGGCTGCCAAATACAAAGAGAGTTGAAACATATAGAGATGTGGTTTTTACTGAGAAGAAAAATATAGAAGAGATAAAACAGCCAGAAGAGACAAAAATAGATGAAGTATGTACCACAATGCCTGAAGAAAAACGTTATGATGACAGAGAAGAAGTAATTATTGAAGATCAAGAAAATCAACCGGAAGTGTCGCTCGAGCAAGAGAACCAGAAAGATAGTCAAGAACTCGAAAGTGATTTGGGTGAATTAGAAATGCTGGAAGAACATTTAGAAGATGATTTTTATGATGCAGAATTTGAACCTGAAAACGGAGAAGAAACAAGAAGACAGACTAGAAGACAAGTAAAACAGCCAGCTTGGTTACAAGAGTATGATACAGTATTCATGGCACAAACTGAAGAGCAGTTATCATTCAAAGAAGCAACAAGTGGAGAAAACTCAGATCATTGGTTGGAGGCAATTGAAAACGAACTAAAGGCATTAAATAGAAATGAGACTTGGATTGAGACTGAGTTACCAGACGGAAAGAAACCAATTCAAGCAAAGTGGGTATTTAAGATTAAAAAGGAAGAAAATGGTAAACTTCAATATAAAGCACGTTTAGTTGCGCGAGGTTTCCAGCAAAGAGAGAAGTTCGATCATGCAGAGATCTATGCGCCAGTGGCCAAACTAACCACATTCAGAATCCTAATTGCTATAGCAGCTAAATACAATTTATATATGAACCAGATGGATGTAAAAAGTGCGTTTCTCTATGGAGACATAGATGAAGAGGTATATTTAGAAAAACCAGATGGATTTAAAAGGGATGGAAAGGTACTGAAATTAAAGAAATCACTATATGGGTTAAAGAAGAGTCCAAGAAAGTGGAATGAAAAGTTCAACAGTTTTTTGCTCAACGAAGGATTCATAAGAAGTCGGAGTGATTGGTGCTTATACTATAAAACAGGAATGAAGTTCTATGTACTGGTTTATGTGGACGATATATTACTACTTTGTGAAAAACAAACAGAAATTGACAGGATAAAGACAGTATTAAAAGAAGAGTTTGAGATGAAAGATATGCAAGGAGTAACTAAATATCTGGGAATTAATATTGTCAAGAAAAAGGAGAGTATTGAGTTAGATCAGAGGGACTTTTTAATTGATATTTTAAATCACTACAATATGCAGGAGTGTAAGTCATTGAAGACACCAATCGAGCCAGGACTGAATATATCAGAAACACCATCAGAAGACAAAGAATTAATTACTAGATGTAGAAGCTTGATTGGCAGCTTAATGTATGCAATGTTGGGTAGCAGGCCTGATATATGTTTTGCACTGAGTTATTTAAGCCGCTTCCAATCAAAGGGAAATGAAGACCTATGGAAAGCTTTGAAGAGAGTACTACGATACCTAAAAGGAAGTCTACATTTGAAATTGATGTACAAGAAAACTGAAGAGGAGCCTTTACTAGGATATTGCGATGCAGATTGGGGAGGTGATGTACATGACAGGAAATCAACATCAGGATATATAATGAAAGTGTTTGGATGCACTGTGTCATGGGCAAGCAGCAAACAGCAGTGCATCTCTTTATCATCTACAGAAGCAGAATTTATAGCACTAGCAAAAGGGGCATCAGAAGCATCATGGCTTAGAAATCTGTTAAATGAGATAGGGGTTCAGTGCAATGACATCTGTATGTTTGAAGACAATCAGTCAGTCATTCATACTACGAAAAATCCTGAAAATCATAGGAGACTCAAACATATCGATATAAAATATCATTTTGTAAGAGATCTTGTAGAGCGTAAAATTGTAAAATTAAAATATGTGTCAACGGAGAATCAGTTAGCAGACTTTTTAACAAAGCCTCTAAATACTGTTAAATTTGAAAACTGTAGAGATGGTATATTATTATTAGTGTAAGTGATTATTTTTGATTATGTTGAGTCATTTTAAGTTTTGTGTGTTAAATTGAGGGAGGGTGTTGAAGTGGGCAATATAACACTAGGTTGTCTATGGGCGCTGCTCTATGCCGCCCTCTTCTCTATGCCGTCTGTGTTCTGGAGCCAAAATAATGTGTGCCTAACAATAGCTGTGTGAAATTGTAACTAACTATAAAATCATTAAAATAAATCTTTATTACGTTCCTCCCAAACACCGCACTCTTTTAATTACCAACCTTAACACTATACAACTTCCCACAGAGCGTCCTATTAAGGTTCAACTGTAAAGATTTGCTGCCAAAAGTTCCGGTAAAGCATCGAAATGCATCTCACCAATGCATTTCGATGTAAATAACTTCAGAAGAAGAAAACACTAATGAATTGGCTATATGGACTAAGATTCCTTCTGCCTTCCCCGAGAGGGGTAAACTTCACCAAAAAAAATGTCATTGCCCCTGCCTGAGTGACCTGACAGTTGACAGATTGATTGATGCTTATTTTGAGCCTTTGAAGTTTGAGAAAAAAAGCGCGGGAACGTTCGAAGTGAAAGGCGCCTTTTTTTACAATTTTGCGAAATAAAATTTCTTTTAATAGTAAAAAGCGTTTATTTAGTTAAAAAGTATGGGAAAACATTCGGGGAAGAAGCGAAGAAAAAAAGATGGTGTAGATCCAGATGAAGCGAGTATCTTCTCACTGCCGTCTGAAGATTCCGGGGACGGTGACGCCGAGGAGTCAGGCGGCGGTGCTGGAGCGTCGTCCCAATTGAAATCTCAGCAGGAGAAGGATGCGTACGCGTCCTACCAGGTACCAGGCTACATTCGACTGTATCCTGAAGATGGAGGTTCGTTTGAATATATTGTTTTTTACGAAAGTACTGAAGTTGACAAACCTATCGGGGACAAAGACATGATGTGGCCTTCGAATTGTCTCAAAAGACATAATAAGGGCATTAAACAGTTACAGCGAATTAATAAATACAAAATTGGTGTCATATTCGAAAGGCCAGGGCTGGCAAATGCCGCCATAAGTAATAAGGCCTTTTTAGATCTGTACAAGATAAAAGCTTCGTTACCTGCCTCAGCGACAGAAAAGACGGGTGTTATTCACCACGTACCTACAAATCTGTCCAACTACCAGATATTCTGTGCATTGTCAAGCTCCAAAAACATTATCTGCGTACGTCGGTTCATGCGCAGAGAGAAATCAGATAATACGGTAAAGATGGTACCTACTAAAACTGTTGCTATCTCTTTTTCGTGTCCAGAGTTACCAGAAAGCGTCAATCTTAACAGCTGGAGATTTGAAGTTCGTGCATACATTCCACCAGTACAGCAATGCCTCAAATGCTTGCGTTATGGTCATATTGCCAAATTCTGCAAAAACTCTCAGCGTTGTTCCATCTGCGGCGAGGGTCATAGCTTTAAGGAGTGCACTGTAGACTCTAAAGATGCAAAATGTGTGCACTGTTCTCAAAATCACATTGCCATTTCAGCCCAGTGTTCTGTTAAACAACAAAAGATAGTTGAAAACAAAGAGAAGGTACTCAAGAGACAACAATCCTATGCCCACATTGCAAATGCAAACTTCCCTAAACTGACAAACAGCACAGAAGACTTATTGACTTTACTCAGGACAGATTCCATAATGAACGTCTTAGTAGAGACTATTGTAAAAGTTATTACTTTAAATAAAACAGAAAAACAACCAGTAAGTTCTAAAAATATTTTAGATATTCTCCGTAACATTATAAATTCCAAAAAAATTTAGTTTATTTTTATTTTTAATGGATCAGTTACGAATTATTCAATGGAATGCTCAGAGTATATTAAACAAACATCACATATTTTTTCAATTTTTAAGGGAGAATGATATTGATGTTGCTATATTATGTGAAACTTGGCTCAAATCTCATCAACATTTTAATATTAGAGGCTACAATTTAGTACGTTTAGATTCAGGCAACGACCATAATGGTGTTGCCATATTGGTAAAAAATTATTTAGATTTTGATAATATTAATACAAGCTGGGATAACTCCCTTCAAAATATTGCTATTCGTTTAAAATACGGTAATAATAAACTTTTAACTATTGTTAGTCTATACCTACCCACAAACAGTACTCCTAGATTTAGTAAATCCAAATTAGATAACTTGATTGCTAGTCTTCCAGAGCCAGTCTTGCTTGCGGGCGATTTTAATGCTTATCATTCAGTATGGGGTTGTGCCTCCACAGATGTGAGAGGTCGCACCGTATTTAAAAGTATCGTAGATAATAATCTTGTTCTTTTAAATGATGGGCAGATGACGACGGTGGGCTCTCATGTGTGGAGACAAAATGCTCTTGATTTATCTATAGTTTCTCCATCAATTTCTTTATTGTGTGACTGGTCCGTCCACGATGATGCACTGGGTAGTTATCATTTTCCTGTAATGACAAATATAAAAATTAACAATGCAGTCCAAAATATTGAAGGTGATGTTGGTGCTTGTCCTTCTCGACCTAATTTTCGTTTGATTGATTGGAACAAGTATCAGGAAACAGTTTCGCATCTGATTAGTAATTACAATTTCAATAGCTCAGACCCTACGGTGTCATATCAGGAATTAATAAATATTTTAAATTTTGCTTTAGAAAATTCTTGTTTTTGTAAGAGTAAGTCTAAGCAACCTCCTACAATTTCTTCCACAAAAAAGAAAACTAGAATTCCACTGCCGTGGTGGAACAATATTTGTGCTGAAGCTTCACTAAATGTTAAGAAGGCTTATGTTGCTTTCAAAGCTGACCCCTGTGAGGAGACTTACATCAATTTTAAAAGATTGCAAGCTGTTAGAAAATTAGTTATAAAGAGAGAAGCCAAATTAAGCTGGATGTCACTCTGTGAATCTTTTAATAGAAATACCCCTCTATCTTATATCTGGAATATGATGAAAAAATTCAACAAAACACAAACAAGCAGTAAAAAACATAGTAACTTTTCTAATCAGTGGCTTTCGGAGTTTCTTCAAAAATATACTCCTGATACAGTTGAGTCCTTGTTTCAAGAACCCAGTAATACACATAATATCAATAGTGGTAACGAATTTTTAGTAAAACCTTTCACTTTAAAAGAACTTGAATCTGCTATATCATCTAGAAGAGATACAGCTTGTGGACTTGATAACATACCATTCAAAATGTTTAAAGCTCTTGACAAACAAAGTAAAACAGTAGTCCTATCAATTTTTAATCAACTGTGGAGTAACTCAGTCATTCCAGCTGAATGGAAAACAGATTGCATAATCCCTATTTTGAAGCCAGATAAAGACAAGAATAATATTAACTCATACAGACCCATTACTCTAACTTCTTGTGTGGGAAAGATTTTTGAACAGCTCTTGAAACAAAGAATCGAATTTTTCATTGAACACTATTGCATCTTACCTTCAAATCAATTTGGCTTTCGGCGTGGGCGCTCCACTCGTGAGAGTCTGTTGCATCTTCACCTGGACATAGCTAGGGCTTTTAGTAGCAAACAGATCTTGATTGGTGTGTTCTTTGATATAGTGGGTGCATTCAATAATGTTAACCTCCATGTTTTGACAGGTGAACTTGCTGCTATTGGCTTTCCTATAAAAATAATATCATGGATTTTTAATTTCTTACATGGCAGGCAAGTTTTTGTTAAACTTAATAATAAACTGCTGGGGCCAAGGCTCTCATATAAAGGTGTATGTCAAGGGGGTATTCTTAGTCCCCTTATTTTCATTTTGTATATCCATAAATTGAATCAAGTTTTGGGTTCTCATGTGACAAATTTACAATTTGCAGATGATCTTGTAGTGTATGCTACTGGCACAAATGTTGATGATGTAGCATTTAAGCTAAATACTGCTTTACAACACCTTAGCAACTACCTGTCCTCACTTAATTTGGAGGTTAGCACAGATAAAACCAAAGTAATGGTTTTTAATAAACTCCAGCCTAGCAATGTTAAGATTATTTACAACAACATTAGGTTACCTATAGTCACAACAATAAAATTTTTAGGAGTTATTTTTAATAATAATTTATCATGGAATAAATATGTGGAATGTTTATCTGTTCGAGCTTCCAAGGCTACCAACATTTTAAGATCCCTCACTAGAACTTACTGGGGGGCTGATCCAAAAATTCTTTTAATACTATACAAAGCTATTGTGCGCAGTCATTTTGAATATGGATTTCTGTGTTATGCCTCTAACAATAGGCTCATGGACAAACTGACAGTCATACAGAATAATTGTCTTCGCTGTATAACTGGTGCCTTTCGTACTACTCCAATAAATTCTTTAGAGGTCGAGTGTAACACTCCTCCACTTAACCTAAGGTTCAACTATCTCAAAGTAAGATTTCTTATCAAATTATTGGCCATACAGAGTCACCCATTATTCCGTAAACTTGAATCGCTCCACAGACAAAACATAATTTATTCCACAGCTATCTTTCCATTTGCACTTAAGGACTTTCAGGATATCTTGAATTTAAATCTTACTTTTAAAATACACAAGACCGACTATAACTGGGATTGTTATAAGGGCAATTTTGATAGCAAATTTACGAACATGGAGATAAGTACAAATTACCAAACTAAAACTGTGGCTGAAGTTTATGAGAGAATAGCTATGTACCCTAATCATATCTGCATTTATACTGATGCCTCCAAAACAAATAATGGCGTGTCAATGGCTTTATACATACCAAGCCGCAAAGAAGGATATGGCAAAAAACTATCCAATGAGATGAGCATATACTCTGCGGAAGCTTCAGCTATCTTCTCGTCGCTTCAATATATACAGCTGGATGCGCCCAGCTCCAGCGACTGGCTAGTTATCAGTGACAGCTTGAGCGTCTTGAAGTGTCTGGAAACTAACAAATTTAACACCAACACAAATTATATTATACATGATATCAAGAACTTATGGACTGACCTCAAGAATAAAAACATTAGTGTTAAATTCTTGTGGACGCCTTCTCACATAGGTGTCGCTGGAAATGAAAGAGTGGACTTTCTAGCCAAAACAATCGCAGATTGTCCAACTCCCAGTCGTGTCAACGAAAATGGTGACAGTGCCGACGATGTTGCCATACCACATAGTGATCTCTTTGCCAAGCTTAAAGGGAAAATGATAGATGACTGGACTGAATACTGGAATTCCACCCTTCAGACAAAAGGATCATACTATGCAGCTGTAAACAAAACTATAGGAACACCGTGGTTTGGAAAGAGCACCTTATTCATGGGAAGAAAATTCTACTCTATCATATGTCGCTTGAGGTTTGGACATGCTAGATTTAAGGCACATTTACACCGCATGCGGATTATTACATCGCCTGCTTGCACAAATTGTAATTCGCTAGAAACTCTTGACCATATATTTTTTGATTGCCCAGCTTATAATATACATCGACTCAGTTTAATCGATAGCCTGCTAGAAATCTATAAAACCCCGGAAGACATCCCGCGCTCCACCCAAGAATTAATGCAAAACAAGGAAAATTATATTCCAATTTATCGTTTTATAATCACCACTGGCGTTGACATTTAAAAATACGTCCCCGGAATAAGGAATAAAAGAAAAAACAAACTATTAAGACTTCACGGAAACGATCAAGAGAAAAACAACTAAAGACTTGGCTCCGGCCTTGACAATATCGGATTTTGAATTTACTTACTTAAGACTTGGCTGTATGGCTCAATAGCCCTCGCCTGTCCCAGAAGGGGCGAACATAAAAAACAACAACAACAACCTTTGAAGTTTGAGGTTATTTATTTGTTTTGCGGTACTTGATATTAATTTTTATTTTATCCGAAACATTACATAAAAAAATACAAATTTGTTAATAAAATGGATGTCCGTGCCAAAATACAAGAGGACATGAGATCTTTGGGCTGCACGTCCGCCAAGAAGATAACATTAACTTGCTTCCTGTACACATATTTGGTGGACGAAAAACTCATGTACGATACGGAATATTGCTACAATAAGGATATCGATGTTCTGTACGTGGTCGCCAGGCCCAGCAAAAAAGGAAAATTGAATATCTACGTGCCAGTAACAACCAGTGATCCATTGAGCATGGAGATAATAAATAAAATGCAGGTCAACCTCTGCACAGTTGAGACTGGGCCTACCATAAATTTGGCCTTCATTGAAATGGACTTTACAAATGTGATATACATGTTCACAAGAGGCATTGTAGAGAAGCCTACCCCGGAAGAGGTCCAGAAACTAAACGAAAGGGATGAAAGAAGGAGATATATAAACAGTCAGTTGAAGAAAAATAAATCTGTGATTGCAAACAACGCACTGAATGGAGGAGGGGTTGATGATGATGACTGCGAGATCCTGGAGTGACGGAGTGGTCTGTGGATTATTTAGGATAAATCCAATTTTTTCTGTACCACAATGGTTAATAAACAATTCTGTATGGACCCTAAAAACACCCTAAGCGGTCCATTAAGTAGTCGGGACGCTAATGATAATGATCGGTTAGCTTTGGATAGCAGAGAATCAAGGAATCAGCTGTTGGAAAGTAGAGAGTAACTACATAAATAAGTTGCATTAAAATTGATTGAAATGTTGAATATTGGTTACACTACAATGCATATTATTATGATGCAGCTTTTGTAAACTCTTCTGATCTAAATTCTGGAAGTACAGAAATGATAAAATTCAAGAAAAAGAACAATTTGTAACCTGGTCCCTTTCAAATGAATCCAGCAATCTTGTGGACAAGTATCACTGGCAATTGGAATCTCTGCTTCAGTAGATTTTTATTATCTACAATTTGTAAATATTTATTTATGAAATGACATGTTAATATTATAATAAAATACATGCAGTGAAAAAAGACAGGACAGAAATATGTTTTCAAAAAATCTGTATCATTTAAAAGACAAACAATATAATTTCACAAAATAATATGGTAGAATTTTGATTATCCATTACATACAGTATAAAACTTGAACTTTTATTTACTTTAACTTAGATTTTGACTTTCGAGGTACTAAACTTCTTTTTGTGTATTTTTCCAGTCATTACATAGTACCTACATGATATTATCAAAAGGTTTGGTTTTTTTTATAAACACAGATGAGGCAAAGCTGTGTAACAATCATAGCAAGTGGTAGACCACAGTCTCTGATTGCCCTCTGAGAGACAGGAGTTAATAGTGGACACCAATAAGCAATAACATGTTAACCCAAAAAATTAAGTTATTGATACAAAACAATTTACTGAAAGTTATAGAACATTTTTTTTAATTATTATGATGTTTTTACCTCATTACATTGTTTAAATACCAACAAAATGTTGAACATGAAAAAATGTTGACACAAAATGGCGCTATAACTTTAAAACATTATCAAAATTTCTCCAGTGTGGGTTAATATACTATTGCTTATTTATGTCCTTAGTACCTACTATAAAAGGACGCAGATAAGCAATAACATGTTAACCCACATAATGAAGTTATTGATTCAGAACGATTTATTCAGAGTTAGGGAACGGTTTTTAATTATATGTTTACCTGATTACATTGCTTAAATATGTAACTAAATATTGAACATAAAAAATGTTGACACAAAATGGCGCTCCTACTTTTAAAACACGATTTACTCAATATTTCTCCAGTATGGGTTAACACACTATTGCTTATCTATGTCCAAAAATATGTTAGAGATAAAAGTGATTATTTCTGTGTTAAAAATCAACTCAGTACCTATTAATTGTAATTATAAGTTGATGATTGAATTCTATTTTATTATCTGTTCACATGTACCTACTTACATAGGTATACCTACATAGGCCAACAACTGTCATAACTCACAAGTCACAACTCATGTTGCAGTGTACTGTATTCACACATTGCACAATGAAGAAAATAATCTGATTTCTTAATAATAATAATTAAAATATTGTTTTTTAAATTAAATGTAGCCTTATTTATTAGTCACTAGGTGTTCCCAGCGGTTTTACCCGCATTAACTTCGGAGTTCCTGCGGAGATTCTAGGATATAAATTATAAGCAGTGCTTATATCCCTTTTCTATACCTCTGACGTGTACTATACCTATGCAGTATGCTGATCTCATTAAAAGGCTTATTACACTTTACAATTTGTCAGACACCAATTTAGGAAATCTGAAGGTGTCCAAGTTAGGATCGGTGAGACCATTTTATGGTACAATTTAGAATAGTGTGATCACTCGCTCTCTCTCTCTCTCTCTCACTAATCCTAAATTGGAAGCAACGTTTAGGTACACCTTTCGACTTCCTAAATTGGTGTCTGACAAATTGTAAAGTGTAATAAGCGCTCTAAAGTTTACAGTGACGTAGGGATCGAAGCTGCAACACATAGTCCCGTCCAACATCAATACTGCACTCGACTGGAATTTTAATAAAGGTGATTTTGAAAGAATGTATGAATGCGTGAGAGACTGTGACTGGGAAAGTGTGGTAACTTCCCAGAACGTAGAAGACTGCGTCAATAATTTTAATCATACTTTATATAATTTTTTCGACCACTGTGTTCCGAGAAAAATACGAAAGCATTCGTGTAATCGTACTTACCCAGTCTTTTACACGAGTGCGTTGATTCGTGACATCGAGTCCAAAGCTTGTCATCACCGTCGATGGAAAGCGACGGGCGATATTTCTGCATTTAACGTATTTCGATCTCTAAGAACCAAAATAAAAAGAGACATAAAGGATGCGCGGGATGAATATGCGTATAGGGTATCAAAAAATTTATGTAAAGATCCGAAACAATTTTGGCAATATGTTAACTCTCTGCGTAGCAAAGGTGGTATAGAGTTGAAGGTGACGCGTGGCGAGTCAGAGTATACAGGCGCGGCGGCGGCCGGGGCCTTCGCCGCCCACTTCGAGTCCGTGTTCCTGGCGGGCTCGCCCCGACTGGACGCGGGCGCGGCGGGGGCGGCGGGCGCGGCGGACGCGCGACGCGTAGACATCACCACCTTCCTCGACAGCGATGTGCAAAGCGCGGTGCGAAAACTTCGAGGGGACACCTCCGCGGGACCTGACGCCATACCGCCATACGTAATTAAAGGTTGCTTACAAGAACTACTCGTGCCGGTACTATTCATGTTTAACTTCATTTTACGAACGGGGCAGTATCCATCGATATGGAAGCAGTCTAGGGTGACGCCTATTCCAAAATCAGGATCGAAAATTAAGGTTGAAAATTACAGACCGGTAGCTATTCTATGCACGCTAGCGAAAGTTTTTGAAATGGTTGTTCACGATAAATTGCTACCCCAATGTTTACCCTTTATCACTGCTGCGCAGCATGCATTCTTGCCAAAGCGGTCGGTGGCCACCAATCTGGTTTCCTTGGTGGACATCTTGTCCAGAGAAGTCGATAATAGGAACCAGGTAGATGTTGTTTACTTGGACTTTCAGAAGGCCTTCGATCAGGTGGATAACGATGTGCTGCTGTTTAAACTGGCTGGTATGGGATTCACGCCCAGGCTTCTAAAACTGTTTGCAAGCTATCTTTCTGAAAGGAAACAGTTTGTAAAATACGGTCCATATCAGTCTCAACCATATGCAACTCCTTCAGGTATTAGTCAGGGGTCGAACCTAGGGCCTTTATTGTTCGTGGTACTCATTAATGACTTGCCTGAAGTCGTGAGTGAATCCAGGATCATGCTGTATGCCGACGATGTGAAACTGGCAAGAGTTACCAACACGACCGAGGACCGTGACGCGTTACAGAGGGATTTGGATAGGGTTTATAACTGGAGTGTAGTCAACAAACTTGCCTTTAATCCTGACAAATGTGAACTGATGAGTTTTAGTCGAGCTCGTACACCACAAGAGCACAGTTATAGAATAGGAGTTACTGAAATCCGCCGTGTGACGTCAGTGCGTGATCTCGGTATACAATTTGACAGACAACTCACTTTCCGAGACCATACGCGTTCTGTAGCCGAAGCTGCATATAGAAGACTAGGGTTCGTTTGCAGAAACTCCGCGCCCCTGACCATAGCGGCAACGCGCACCCTATATTCGTCGTTAGTTCGCAGCATATTAGAGTGTAATACAGTGGTCTGGGCCCCACATGAGAAAAAATATTCGCTCATGCTGGAGAAGGTTCAAAAGAAGTTTTTACGGAATCAATATCAGAAGCAATCCACCTATTATCCCTTTATGTATCCCACTGGTTTTTTAATGGGACATTTAGGGTTTGACTCATTAGAATTAAGAAGGTCAGTGGCACTTGTCAAGTTCTCTTTGTCAATCTTGAGAAATAGAATAGACTGTCAGGACGTATTGGAGGAGTTAGTGCGACTGTCGGTACCAGAATGCCACATGAGCGTGCGCTCGCGGCGACTTCTCGCGCAGCGGCCGACGCGCACCCTCCTGTACCAGCACTCTCCTGTCTCCCGCGCTCGAGACCTGCTCTCCTCCTTGCTCCTCAGCTCCCCGGAGTGTGATATGTTTGTGACAGGGCTTGGGAGATTGATGATCGAGTGCAAGCGAATGTTAGAGGAAAGAATGCCTGTTATAAGTTCCTGTGTAAATATGTAAATATAAGTAAGTTTTTGTTAATGTTATGTTTCTTTTTTAATTCAAATTTTAAAATTGTTTTTAATTAAAAAAAATTTTTTGTTCCATTTTAAATATTAGAATTAATTATTTATTAAGCGCTATGGCTTATTATGCTGTCATGCTTTTTAAATTCAATAAATAAATAAATAAATAGTGTTGTAGTCACTACCTAACCACTAGATCAACGGGTTGTTACTTGGTAGTTGGTATTATTATTTAGAGTAGGTACTTACTTCCAAATATGTATCTTCATTTTCCTGCCAAATGTGGGAGATCACTGCTAATTTAATACCCAGCTGTGTTTTGAAATAAATATATTAGCGAAATACAGAATGCTAATATTAATTAAAAGATTCGGCTGTATGGCTCATTGAGTCCTCGCCTATTGTTACACGTTAAGCGATGCCGATGGGCGAAAAAACTGTAGTCTGTCACCTCAGAAGAATATGCTATATTTATCTTCTGAGTCTGTCACCTATAATAATTTTAATACGATGAATTTAATTAAAAGCAAACCATGAATTGAACTACTAGCGTAGGTAGATACTTAGGGCTTATAAAATGAGAAAACAAGAAATATGAACGATTTCCACGATTTATACAAAAAGCTAGGACCTATTTAAGTATATTTGATTAACGAGCAAGTGGCAATAACGCACTTTTCTTTTTTTTAGTTGCAACCTGTGGCTACGGACGTGACGTCCTGCGGAACTTATTTCAAGTTTCTACCGCAGAAAACTTCTCTGTTTTATATCGATTGCACACCGTGTTTTGTGTTTTGTCATTTCGTATTTTGTGATAAATCAAAGTTATAACACTTGCTGGAGTGTAATGAAGATTTGCAAGTGTAGTTTTATTACCTAGTTCCTATTTTTTTGAGTATTTCTGTGTTGTGAACAAATGCCAGTGTTTTTAGTTGTGACGACTCGTAAAGGTTGTTTTATCACTATTACATGAACATCTTATGACCGTCATGAATAAGGTGTGAAAACTTTCAAAACAATTTCCAATTTTAATTTAGAATGGCGAAGTAGGTACAGTTGTCAACTACATTTTATACGTCCCTGCAGGCTGCAGCTGCCTGCACAAACTTTAATACGGCGTATATCGCCATCTAGTATCGAGTAGCTGAAATGGTAAGCACTTTCATTATCTACCTAATTTTTATCTGTGAAGACGTCAACATTATGTTGTAGACTGTAGTATATTTTTTGCCTATAAATTAGGAACCACTAATATTATAAATGTGAAAGTGTGGATGTTTGTTACTCAATCACGCAAAAACGGCTGAACGGATTTGGATGAAATGTGGCATTCACATTGTCAGGGGTATAGAGAAGGACATAGGGTACTTTTATCCCGGAATTCCTCGGAAACTCCGAAATTACCGCAGGTGAAACCGCGGGGCACAGATGAATAAAAAAAGAAATAGAGTTATTTACCAAGGCACAACTTTTTATTTCGTCTGAGGGCACAGATAATATACCTACTACTGATATACTGACCAAGGGTTGCAATGATAATTATACCTTCTCATTTTTCCACTATTGTTGATCAGGTTAGCTAAACACTATCTAGTGACATATATTATAAACAATTTGGAATAGTTATGGTATGAAACACCTAGATGGTGCTTATGAGATTAAACAAATAATGTTTTTAAAACAGATAAAAATTAAAACTTGTCTAAATAGGTATATCAATTACCAAGTTTTTATGCAGAATTTTTATTTTTATAGAATACTTTAAAAGTGTATTAAATTATATATTATGTAGCAATCGATACCGATAAATAAATTCGACAGTGTCCGTATAGTCAGGATGGCCGAGCGGTCTAAGGCGCCAGACTCAAGGGAAACCTTGCCCGCTATGCGGGTTCGTGAGCAGTTCTGGTCCTCTCTGAGGGCGTGGGTTCGAATCCCACTTCTGACAAACTTTTTTTTTGTTTTCTTTATTAGTTTTGCAGTAAGTTTTTTAGATACATAAATGACCGAAAGTTCGGGCTTTGTTCATATTTGATATAGTTTTTCCACCGAAGTTCCATGCAAGTGCCAATATGGATAGAATAAACACAAGTTGTTTAAAAAAATTGTACGAATTTAATTTTTTTTTTTTTTTTAAGTAGTTTTTAGCTTCGAGCGTTAAAAAAAAAGGCAAAATAAAGTTTCCCGTACCGGGAATCGAACCCGAGCCTCCTGGGTGAAAGCCAGGTATCCTAGCCACTAGACCATACGGGATATACAGGTATAACTGAATTACTGATATGGATCAATTTGTACTTTCTTAAAAACTTGTGGATTCCCATCAATCAACGGCAAATCGTTCTAGATAAATAGATTTTTTATCACTACGTAATATTCGAAACTCAACGGATTATTAAGTAGTTTTCACAGGTAGACTAAGCCACTAAGCTTACCTTGAAATATTATAAGTTGAGGTATAATTTAAAATTTTATAAATTTTTCACAATAAAAATATTATGCTAGCGAATTGTAACGTTTAAGTTTCTGCCATCTGCGGGGTCCGAAAAAAAGATCAGTTTTAAACAAGTTGTGACGTCATCAACTCAATGATTTTTGATAACTAAATAATTGATATATAAAATTCGCTCTATTCATCGCCAACGTCCATACTACGTTGAAAACACCGGTTCTCGTCCGATCACCGAAGTTAAGCAACGTCGGGCGTGGTCAGTACTTGGATGGGTGACCGCCTGGGAACACCACGTGACGTTGGCTTTTTGCTCCTGCCACCGCCATTCAATATCATGTAATTACTAATTTGGGATTTTTGGTGTAGTTAAACGCGGGAAACAAGCTGCATTTGCGAGTGACATACTACAGTATTAGGTACCTTTCATATTATACTATAGGTATACTAGGTTCAATACTTATACTACATTAACTACATACCTATCTCTGACGTCTCTATTTAACAAAAAACCCTATAAAATAAACGATAATAATTCATAAACTAACTACTATTATCATTGATGATAAACTAATTTACCTTATACTTATTGCTCCGCTCCATCAAGGATCCATTCAACTCGCAGTCATAATTTTATTCAAAGTTTGCCAAAGTGTGGGCTCTTTATGACAATATGAAAATATCAATATGAAAATATGATCTTCACCATTTTCACTATCTGCCTACCCTTGACTGATCGTTTTTTGACTCTACCCCACGTCTGATGTACCCCACGTCGTCTACATTTAGTAATTAGCTTCATTCAAAATGCCCTTCATTCTGGGTTATACTCAAAAACTACTAAACGGATTACCATGCGGTTTCAACCCATAGAGAGAGTGCTTCAAGAGGAAGGTTTATACGTGTGCAGTTTATCCTGGAATTCCTGCGGGAACTCCGAAATCACCGGGAGTGAAACGACGGGGGACAGCCAGTTCTTACTATTCACTAGCTGTGCCCCATGGTTTCACCCGCGGAAATTTCGGAGATCGAGCAGGAATTAAAATTTTCAACAATCCTTTCTTAGCGGATGTCTACCGCCTACGCGACGTCATTACAACTACATAAGTGTATGCCAAAACGAGTCATTCAGGTTTGCCTTTTATATATTTGCCAACCATCCGCTTTGTTGCCAGATTTGCCACGAATTTGTAATATCAATAACGGAAGAACAGCTTTAACCACTGTTGTTTTATTTCTACTCTCTACGGGAAGAAGCTGAAAAGACGAACACCAAGCAAACAAGCAATTAAGGGAACTAGAAGAAATTTAACTAGACTGCAATATGTCTAAATTCAAAAATATCACTATCATGTTGAAAGGGCTGAGTTGTAAAATCGATGAGCAAGTCGATTGTGAGATTGACTGAAGATCAGAAGTTTGCTGCTTTCACCAAAAGCTGACAAAAAAACACAGTAGTACACACACTGACTGATGTTAATCAGTACTTTATGGCTACACAGTTCGGTAAAAGTCGAGCTGTGACAACATTGACAAACTATGAGAATGATCTCAATTTAGATTTTAGACCTTTGAAGGGGACGGCGCGTACGCAGTCCCCACTACCAAAAATTACGCGTCCGAGTTATCCACATTAGGGATAATCGCAAGGGTCAACCCCACCGCAGTGCAATGGAGGGGCCTCGCCCTGGGGGAACCGCCTTCGTGATCACGGTGTCCCCTACGCCAGGTAAGTATGACGTCACGGCCGAGGGCCGGGACCCTAATTGTTTCTTGGCGAACCTCTACAGCGTGTTGTATTTCAGGTACCTTTTGGTAGAGCGACATCTTTTTCTCTAAAATAATAAATATCTCTTCAAATAGAAACCGGAACCTCCGAATTTTCGAATCGTGGTAAGTACCTACAGATGCTCTATCTTTGGGAAGTTATTTTATCCCTCACATGCTCAGACGAATCGTCTGAGCTCATATGTATAATAAAATCGCATCAGTCAAATTCTGATTCTAATGGTCCGAACGACACAAGGTAAAAAAATAACAATATGGAATGGTGGCAAAAGGCCAACGTCACGTGGTGTTCCCAGGCGGTCACCCATCCAAGTACTGACCACGCCCGACGTTGCTTAACTTCGGTGATCGGACGAGAACCGGTGTTTTCAACGTAGTATGGACGTTGGCAACGTAACTGCTTAATTTTATGTTCAGATAGAAGTTGTACAGTCATTTAATTGATGACGTCATCGCCTTCGTACGTCAGCAAAAATACCTATTTATCGAACATGCACGGATTTTTAAATCATGATTCACGTACCTACTAGCTGTTCTCTGAGGATTCACCCTCGATAAGTTCGGAGTTCCCGCGGGAATTCTAGGATAAACAAACAAACTCTCTTTCGCATATTTTACAAGTTCATGTATATTCATAAGAACAAAACAAGCCCAAACACGTCTATATCTTTCCAGTTTTCCGAAGGAGCTCCGAAAACCTTCCGGCTCCATTTTCATACATAGTATAGGTAGCCTAGCTGTATATGGAGAGTACTCTGGTACTCATGGCAACACAACAAATCATTATTAATTAGCCTAAGCGTCAGTGTTAATTTTCCCACTCCTTTCAGTCACTACATTCGGGCATCACCATCAAATCAGCTCCATGGTACCACATATTATTACATTGTTAAAGATGTCACAAGCAAAATTACCTATGCAAAATTTCATCTCAATCGGTTACCAAGAGATTAAAAATGGGTTTGCAATATTTTGATGAAAAGTGCAAGTAACTAACGAACATTGCAAGTCAATAAGGTAAAGCTTGTAAAGTTGTAAAAATGACGGAAGGACCTTATTCGCAAACAAGGCCCATGATTTCAAAGTCGGTATAATAACTCTAGAACTAATACAATATGTAACTTTCGTCGCTCTATAGTACCTACCTCTGTTTTATCCTGTCGGGAATACTCCGTGATACCAATTGAAAACAAAGGCAAAAAAAAGTAAGCTACAGACAATAATATTAAGTATAAACTTTTTTTGAAAGATCATAATATTGTAATAACCTGCATTTAGAAATGGCAACACTATGCTTAAGTACATATCTCTTCTGAGGTACATATCTCAGAAGAATAAGTTATTCTTCTGAGGTACATATTGTGTTTTCCGTGGTCATTACTGTCATTGAAAGTGAGTGAATACTGAGTAGGTACCCCAATAATCGACCAATCAGGAACCTAAAGATGTCTATTTATTTATTTTAGGTTATTTTTCTCAAAATCTGTTTCACTCAGGAGGGCCGCGCTAAGTTAACTTCATGAAACGCATCACTGAAATTGTTTCTCCGTCCGTTTAAAGCAGTTTTGAGTACATTATACGTTTGTCTCATGATTAGTAAATCGGGTAGTAACCCGGACATAAAATATTAATAATCTCGTCCAACTTATGCCGTGTCGGTATTGTCTGTGGCAGAATTTTTTTCCCATTTTTAACAAACTATTTTTATGGAATTAATACAATAATTAGAATAGTCTCAGTAACGAAACTAACTACGGTATGACGTCTCGATTTCGAGGTAAAGTTTTTGGAAATTTAAAAGAAACTGCGCCCAATTAACAATTAAAAATTACGCGTCCGAGTTCAACCTCAATCGTTATTTTATGGTTATTTCATATACCAAAAAGCGAAAAAAAGCCAAAATGATTAAATAAACAAGCTTTATGTAATGGCAGGTAACTTATACATGGTATGTATAAGTATGGCAAGATAAACCAGCTGTAATTCCACTGTCTTTTCGTAGCCTTGTCATCTCAAAGACATCAATTTAATCAAGAACTATCTAAACATAAAATTAAGAATGTTTATCGCCAACGTCCATACTACGTTGAAAACACCGGTTCTCGTCCGATCACCGAAGTTAAGCAACGTCGGGCGTGGTCAGTACTTGGATGGGTGACCGCCTGGGAACACCACGTGACGTTGGCTTTTTGCTGCCGATGGTGTCAATGTCATTTGAAAGATAACAGTCAGTTTTGATTGAAATCCATTTTGAATGCAATTTTATTTTACATGTGGGGTAACTAACTACTTACTACCCAAAAATAGAGCAACAGCTGCATGTTAACATGACTTGAAAAATTGGAAGGTTTCGGCTGTGGTTTCGTTTTCTATTTCTTTTTTTTTAAAGATGTCGCTCTACCATAAGGTACCTGAAATACAACGCGCTGTAGAGGTTCGCCAAGAAACAATTAGGGTCCCGGCCCTCGGCCGTGACGTCATACTTACCTGGCGTAGGGGACACCGTGATCACGAAGGCGGTTCCCCCAGGGCGAGGCCCCTCCATTGCACTGCGGTGGGGTTGACCCTTGCGATTATCCCTAATGTGGATAACTCGGACGCGTAATTTTTGGTAGTGGGGACTGCGTACGCGCCGTCCCCTTTAAATTTCCAATAAATCAACTATGAAATAGAGACGCCACAGTGTCTAGCTTTGTTTGTTACGCTCGCGCGCTCGCGCTAGCGTGAACGCGAAGACTGCAAGTCAAGCATCAACCTATATACCTAGTTAACACCATTTTAGGCAGAGGTCGCAAGCCAAGCATCGACCTGCATTACTAACACCATTAACGTATATCCGCATATCGAGGTCGCCGATGCAGCTTAACATACAGCAAGAAAGTCACGTTTCCTTTACTATATTTAGATAGATATATTACTATATATAGATATATTACTATATATAGATATATAGATATATTACTATATATATATAGATATATTTAGATGAGTTCACTTTTCGTTCTCACATCGAACGGCTAGTCCTAGTCTTAGATTAGCTTTAGCTAATTAGACTATTTGTTACAAAAATCGAACACTTAGTCATTATTTAAGTCTAGTATTAAGACTAAGGCTGTGGTTTTCATAATTAATTTACTTGTAGAGATGTGCTAACTCTACATAAACAAACAAGGGAGAAAAGAATTTCGCCCCAGAATGATAGTGACTGTATATACGTTAGCGATTGGAAGACACTATCGACTATATCGTAAAGTTATGCTTCAACACATTTCCAAACCTCTTAAACGAGTTAAAATATCCCCACTGTACAAACTATTTATGTGGAATTAATACAATAATTAGAATAGTCTCAGTCACGAAACTAACTACGGTGTGACGTCTCGATATCGAGGTAAATTTTTTGAAAATTTAAAAGAACCTGCGCCCCACAATTAAAAATTACGCGTCCGAGTTCATTCTCAATCGTTGTTTTATGGTTATTTCATAAACCAAAAAGCGAAAAAAGGCCAACGTCACGTGGTGTTCCCAGGCGGTCACCCATCCAAGTACTGACCACGCCCGACGTTGCTTAACTTCGGTGATCGGACGAGAACCGGTGTTTTCAACGTAGTATGGACGTTGGCAACAAGTTATCTTAATTTCATGATAATATTATACATAGAGGCTCTACTTTCTATGACGTAATCGTCACTTTGTGCATAGTCACAAAATAAATGTTCTTTCATCGTTCATTCATGATTTTCTTAAAACCAAAAATTATTAAAAAAACAAGCTTTATGTAATGGCAGGTAACTTATACATATAAGTATGGCAAGATAAACCAGCTGTAATTCCACTGTCTTTTAGTAGCCTTGTCATCTCAAAGACGTTTCACTTAAAAAAACATACAATATGTACTGTATTAATACTGTAATATATGTAGCACCTAGCTAATGCTGAGTTGGTGACCGTTTCGGCAGAGCATGCAAGAGATATTATCTATGTCTCTTTAGATTAGGCACTGTTGATGTTTGTTTCTTTTTCTTGTGTGTTGTGCTGAAATTAATATGTTTTCTTCTTCTTCTTCTATTGTGAGTGGCCTACAGAACACTTGTTGGTGTTGTGATTTCCTACTATAGAGCTTTTGAGATTATGTTGGAACTTAGAAGAGTTATTAGGTGCGTTATGAAATACTCTTGACCAACCAATAGCGTATAAAGTCGGTATTGTCTGTGGTAGATTTCTTTTCTCCTTTTAATGGACTACATACGAAAAATTAGCACATCACTGCTCTACAACTAGAATATTGTCATGAAGCTAATTAACACAAATGTGGCGTCTCGTTTTCGAGGTCGATACAAATACATAATCTGCTTTTGCAAATTTGAAGGGGATGGCGATAGTATGGATATGAATAAACATGTCCAGACTGGAAAGTCCTCTAGGCTTGGAAACCCTCACCGGGTCCCGGGTCCGATTGAATTTTGAACCTCTAACCTCCTCCTCTCCCTCTTGATTAGCAGAGGCATGGTGACCACCAACTCAGTTATAGGCGGCCTACAGAGCTAACTTCTGGGGGCGTCTCGAGTTGGCTCTCGAATCTTAATTTGAGGTCGATTTTTGAAAATTTGAAGGGGACGGCGCGTACGCAGTCCCCACTACCAAAAATTACGCGTCCGAGTTATCCACATTAGGGATAATCGCAAGGGTCAACCCCACCGCAGTGCAATGGAGGGGTCTCGCCCTGGGGGAACCGCCTTCGTGATCACGGTGTCCCCTACGCCAGGTAAGTATGACGTCACGGCCGAGGGCCGGGACCCTAATTGTTTCTTGGCGAACCTCTACAGCGGGTTGTGTTTCAGGTACCTTTAGGTAGAGCGACATCTTTCAAAAAAAATCAAATAGAAACCGAAACCTTTCAATTTTTCAAGTCATGGTAAGTACAGTGTTGCTCTATTTTTGGGTAGTAAGTAAAATAAAAATAAAATTGCATTCAAAATGGATTTCAATCAAAACAGACTTTACTCAAAATTTCTCCAGTGTGGGTTAACACACACGAGAACCGGTGTTTTCAACGTAGTATGGACGTTGGCGATATAATGTCTCAATTTCATGTTTAGATAGTTCTTCATTAAATTGATGACGCCATATTATCGCCTTTATGTCAGCAATTTTTTTACTCTAAACCTGTTATTCTTCTGAGCTCTAAACAAATGATTATTTGTCTTCGGGAAGTTTCAGTCCACATTTCGGCTCCATCATCGAATCAGCTTGATGGAACTATTACTTATCTACTGAATTGGTACGGGTAAGACTGTATTATACAAATGATCAAAGAGTCAGGAATTTAAAGTTCGATTTCTTTCAGGCTATTTTTATCGAAATCGTACCCAGAGCAGTCACAGCTTTGTTTCACTATGACCGTAACAGAAGGACCCCGCCGCGCTACGGTAACTTCAAGGAATGCGCCACATTTTTTTTTCTTACCCCGCTCTAAATCTTTTACTGTAAAAATACATGAAATACTAATAATAATCTCATCCAACATATACCGCATAGAGTCAGTATTGTCGGTGACAGAATGATTTTCTCCTTTTCTGTTTCGTCCAACGTTTAGGTACAGCATAACGTCGGTATTGTCGGTGACAGAATTATTTTCTCCTTTTAACTGTTTATGTAGAATTATCACATCTCTGTCATGAAGGTAACTACACTGTGGCGTCTTGATTTCAAAGTCAATTTAGTGTAAATTTGAAGGGGACGGCGCGTACGCAGTCCCCACTACCAAAAATTACGCGTCCGAGTTATCCACATTAGGGATAATCGCAAGGGTCAACCCCACCGCAGTGCAATGGAGGGGCCTCGCCCTGGGGGAACCGCCTTCGTGATCACGGTGTCCCCTACGCCAGGTAAGTATGAATTCCAGACGGAAAACCGAGGTAGTCACTGTTTCTTGGCGAATCTCTACAGCGCAATTTAATTTTCAGAGGCAGAATAAAGTGGCATCTATCGACGATCTACTTACATACTCTGTAATGTTTACTTCATTACCGTACCGAGTTTCATAATTTTTATTTATACATAGATAGCGACATCTATGATGCAGCGTACATAATACATACTAACCACAACTAAAATGCTACCTACACGTTCTGGTGCGTCTGCTTGCATATTGCTCGACATTGTATCATGCCTTTATCACAAACACTTTTTCCACTACACTTGTGCTAGTTAGCTTTACAGTATTCATTGGAATTCTTAAAATGATACTTCTAGCTCGTAGCTATATATACTGGAAAAATATTGATAAAGATATCGAGGATAAAATAAAGTCTTGTAGAGCATGGACATTACAACATAAATTCATTACCAGAATACAAAGAGAAGATTATCCTTAAATTGTGAGTTCAAATGTGAAAATTATCACAAACTTACAGTAGAGAGCTTCCTAGCACTCAATTCATTCGAAGACTAAAAGACAGTGATGGACGGACAAAAATTCTACAAAAAAGGGATAAACTACCTTTGGCAAAATTAGTAGGTATACATAGCTACATCCATAGAAATGGCTGTTTTCTCGATAAGCTGTGCTTATTATTCCACATAAATAGTCAGTACTTATAACTTAATGGAAAAGTACTTGAATAAGCTAATTTTTATGAAGTTTACCGGGCTGGTTAAAACTATAAAAATAGTAATAATATGTGAACATAAACACAATACCTTCCTAGCTAGTACAAGTATTACAACGGTTGCAATTTCTAAGGGCTTGTTCCGTTCTGTTTGTTCTTATGAATACCTTACATTACACATGATAAACTTGTTGTTTTTAATCATTTTTAGATTTGTAAAAATCGCGCATATTCGATAAAAGAATATTTTTGATGACATACGAAGACGAACTTTAGAGTTTCTATACAAACATGAAATTAAGAATGTACATCGCCAACGTCCATACTACGTTGAAAACACCGGTTCTCGTCCGATCACCGAAGTTAAGCAACGTCGGGCGTGGTCAGTACTTGGATGGGTGACCGCCTGGGAACACCACGTGACGTTGGCCTTTTGCTACTTTTTGATGCCGATGGTGTCAATGTCATTTGAAAGATAACAGTCAGTTTGGATTGAAATCCATTTTGAATGCAATTTTATTTTACATGTGGGGTAACTACTTACTACCCAAAAATAGAGCAACACATGACTTGAAAAATTGGAAGGTTTCGGCTGTGGTTTCGGTTTCTATTTCTTTTTTTTTTAAGATGTCGCTATACCATAAGGTACCTGAAATACAACGCGCTGTAGAGGTTCGCCAAGAAACAATTAGGGTCCCGGCCCTCGGCCGTGACGTCATACTTACCTGGCGTAGGGGACACCGTGATCACGAAGGCGGTTCCCCCAGGGCGAGGCCCCTCCATTGCACTGCGGTGGGGTTGACCCTTGCGATTATCCCTAATGTGGATAACTCGGACGCGTAATTTTTGGTAGTGGGGACTGCGTACGCGCCGTCCCCTTCAAATTTGCACTAAATTGACTTTGAAATCAAGACGCCAGTCGCCACAGTGTAGTTACCTTCATGACAAAGATGTGATAATTTTACATAAACAGTTAAAAGGAGAAAATCATTATGTCACCGACAATACCGACGTTATGCTGTACCTATACGTTGGACGAAACAGAAAAGGAGGAAATCATTATGTCACCGACAATACCGACGTTATGCTGTACCTATACGTTGGACGAAACAGAAAAGGAGGAAATCATTCTGTCACCGACAATACCGACGTTATGCTGTACCTATACGTTGGACGATACAGAAAAGGAGGAAATCATTCTGTCACCGACAATACCGACGTTATGCTGTACCTATACGTTGGACGAAACAGAAAAGGAGGAAATCATTATGTCACCGACAATACCGACGTTATGCTGTACCTATACGTTGGACGAAACAGAAAAGGAGGAAATCATTCTGTCACCGACAATACCGACGTTATGCTGTACCTATACGTTGGACGAAACAGAAAAGGAGGAAATCATTCTGTCACCGACAATACCGACGTTATGCTGTACCTATACGTTGGACGAAACAGAAAAGGAGGAAATCATTATGTCACCGACAATACCGACGTTATGCTGTACCTATACGTTGGACGAAACAGAAAAGGAGGAAATCATTCTGTCACCGACAATACCGACGTTATGCTGCACCTATACGTTGGACGAAACAGAAAAGGAGGAAATCATTCTGTCACCGACAATACCGACGTTATGCTGTACCTATACGTTGGACGATACAGAAAAGGAGAAAATAATTCTGTCACCGACAATACCGACGTTATGCTGTACCTATACGTTGGACGAAACAGAAAAGGAGGAAATCATTATGTCACCGACAATACCGACGTTATGCTGTACCTATACGTTGGACGAAACAGAAAAGGAGGAAATCATTATGTCACCGACAATACCGACGTTATGCTGTACCTATACGTTGGACGATACAGAAAAGGAGAAAATAATTCTGTCACCGACAATACCGACGTTATGCTGTACCTATACGTTGGACGAAACAGAAAAGGAGGAAATCATTATGTCACCGACAATACCGACGTTATGCTGTACCTATACGTTGGACGAAACAGAAAAGGAGGAAATCATTCTGTCACCGACAATACCGACGTTATGCTGTACCTATACGTTGGACGAAACAGAAAAGGAGGAAATCATTCTGTCACCGACAATAGGCTAGTTTCCTAATTTTTTTTTTAGTCCGTTTTGTAGATTATTAAAAAATATTGGACACGTATTTTTTTATTTTTTATGTAACCAAAAAATAACGGAGATATATCAAGTCGAAATTTCACATGACGTCACGCCTCGCTACCGTTTGTTCGCACGTTATAGCGAGCTGTGAAGTCACGAGTCCCCCACCCTAAACTTTAATGCGCTTTATCTATGCATATTTCCATTATTTTAAAAAAGCAAAAAATACGTGTCTTTTATTTTTTTATTATCTAACTGACGGACTAAATAGAATTTTGATTTTTTTACCCAGGAAACTAGCCTATACCGACGTTATGCTGTACCTATCTGACTCTATGCGGTATATTTTGGATGAGATTATTATTAGTATTTCATGTCTTTGTCGTATCATGCCTGCTACCATAGATAATACAATCCTGCAACGCAATCCCAAGCGTTCTATGGTAGGAAATCACATTAAACTCGATATTTTTACAATAAAACTTTTTAGAGCGGGGTAAGAAAAAAAAATGTGGCGCATTCCTTGAAGTTACCGTAGCGCGGTGGGGTCCTTCTGTTACGGTCATAGTGAAACAAAGCTGTGACTGCTCTGGGTACGATTTCGATAAAAATAGCCTGAAATTAATCGGACTTTCAATTCCTGACTCTTTGATCATTTGTAATAATAATCTTACCCGTACCAACTCAGTAGATAAGTAATAGTGCCATCAAGCCGATTCGATGATGGACGGTGACGCGCGCGGCGCTAAACATTTAGGTCCGCGATTTATATTTCGGAAAAATAGTTAACTTTATTAGTTTGAACCCATTAGTATTTTAATATGTTGTTAGTAGTGTAATAAAGTTGTGTAAATGTGTGCAAATCTGAAACAGTGAGTTAACCAAGTGCAATGAACAAGAAAACTTAAAATACAATGTAAACACAGTTTTCTAATTATTTTTATTTCTTTTTCTTCAATTTTTTCTAATTTCTTTTCTAATAGTGACTTTAGATTAAAGTGGAATAACACAAACCACATTAGGTTACGGCAGTTATTGGTGTATAAAATAAATTTAAAATTATTATTTATTTTAAATTATTTTCAATAACGGTCCGTGATATTTGAAAAAGACGCCACCGAGCGTCCCTGATAAACCGTCGAGTCTTAAAAACGCCACCTAGCGACACCTTTATAGAACCGTTAAAGCACTCACAATCAAAGGCACATCAATTGATTAATCCGTTTCATGTAGATCGCTCGCTATCGTATAGACTTAATAGATACACAACCACTACGAAAGATGGCGCTAAACATAGAAAGTGAAATGGAAGACAAAATATTATGTGAATCTGAAAATGAGAGTTCATCGCTCAATGTTACTTTGGCAGATGATCAATTCGCCAATGTAACAATTCGAAGAAAGGATCTTGATGCGACATCTATACGAGCTATAATTCGAGAAGAGATCAGAGAATTTTTCGTTGAAACGCTAGGACAACAGCTGAAAGAGTTGCACACGATTTTTACGGAGAAAATAGACAATATACATTCAACTTTCATAGAGACGGTGGCTAAGTTAGAGGATAATTTGAAGATGTTAGAGGGCAAGGTGTTTGCTGAGGTGCAAGGTCCGAGAGTCCTGTCCACACCATCATCTCGCCGTGGCGCTAAGAATGCGAAGAAGTTCAGTTCGAAACCAAAAGAGTTCAACGAACCAACTCAAGTGAACACAGAGGCTGGTCAAGCCGGCCGTCCAAACGTGATTATTAGGGCGGCTGCTTCTTCGGTTTCACCAGTCGAGTCCGCAGTCTCTCTCCCTGCTACCCCTTCTTGGGCCAGCGTCACAGCTAATGTGCGTACTACAGCAGCGGTTCCTTTGGTGTCAGTGACCGAAGATATGGAAAACAAAGACGTGGATCCGGAACGCAGTATTCAGACTTTGGTGCAGCGGCGACGCAGACGAAGTCACGTGGTCGGTGCCGATAGCGGTGGTGGGGTGCTACGAGGCACCGCGGCACCGGACGATACGCCGCTGCGCGCGGCCGAGCGGCGCCGTTATCTTCACCTGTGCTTCGTGCAGGCTGGAACTACACCGGAGCAAGTCCGCGCCCATTTGGAGACAATCTGTGGAGGCGACCTTTGCACTGTGCAGACACTCAAGTCTCGCGGTGATTACGCCTCTTTCAAACTCGGAGTTCCAGGTAAATTAGTAGATCATGTAATGGTGCCGACTCACTGGGCGAAAGACATCTGCATCAAGTCATGGAATTCGAGCTTTCGAGGAAGTGCCGCTGCCTCAAGGTAGACGGCGGCGAGACTACATTTCCAAAAGTTTCAAGTTGGAGGCGTACTACCAAAACGTTAGGGGTCTAAGGACTAAGTTATTTGAATGGCGTAATAACCTCTTATTAAATGACGAAATTGCTTTGGTAGCTGTAACTGAATCTAATTTGGATGCGTCTGTGAGTGATGCGGAGGTGTGCTGCGGCGACTGGAGCATATTGCGACGCGATCGGTGCGGACGCGGCGGCGGAGGCGTCATGTTGTGTGGGCGGGCGCCGTTACAACTCGAGCGCCTGCCGCAATATGAAACGCCGGACGGCGAAGACCTGTGGGCGCGGTTTAAGATAGACGGACATTTTATATACGTCTGTGTGGTGTACATACCGCCTAAAGCCAAAGATAGTGTTTATAGTGACTGGTATGATAGTGCAGAAAGTGTATGTTTAAAACACGATAGTAATAAAATAGTAATATTTGGTGATCTCAACTTATATAGTGCTAGTGAAAACACATTATTATGTAACAATTGTTTTATGTCTGCGGGGAACCTGCATCAGTATAATAGCGTGATGAATGAAAATGAGCGTGTGCTGGACGTGGTGCTGACGAGCAAGGAGCAGGGCGGCGCAGTGCACGTGCGCGGCGCGCGGCCCGGCGAGGAGCTAACGCGCGTGGACCGCCAGCATCACCCCCCACTGTTTATTACCATCTCCTACCGATTCGGGAAACAAGTGTCTCTAGCCGAACCGTCCAACATCAATACTGCACTCGACTGGAATTTTAATAAAGGTGATTTTGAAAGAATGTATGAATGCGTGAGAGACTGTGACTGGGAAAGTGTGGTAACTTCCCAGAACGTAGAAGACTGCGTCAATAATTTTAATCATACTTTATATAATTTTTTCGACCACTGTGTTCCGAGAAAAATACGAAAGCATTCGTGTAATCGTACTTACCCAGTCTTTTACACGAGTGCGTTGATTCGTGACATCGAGTCCAAAGCTTGTCATCACCGTCGATGGAAAGCGACGGGCGATATTTCTGCATTTAACGTATTTCGATCTCTAAGAACCAAAATAAAAAGAGACATAAAGGATGCGCGGGATGAATATGCGTATAGGGTATCAAAAAATTTATGTAAAGATCCGAAACAATTTTGGCAATATGTTAACTCTCTGCGTAGCAAAGGTGGTATAGAGTTGAAGGTGACGCGTGGCGAGTCAGAGTATACAGGCGCGGCGGCGGCCGGGGCCTTCGCCGCCCACTTCGAGTCCGTGTTCCTGGCGGGCTCGCCCCGACTGGACGCGGGCGCGGCGGGGGCGGCGGGCGCGGCGGACGCGCGACGCGTAGACATCACCACCTTCCTCGACAGCGATGTGCAAAGCGCGGTGCGAAAACTTCGAGGGGACACCTCCGCGGGACCTGACGCCATACCGCCATACGTAATTAAAGGTTGCTTACAAGAACTACTCGTGCCGGTACTATTCATGTTTAACTTCATTTTACGAACGGGGCAGTATCCATCGATATGAAAGCAGTCTAGGGTGACGCCTATTCCAAAATCAGGATCGAAAATTAAGGTTGAAAATTACAGACCGGTAGCTATTCTATGCACGCTAGCGAAAGTTTTTGAAATGGTTGTTCACGATAAATTGCTACCCCAATGTTTACCCTTTATCACTGCTGCGCAGCATGCATTCTTGCCAAAGCGGTCGGTGGCCACCAATCTGGTTTCCTTGGTGGACATCTTGTCCAGAGAAGTCGATAATAGGAACCAGGTAGATGTTGTTTACTTGGACTTTCAGAAGGCCTTCGATCAGGTGGATAACGATGTGCTGCTGTTTAAACTGGCTGGTATGGGATTCACGCCCAGGCTTCTAAAACTGTTTGCAAGCTATCTTTCTGAAAGGAAACAGTTTGTAAAATACGGTCCATATCAGTCTCAACCATATGCAACTCCTTCAGGTATTAGTCAGGGGTCGAACCTAGGGCCTTTATTGTTCGTGGTACTCATTAATGACTTGCCTGAAGTCGTGAGTGAATCCAGGATCATGCTGTATGCCGACGATGTGAAACTGGCAAGAGTTACCAACACGACCGAGGACCGTGACGCGTTACAGAGGGATTTGGATAGGGTTTATAACTGGAGTGTAGTCAACAAACTTGCCTTTAATCCTGACAAATGTGAACTGATGAGTTTTAGTCGAGCTCGTACACCACAAGAGCACAGTTATAGAATAGGAGTTACTGAAATCCGCCGTGTGACGTCAGTGCGTGATCTCGGTATACAATTTGACAGACAACTCACTTTCCGAGACCATACGCGTTCTGTAGCCGAAGCTGCATATAGAAGACTAGGGTTCGTTTGCAGAAACTCCGCGCCCCTGACCATAGCGGCAACGCGCACCCTATATTCGTCGTTAGTTCGCAGCATATTAGAGTGTAATACAGTGGTCTGGGCCCCACATGAGAAAAAATATTCGCTCATGCTGGAGAAGGTTCAAAAGAAGTTTTTACGGAATCAATATCAGAAGCAATCCACCTATTATCCCTTTATGTATCCCACTGGTTTTCTAATGGGACATTTAGGGTTTGACTCATTAGAATTAAGAAGGTCAGTGGCACTTGTCAAGTTCTCTTTGTCAATCTTGAGAAATAGAATAGACTGTCAGGACGTATTGGAGGAGTTAGTGCGACTGTCGGTACCAGAATGCCACATGAGCGTGCGCTCGCGGCGACTTCTCGCGCAGCGGCCGACGCGCACCCTCCTGTACCAGCACTCTCCTGTCTCCCGCGCCCGAGACCTGCTCTCCACCTTGCTCCTCAGCTCCCCGGAGTGTGATATGTTTGTGACAGGGCTTGGGAGATTGATGATCGAGTGCAAGCGAATGTTAGAGGAAAGAATGCCTGTTATAAGTTCCTGTGTAAATATGTAAATATAAGTAAGTTTTTGTTAATGTTATGTTTCTTTTTTAATTCAAATTTTAAAATTGTTTTTAATTTAAAAAAATTTTTGTTCCATTTTAAATATTAGAATTAATTATTTATTAAGCGCTATGGCTTATTATGCTGTCATGCTTTTTAAATTCAATAAATAAATAAATAAATAAATAAATGGAGCCGAAATGTGGACTGAAACTTCCCGAAGGCAAATATCATTTGTTTATAGTAAAAAAATTGCTGACACAAAGGCGATATGGATATAGATAAGCAATAGTGTGTTAACCCACACTGGAGAAATTTTGAGTAAATCGTGTTTTAAAATTATAGCGATATTTTGTGTCAACTTTTTTTTTATATTCAACATTTTGTTACATAATATTTAAACAATGTAATAAGGCAAACACATAATTAAAAAACGTTCTCTTACTCTCAATAAATCGTTTTGTATCAGTAGCTTAATTTTGTGGATTAACATGTTATTGCTTATCTGTGTTCATTATGGCGTCATCAATTTAATGAAGAACTATCCAAACATAAAATTAAGACTGTATATTGCCAACGTCCATACTACGTTGAAAACACCGGTTCTCGTCCGATCACCGAAGTTAAGCTACGTCGGGCGTGGTCAGTACTTGGATGGGTGACCGCCTGGGAACACCACGTGACGTTGGTCTTTTGTTACTTTTTGATGCCGATGGTGTCAATGTCATTTGAAAGATAACAGTCAGTTTGGATTGAAATCCATTTTGAATGCAATTTTATTTTACATGTGGGGTAACTACTTACTACCCAAAAATAGAGTAACTGTACTTACCATGACTTGAAAAATTAAAAGGTTTTTGATTTTTTTTTAAAGATGTCGCTCTACCAAAAGGTACCTGAAACACAACCCGCTGTAGAGGTTCGCCAAGAAAAATTAGGGTCTCGGCTCTCGGCCGTGACGTCATACTTACCTGGCGTAGGGGACACCGTGATCACGAAGGCGGTTCCCCCAGGGCGAGGCCCCTCCATTGCACTGCGGTGGGGTTGACCCTTGCGATTATCCCTAATGTGGATAACTCGGACGCGTAATTTTTGGTAGTGGGGACTGCGTACGCGCCGTCCCCTTCAAATTTCCAATAGATCAACTGAAATACAGACACCACAGTGTCTAGCTTTATTACTATTCTAATTTACTTGTGGAGATGTGCTAACTCTACATAAACAAAGGAGAAAAGAATTTTGCCCCAGAATGATAGTGACTGTATATAATATTCGTTAGCGATTAAGAAGACACTATCAGTAAAGTTGTAGATTTTTGGTAGGAAATCTCATACTGTATACCGCCCATGAAACAGGCGATATTGCTTCTTTTTTTGTGAAAGTTCTTTGAACACGGGAGAAAATTTTGTGGCGCGTCTCATAAAGTTACCGTAGCGCGGCGTGGCCTCTCCCTTTACCGTCATTATATGATCATAGTGAAACAGGACCCTCACTTCTGCAAGTCTGATTTTAATAAAATAACTAAGGTTCTATCTTATAAAATTGACTGACTTGATCTGACATAGGTCGAGCTAAAACCCAATCTTCTATAATTTTCGTTCTGCACTCGTTCTTACAGAAAATTGTACCTACATCTTCTATCACCCCGACTTTTTATTTCGTCTGAGATCACCCCACACTCAGCAGATGGGAGAAATGGCGTGTAAAACTAAATGAGTCGAAGTCAACTCACATAGATTTTACTAATAAAAAAACCTCATATCACCCGGTGCAAATAGGTGACAATGTGATACCGTATGAAAATACAGCCAAATATTTGGGCATGACACTGGACACCAAGCTCCGCTGGAGAGATCACGTCAAAAAGAAACGCGATGAACTGGAACTTCGCTACAGGAAGATGCATTGGCTGCTCGGGAGACACTCGGCGTTATCAGTGCACAACAAACTACTGCTGTACAAACAAGTCCTAAGACCGATGTCCGATATGGACTTACGGTATTCAGCTGTGGGGCTGTACCAAACAGAGCAACGTGCAAACGATACGTTTTCAGGACAAAGTACCTACTCAGAGGTGTTGTAAACGCGCCTTGGTACATAAGAAACGAAGACCTCCATCGGGAGCTCTGAGTGGAATCTGTTAACGATACTATCAAAAAATATGCCGAAGCTCACGAACACAGACTTCATCACCATGTGAACGTCGAGGCCATCCAGCTCCTCAACAACACAATTCTTTCACCGTTAGAAAGCTACATTATCCCTGGGTAACATAGGCTATATTGTAATCAGGAATTCCCGCGGGAACTCCGAAATTATCGCGGGTGAAACCGCCCGGGACAGCTAGTTATTAATAATGTTACTAACTAGTTATAATGTACCTAGTAAAAACGGGTAGGTACGTAACTTTTGTTGCTTCCGTTCAGATTTAGACCGTTTAGATTTTAGAATCAAAACTTTAGATTCAATGAGGTATCTATTCGGGTTCGGAAGTATGGCAATAATTCAGGATTTCAGTATGCATGTTGACATCCACAACCTTATCAATTAAAATCAAAATACCTATAGGTGCGAATATTGCAATATTTGTAGGTGTCTATTTGTCTAAACATGATTAACTAATCGCAAAACTACTAGAAATGGAAAAAGAAACTAAAGTTGCTGCAGGTTTTTCACTATAAAAACACATCAGCAAGTACCTAGATAATTATGTGACAATTAGTAACAAAAAAAAATCGTTAAACGTTATATAGAATGTCTTTGCGTGACCCGCAAAAAGCCAACGTCACGTGGTGTTCCCAGGCGGTCACCCATCCAAGTACTGACCACGCCCGACGTTGCTTAACTTCGGTGATCGGACGAGAACCGGTGTATTCAACGTAGTATGGACGTTGGCAACAGACTTATTCAATTTTATTTGTGTATAAATTCCGAAACTCACGCGGGTGAAACCGCAGCTAGTATTTTATACTAGCTGTGCCTCGCGGCTTCACCCGCGTGAGTTTCGGAATTCCCGCGGGAACTATTTTTTTCTAAAATAAAAGTAGCCTAAGTTACTCCTTGTAACATCAGCAGCTATCTGCCGGTGAAAGTCCCGTTAAAATCGGTCCAGCCATTACAGAGATTAGCCGCAACCTACAGAAAAGAGTCAAACAGAGAAGACAGACAGAAAAATTTAAAATTGCTTTTTTTATATAAGTACCGTAGGTATATCCTACTTTCATAAGCATTCAGTGAAAAGATTTTCATTTGGAATTACAAACAGACACTTCAATTTTATTTATGTGTATAGAAAAGTCAATATTATAATAATATCATGCGAAATTTATTAACTACCTAGCTGTGCCCCGTGGTTTCACCCGTGTGAGTTTCGGGATTCCCGTACAGGTAGGTACTCCAAACTTCAATGTTGCCTAATTTACTCATTAAAATATCAGTTAATTAGCAGTGAAAGTCCTGTCAAGATCGGTTCAACCATTTCAGAGACTCCCCCGCGTGAGTTTCGGAATCCCCATAAGAACACAAACCCTTTCCTCACAATAACAAACATGACAATCAAGAATTATCCAATTTGGTGCAGTCGTTTGGAAGTTATGCAATCACATACATACATTTCGGCGATTCATTTGAATTTTTATAGGTACCTAGATATTTTTTGTTTTGCGTGATATTTTCCAGTTATAAAGTATTTTGCGCTATGGACGGTGTACCTACTTAAAACAAATTGAACAACAGTCATAGGAGTGGCAAATAACTGGTAAAAACGGCAAAGTACGAAAGATTCAGAAATTTGTAAAAAACAAAAAAAAGGTATAGGGGACACCCGGGTTTGAACCGGGGACCTCTCGATCTGCAGTCGAATGCTCTACCACTGAGCTATATCCCCGATGAAGAACTGATTGAAAATCTCGTACCATAAGTAGGTACCCCTACTTACAATTTAAAACTAGCTAGCTAGGTATCACGGTTTTACCCGCACGAATTTCTGAACTCTATAAGGAACTCTAAAAAATATCCTATTCAAACTTGACTACTCAGTGATACCTATCAGTAGCGTTACTTTCGGAGTTCCCGCGGAAACTCCGCAACACGGACGTGTCGGACGACGGTAGAGTATTCAAGGCGTGAAAGCATATTATTACAAACAAACCAACACACATTCGCATTTTTAATATTGCAGACGAAAAAGCGACAATTGGTTGTAAATTTTATATTAGCAATTTTACAAAAATGAAGAATCCTGACTCTGCTCAGTTGTAGAAAAAAGGGAGACGCCCCCGGGTGGGCTCGAACCACCAACCTTTCGGTTAACAGCCGAACGCGCTAACCAATTGCGCCACGGAGGCGATACGAGATATTGCTAAATTAGGGTACATGTTCCACTAAGCAAATGTTTTGTATTTCCATGTAAAATTATTTATAGATTTTAATTTGACGATGTTAGAATTTTAACATAAAAGCGACTAAATATCCAAATTAATAAAAAGTTATTATTGACAAATTTACGCACAGATTAGGTGTAGTAGTTAGTAAGAAGTCAAGCAAAAACGTCACGATCCTTACTATGTAGCAAAACAAACATACATACAGCTGAATGCAGAACCTCCTCTTTTTTGGAAGCCGGTTAAAAACATGAATACCATGCGGTAGAACACAAAATATATGCTCAAAATTATTCTTATAAATAGTTTAATAATTTGGAACAGCAGTCTATAGCAGTCGTGGCCGAGTGGTTAAGGCGTCTGACTCGAAATCAGATTCCCTCTGGGAGCGTAGGTTCGAATCCTACCGGCTGCGAAGTTTTTTACTTTTTATGGATCATTTTCACAATACTGTATTACCATAATTTTTTGTTGCAAGTAGTCTTAATAATTCATATCTAAATAACCATAGGATGTTCTTTCTGACTTCATTGGCATCTGGCGAAAGTGAACTGGTCCGCCTCTGAAACTTCAGCACCTGTTTAATTTTGTGAATAATTACAAAGGTCAGCGCCTAGATAACAAAAGATGATGAGAAAAAGCTAAAAAGGAGAAATTTATAAAGGAAATTACAACGCTGACGAGGTTCAAGGCTATGATAAGACGGACAGTTAAACTCATTATTCAACACCGTAAAAAAAGAAACAGTTAATTATTTATAATAATTTTGATATTGTGCCACTGCACCAAATATAATATTATTATTATAATTTTTATAATCATAATTTTTTTATTATTATAATCACTACGTTTTACTTCGCTGCCAGGTGTCGCTCAAAGCGATCTCTTCCCAGTTTTCCCATTGTCCAGAAGGAAGATGTCATTCTTCTAAACTTCTTGCGAAAGTAGGAGTAAATTTCGCCTGTAATTGTACACGCTGGTCATAACTTTTGTGGCAGATGCGATCGACTCCGTCTTCTTTGGCGCTGAATCATCAGCTTCCACCCACTGCTTAAACTGCTGTTTCGTTTCTAACGTTTAGTGGCCGCACAAAATCCGTCGGATCACTCGCATCCCTATCTGTCCAAACATTGTTGCGAAAATCAAATCAAAATAAATATATCCCATCCATCCATTACTTAGAACTGGTTGTTACAATCACTTATAATCGTCAGCAGGTTCTTAGAATCGTTTCTGCTTTTGATTTTCTTACGGCAATCCTTATTTTTGTGCATTCACTCATTCTTCCGATATCTCTATAACCTCAGCTGTTTCACTGGCCTTTGTCCAACATGATATTGTACACTTTTATAGGAAACCATCAAATATCGTCGTGGCGGTTTTTGGCCTTCCTTCACGTGGGTCACCTACGCATTTAAATTCAGCTGCCCACTTTTTAACAGTTGAAATTTAAGGACAAACCATAGGAGTTAAACAAACACGCAAGGCGTTTACTGCAAAAAATCGTGTAGGGAAATGAACTACATGAAAAGAACAAGTTGAAAGCATGCACTCGGGCAGGACCGCCAGGCAAGACCGCAGGTAGGTATCGTATTTTTTTTTTGCTTATTAAAACGCCATCTCTGTGTTCGACTGAGAACTTTTTACCTTACCCGCGTACTCTTGCTCTAGAATTGTTCTAGATACAGTGTTTAGAAATTTTATTGTCTTTGGAATGCCCGTTTTTTGTGTTTACGTGCTGTTTAGGTGTTCAATTCTTCTGACTTTTGATTTTTTTAAAGTGTTCTATATTTTCAAATGATTACATTAGCACTATAAATTGGTGTATTTTTTTTAGATTCTCTTGTTAGAAGTAGGCCTAGAACTGCCAGATTTGACTTTGGTTCCGGTGCTATTGAGTTCTCTCGAAAAATTAGAATATTGATTGGGCTTACAAAATTGAATCTGAAGAAAATAGATTTTTAGCTAAAGAAGGCAAATGTGGTGCTCTTGACCGAAATAAGCTTAAAGTTTACAGAATATGCTGCATCGAAGATGTCGCATCGCATACGTCAATGAAGACAAGGAAATTTTGTGTGCTGACTGCTGACTGATTGCTGATGCACAGATGAGTCAGTATGTTATATAATGTCGACAGATGTCGTTGTACTGTGACTCAGAAAATTATATGGCGCTGTAGAGATTTGCCAAGAAACAGTCACTACCTCGGTTTTCCGTCTGGAATTCATACTTACCTGGCGTAGGGGACACCGTGATCACGAAGGCGGTTCCCCCAGGGCGAGGCCCCTCCATTGCACTGCGGTGGGGTTGACCCTTGCGATTATCCCTAATGTGGATAACTCGGACGCGTAATTTTTGGTAGTGGGGACTGCGTACGCGCCGTCCCCTTCTAAATTCTAATTTCAATCTTTCTTTAGAGAATACAGCTAAGGGTAAGGTGTCTTCTGATTCTCAATGGTTATGATTTATATTCTCTTTATACTGGATTATACTCGGCACTGGAGCTTCGATTACATGATTTTTATTACGGAAGTTCGAAACCCCTTCTCGGGTAAAGGCTTCCTTCAGCTTTCTCCAGACCTTGGGGGGGTGAAAGTTCTCGGCCTGACAATGAAAGACTGCAATTTACAGTTAAAAACGTTTTCATTTTTTCTACACAACCTCCCTTGACTTCACCACACTTGGCCCAGCGTTTCTCCAATATCAGTATTCTTTCCTGGAAGCCGGAAGGAAGTTCCCTTCAACTGATCCATTGGACACGAAACGCTTTTCAGAAAAAAAAAAACTTTGTGATGGATGGAATGGAAGCCTCAGGGTGCCAAATCAAGAGAATCGGAGATGACCGTAGTGGTGGACCCATGTCATAATCATGGTGACGATTCAGCGTACAAAATTGGTCGGACCCATACTGAATCGATCCAAACTCCAAACATAGCTGCAAAAATGGTTTACTTTTACTTTTGATTGGCTCACCGCAAATGCGGCACCCATCTAATTCGGAGCTTTCGTATCTCTTAATTCTTTGCCTAAGATGTTTCTCACCCTTTCTTGCGATATCCTAACACCTTCTTCTATCTCATTGACCTTTATTCGTTTATCGTCCAACACGATATCATGCCCTTTTTCAATAGTTTCCAATGTGATGGCGGTTTTTGGTTCAAAATCTGCTGCCCACTTCTTAACGGTTGAAATCGAACGGGCAGATTCCCCATAAACATTTGTCAACTTCGGATGAATTTCTTTGTGGTCTCCTGCATAAAATCATGCTACAAGAGAACAAGTTTAAACTTGTCACGTGCACCAAAGCAGGAAAAATACTCTTTACAGGAAACGTATTTTTTTGATGATTGGAACACCATCTCTGTGTCAGGCCGAGAACTTTTTACCTTACTCTGGTATATCTGGTCTGGATTTTACACCAATATGATCCTGTTGTTACGTGCAAGGATGGGTCTGAAAGGTGATGAAATTGCTGTTGTAGAACCAACATGGTCCTCAGACGCTGATATGATAAAGTTTGGTAGAACTTGAAACTTGGAGAGAGCGAAACAAAAATAAATACTTTCAACATTAGTGGACAAATTCTTATGATGAAGTTCTATGTTTTTCGACTAGATGGCGTTATTTTATATAGTTTGATTACCGAACTATGCGACCAAATTGAATTTTTAGTGGGACAACAACGATGGGACAATAAACAAATTAATATAAAAACATGTGACTTGAACACTGGATTTGTAGAATATTTCTCTGCAAGCATACAACTGCAATACGCGTAGTACAATATTGTTCAACTAGAAAGCGAAGCGTACACGAATATACTCTCAGTTTAGTGGCATAAAAGGACCAAAATATTTTACAGTATTTCTGTTGTCCGTGCTTCTTTCTAGTTGTTGGATAGCGGTGAAAAATGTTTCGGTATTTTGTCTTTTCAAACAAAAACGTTGTCTCCACGGCGGGGAATCGAACCCCGGTCTCCCGCGTGACAGGCGGGGATACTGACCACTATACTACCGAGGATCATATTTACAGTAGCGAAAAACTGGTATTGAATCTACATTATAATGTCTTGCTTATCACGTGACTGTCACATTCGGTTTTTCATTGATGTCTGCAGGCTCACATGAGCCTACTTTACAAATAATAAGTTTGTTTTTATGAGGCATTCTCTGGAACTATTATTTTATATTTTTTGTAGGTTAAGTAAAAGTTAGTGCACATACCTACTTTTTCCCGCGGTAATTCTGGATTACAATATAGCTTATTTTACCCAAGTATAATATAGCATTCTAACTGTGAAAATAATTTTTGAACTCGGTCCAGTAGTTTTTGAGTTAAATCGTAACATACAAACAAACAAAAATACAAATCATTCCTCTTTATAGATGTAGGTCAAATCAGGTTTGCCAGGATTATCGGACTCTTATTGCAAAATCAATATTGTTTTCGGTATTTATTTATTAAGAATCATCAATAGGTTAATATTATAATGTAACCGGGTAAAGGTTACAACATGCTAATCTACTAGCATAAACGAAAAATAGGAAAAAAGGATCATTAAAACACCTGAATTTTCAATATACTTATCAATAATTTTATTTCATTAAACATTTAATGCAATTTCATTATTATAAAGTAGGTATCTAGAATTAATTAAAAACAGTATAAAAACCTTGACAAATCTCTACTCGTTCATCGATATTTCGTCCAAACTGCCTTCCACTCTCGAGCCCTCAGAATATTGATTTTTAACTGACAATAATTTCAAAACGATACAATATCTCGTACAATGAACAATTTATTTTTAGTTTTACAAAATTAAGTAGGTACAATGTAAATTGACAAATTTCAATTACAAGATACAAAATTGTTAAATTGACTACATATTCTCATGATAGTCTTTTCAAAATTACGTAGGCAGACATTATAAATATCTATTTTTAGTATAAAAATACGTTTCCGAAACACTGGATTTGTAGAATATTTCTCGGCAGACATACAAAATGCAACACGCATAATTCAACATTGTATAACTAGATGGCGTCACACGCATATCAAAACGCTCGCTAGAGCGACCAATAAAATGGGACCAAAATTTTATGGTCCTTGAATTTTAACCAATTTTTTTTTTCAAAAATCATTTCCAAATTATCACTTCTCGGGCAGCTTAATAACTGGTGTCTGGGCATAGTCCCAGTTGTACTCGCAATACTCGACCAGATCTCTCTCCGAATCGGTCAGTGCCGACATGTCGAACTCTTGACTGTCAATATAAGGGTCTGCGTACGGATAGTGGACCAGCAAGCAGCTGTAGTCTGTTGCTTGGCACCGGCCCAAAATTTTGGCTAACTTCGCTTCGGAGTCAACCTGTTGACAAAATACAAAATAACCGTTAGTTTTGTATACATGGATGACATTATTATTTTGTCTAAGGTATTTTATGCTCAAAAATTTTATTTATGTTAATTTTTTCTTAAATATTTATAAGTTAATTATTCAAAGTAACGAAAATTTTACTATACAAAAAATGTTATAAAGTTTCCCTTTAGTTAAAGATTGAAATCGTATTAGTTACCTATTTCTAAGAAAGTTATATGTGTGTTTAGAATTGGTAGTACTTTATTACTCTAATGTGTGTTCTATTTGGCTTTCAAAAATGAAAAAAAAAATCATAAAAATATTATATCTTGCATGTATCTTAATTTTTTATTACAATAAAACCGTCCTTCGTTGCCGGAGGAATAAAAATATCAAAAGACATTTACCTTGATGACATAAATGTCATTTTCTTCGCAGAAGGCTTGCAATAACACCTCTTGCATGTGCGTGGCGCTGTCGCCAGGTGGCGCTTCTACGGTAAAGCAGAAAAGCGCTCCTGTGCTGTTCTTTGACAAATATTGAATAGCTGGCAGCAGGCCGACTGTCAATCTCTTCTCCGAATGAGCGCGACGCAGCACCGTTTTGATGCATTCGCTGATTGGCCTGTAATGAAAAAGTAAAATTAAATATCTGGACAGCAGTAAAAATGTATCAAGGAAAAAAGATGCCTCCCCTCTCCACGGCGGGGAATCGAACCCCGGTCTCCCGCGTGACAGGCGGGGATACTGACCACTATACTACCGAGGACCTAACCAGCTGTTGTGAAAGTTGGATGTCAAATTTCACAACGATAATGCCGGAAAAGTTCAATCTCCTATCGCATTCAAAAATATTAAGCTACAGTTAGATATAACTGTAAAGTTCTGTTTGTTTCTAATTACAAAAAACAGTTTTAATTCAAATGGGGTCACTAAACTTGTATTGTCTTTAACACTTGATTTTTCCTTAAACAGCCCCATGTTTCTTGCAAATAATACTACAATTACTATGCTATACTTGTCCTAACATATAAACAATTGTTACACAATGTTATCTAATCATAATTGCTAGTTACCTTTTAGCGGCCACACCACTGAACGTCTCCGCCTTCATTGGGACCACGGAATCACTGTACATATTTCTTTGCAAATTAATACTTTTGAAACGAATTTTGTTAAAAATAACGCTATCCTCAACACCGGCCTTCGGTATCTTAACAATTTTCACTGACACTTGAACAGATATCCTTGTGCAATCCAAATCCGATGTAAACACTGAACAGTTCGTTCCACTTGTTGAAATCACATGAGCACAGAAGCAGGTAATACTATGTCGCAACTATTTCACAATATTCACAGTTCAAACAGACGTGCTATCGCTTTGAATGCTTCGCGAGATGTAAGTCGAGTGACGCTGCGTCATGGTTTATAGCGTAGCACACAAGCTTAACTTTTACTCGAGTATGTGATCGTGTGCATACGCTCGATGTGTTCAAGTCTGTGTCAGTAACGCTGGGGATTCCGCGAAATCTACTCGATTTTTACGTCTGTGAGAGTGAATTATTGTGATAGTTTCGTGTGAACACGTGTCTTGATATCAGTGTGTGGCCTCATTTCTCCTGGAGAAGCATGAAGCATGTTTGGACATGTCTACTGTCTAGTGATATTGTGTCCGTTTCAACTTGAGCTCTTTCGCGTTTGACTTTTGTTTGCGAATCGTTCGGACGTTCTTACGACCAGAGCTCAATGCAAACTGTCCTTGGCTGGTTTGTTGGTGTGTGTAATTAGTGCGTTATCGCTTGGAGCTCGGGATTCCCGCCCGGGTTTTCGGTTAAGTAATTCAGTAATTTTGCATTACTAACATTGAACGGATGCTGATTGCCGTTTGTTGTTTTGTTAGCGGTAATTGAATGTTTTACGACATAGGATTTTTGTTTTCCTCGGCTAATACTGTCTTTTGTATATTCACCAACGTCATTTGACAGTTTGCAAACATTGTCCTTTGGTCAGGTAGCCCTGCAATGTATATTATCCTTGTTAATATAAAACTACAGGTAGGCAAGGTAACATACTTTTGTTGTTTGTGAAATTTCCATCAGCAAGTTAAAGACTGTAGAGCTCAAACCATAATTTAGAAAGATTCCACAAGTTTAATCTTTGCATTACTTACAGTTAGTTTTGTACCTACCAAGGCAGGTGTGAACGACCTAGTCTAGTTTATGAGTTGTTTGTTTGTGTCAGGTTGAGTCAATAAACCTTTGTAAGAGCGAACATACTGGGTACCTATCAATCTACCTATAAAGTAAGCAAGTCAAGATTCGAAATATTGAAGTAGGTAAGTAGTTCATTCTCTAATCAAAAGATATCATAAGTAGGTACTTACACTATCCTTGAGTAATTTTTATCCTGACATATAAAGAATCCCTGAAAGTTTAATATCAAAATTCTCGTATGAATTTAGGTAAAGATACCCGTATAAAGTACTTTGTGAAAATTACAATAAACCAGTAAGATTTTGCTTCCTATTTGTATCTTTGAATCCGTTGAAAAAAACCTCTTCGATCCTTTTTTCAGTCCAATAACAATAGTTGTAGATGGAATTTCTAAATTGACACGGAAGGAACAGCTAGTAGGTAGTAAATAAGGCTGTTGAAGTGAAAGAAATAAGTACCTACCTATCATATTAATTGCACAATCGCGTCTCATTAGTTGACTCGGCTGGCTTATCATTTCTAGAGGCAGCCAGTGGCCTTGCTTGTTAACATAATCGAGTAAAGTGTGCCGAGTGATTCACCGAACATTCCTTTGTAAGCGTAACAAAGTTTGCGATTGTAACTATACAAGAACGGATCAATATGTAATTGCCTCAAGAGATTTAGGGAATGTTTCTGCAGAAGATTTGCCTCGATATTTAGCCATTGTCCGTTAGGATCTAAGGAAGCCGCATTTGCTCTTACCGACTGAATATCCTTAATTTTTTTAGTAAGTAGCTATGAGTACCTATTAGCCTTTATTGAGTAATTCGGACATATGTAATACAGACCATGTAGCTCTTTCAATAGTTACCTTAAACTCGAAATTCGTAAGCTAATCTTTGACGGGCTTTTGCTAACAACCAACAGGCTTTGGAAATTACGCTGTTAGCTACTAGAACTATAACCCAGCTGCAGATTATTATAGTAAATAATAGTAGATTATACACCAAGGGGATAAAGCACTGTTTTATGTCACGGGCGCTACATTGAATCCTGAACATAACGAAGGACTCCAAATTTAACTCCCGAGCGCAGCGAGGGTGTTATAAGCTAATTCCCGACCAAAGGGAGGGAATTAAGATTGAGTCCTGAGTGCAGTGAGGGATTCAAGCGCCCAAGAAAAAAACAGTTTTATCCCTGTGGTGTATACTCTACTTTTCTCACATAATGCGAGACAATAAAAAACCAGGCTTAGTAGATCCTATATAGCCACTTCTTTCAGCTGGCGTGGCCTACTCGATTTGACAAACAAATGAAGTTCGTCTCACTGCGAATCTAGTGGGCCACGGCTTCGGTCTTCGAAAATCGAGTTGGCCGCGCCCGCTGAGAACACATTCTGTTTAGCGAAATGAGACGTTATGGACATAGCAATAAGAATTATGAAAGTGAAAATCACATTATTGACCAGCGGGTTATAATGAAATTCAATAGAACATTATAACCCGGCTAAAGCCAAGAGATATAATGTCTTGCTTTCGGTAAGGTTTACATGACATATAATTCGGCATTGTCGAGCATGTGGTGTGAAATAGTAGATTATACACCAAGGGGATAAAGCACTGTTTTATGTCACGGGCGCTACATTGAATCCTGAACATAACGAAGGACTCCAAATTTAACTCCCGAGCGCAGCGAGGGTGTTATAAGTTAATTCCCGACCAAAGGGAGGGAATTAAGATTGAGTCCTGAGTGCAGTGAGGGATTCAAGCGCCCAAGAAAAAAACAGTTTTATCCCTGTGGTGTATACTCTACTTTTCTCACATAATGCGAGACAATAAAAAACCAGGCTTAGTAAATCCTATATAGCCACTTCTTTCAGCTGGCGTGGCCTACTCGATTTGACAAACAAATGAAGTTCGTCTCACTGCGAATCTAGTGGGCCACGGCTTCGGTCTTCGAAAATCGAGTTGGCCGCGCCCGCTGAGAACACATTCTGTTTAGCGAAATGAGACGTTATGGACATAGCAATAAGAATTATGAAAGTGAAAATCACATTATTGACCAGCGGGTTATAATGAAATTCAATAGAACATTATAACCCGGCTAAAGCCAAGAGATATAATGTCTTGCTTTCGGTAAGGTTTACATGACATATAATTCGGCATTGTCGAGCATGTGGTGTGAAAATATAATTATGTACAATACTCACTACATTAAATACCTATTGTATGTTTGTTGTACCTACTTTATGGACTTATCGCAACCAGACTGGGAAACTATTGGATACTCTCAAAATATGTACAAAATGTATTTAAATATACCTTCTGCGAATATTATATCTCATGTTTACCTACTTCAATAGAATTGTTTTGTGCATTTGACGTCACTATAATATTTTGTAGCAAATAAAAACACTGTTTACCGCTAGGTAGGTATCATAAATATTCGTATTTATCTTATTTATGTCAATTGTTTCCAATTAATTGTTTGTAGACTGCTGCAAATGTGTATTATGGTTATCGTTCATAGTAAAAAACAAAGTCGCTTACCGCTGCCTGTCTGTCCCTATGTATGCTTAGATCTTTAAAACTACGCAACGGATTTTGATGCGGTTTTTTTAATAGATAGAGTGATTCAAGAGGAAGGTTTATACGTAAAGTTTATCCTGGAATTCCTGCGGGAACTCCGTAATTATCGTGGGGGAAACCGCGGGGGACAGCTAGTAATGTTATAAATCCGAAGGTGAGTTCATTTGTTTCTTTGTAACGCTTTCAAAGCTCATGAGATTTTGCAGACAGGCTGTCAGCCGTACAGAAAAGGACATTGGGTATTTTTTATTCCGGAATTCCCGCGGGAGCTACCGCAGTGAACTTAAAAAAAATTAAATACATGGCGAAGAGGTGATCTTTTTGCCATTTTACCATATTTTCCTCTGGTTAGTACATTAAAAGTAGACGCCGTTAGATCCTTTTCATGATAAGTCATATCGATCTAGGTTTCTCCGTAACAGCGGATTCAACTTTGACACATCGCGTCGGGGTCCGGGGTCATGGACATTGGACAGCTGCCACCTTGTACAGTGTATCTACACTGTTCCAGTAAATCGAGCCTTATTGGTTCGGAATGGGTTGATTCGCAGAATGACTGCTGTAGCACAGAATATAATATTATGATACTATAACTGTAGTAATATCGAGTGATTGCTTATCGGGAATTATCGATTTTGGTTTTTGATTCCTTTTGTTTCTGTACTGTGTATATTTTCTAATTTATAGATGACTAGCTATTCATTAGTAATTTTAGAGTTCCCGCGGGAATTCCGGGATAAAAATTAGTCCTTCTCTGTATGCCTGACAAATTGTATACCAAATTTCATGATGAGCGGTTGAGCCGTTCAGACGTGAAAGGACGGACTACCTATTATTTTTTGTTTAATTACCTACGAACTTTTTGTAATTATAAAGTAATTATTGTATATTTATTGTCAAGGTTAATAAATTAAACAAGGTTCAATAAAAATACAATTATTATTAATTTTTGATGTAAACCGTTCAATATAAAAATATTTCTTTACGGTTCAAAATTTCTCAACAGATTTTTCCGCCTCATTCAGACATCCGAATCCTGACTCTACATTCTAAAATGTTTATTATTGTGTAATAAATAGGTAATATACTGAACACCGAACGCCCGAAAGCACAAGTTCGACAGGGGATTTAGCGTCTTAACCCGATGGGTAAAGCTGTGACGACTCTACGGGTTTAATGTGGGTGTGTAATGCGGGTAAATATACCTGCCGTCACTAGATATTTTACCCAACAACAAGCGATCTTAGCGGAACGGAGTTTACCCGTGGGTTTTTCCTCAATCTTTCATATATTATATACATCTTCCGCATAAAAAAATCTTATTATTAACTTGACCAAGGCATCCTGCCACCATAATATTATGTCGGACGACAACTACGTCTACTACACAACACGGAATCGTAAGCTTCGCATAATTTAGGAAATACAATCACTCACCAGCTCACCAGTGAAATAGTATAGACGTTGTAAACTCCATCCAAAGATTAAAGTTGAATTCCACGTGGTAACAAAGGTAATTCGTAAATCTTATAATAATAGTACATTGTTATCCAAGGGGTGAAAGTAACTCATTTAGTGCCGAGACGGGGTTTGGCGCCCGAGCGTAGCGAGGGCGCCAATAGTTCGAGGCACTAAATAAGTTACTTTCTCCCGAGGGTAACACTGTGCTTTTCATTACGAATGCAAGGAAAGTCAAAATAAAAATAGGAATTAGCTAAAGAAAAAATGAGTGAAGATTGGATAGTCGCTTGACGCTTTCCCACCTATTTCTTTTTCTTTGGCCGGCTAGCTATTCAGCCAGTATTTTTTATTTACATTGTGGCGACCTAAATTATAATAAAGTCATCTAAAAAAATATTTTCTTTAATTATTAAGTATTAATTAAAGAAAATAAAATAATATTATTTATATTTTAATTAATTAATTAGCTTAAGAAAAAATGAGTGAATTTTATTTTAATTAATACCTACTTAAACTTTACGTTATTTCAATTTTACATGGCGCTGGCTGTATAGAAAGTTGGAACATGGTTCAATAGAAATGTGAAAATAGACCTAGTTTTTTTTTAATAATTTGACAGTTGTCAGTTGAAAGCGATTCTCCCTAGGGCTGAAAAGAGCTACTTTCAACCCGCTTCTCAGGCAACTTCAGACCTACTTTCCGAGCATGAGTAATGAAAAATATTTTAGACACTTTTATTATATAACGTGTTAATGAATTAACTGAAAACTAGAAAGTAGTTTGCTCAGAATCGACTAGCGAATCGATCGCACTATGTTTTAATATAGGTTATATTTTTTCATTTTTACTAGCCCATGTCTAAATTATTTATAATACAATATTTGGCGCGTACGCCGCGCGCAGCAAAAAAAATCGAACCGGTAGACGCGGGCGTAGCGCTTGGAATTTCGTAGATAGATCACCTCCAAAGGCTCCAAACTAATGTTGAATAACTTTTAAAGTATTAATTTTTTCGACATAAAATATATTTTAATCATATTATTGTTTATTTTTTTAAATGGGGTGTATCAGGTTTTCAGTTAATTCATTAACACGTTGTAGAAGTAAGTAATCATAGTCTTATCATAATACATTAATAATAATAATACTTACATTATAAAATAAAAATACATTAACAGATAAAATTAATAGTTACTAGGTGAAGCGGAGTAGGTACTTATCTGTGATCCTTCCTTATGCGATAAATGCGAATGTGAGTTTGTGTCTATTTGTTTGTCTGTTTACGCTTTTACGCCTTAACTACTCAGCCGAACATCATGATTTTGCATAAACGTTAGGGTAGGGTAATTTATTTATAACACCGAATTCCCGCGGGAACTCCTAAATTAGCGCGGGTGAAACTGCGAGGAACAGCTTTAATTAAAGACATTTAAAAAAATACAGGATATTACGTATATTAAAGGTGCCAAGCTTATAGCAGAATACAAAACAATGATTTTTCGAATGTCTGTTAATAAATGCATAAACTACTAGAAATTGTTTTTGAGGAAAAAACTTGCAATATTCAATTTCAAAGATTCTAAGAAATTCGCCTGCGTTTGCGCCACATATGAAGCTGATATAACGTAGTAACTGGTTTTATGAATGGATGCACGCCCGACATCGGTAAGCTGACACGATTTATACTTTATGCTAGTAGGAATAAGAGTGATAATGTAATGTGGAGTAACGATCATTGACGTATGAGGACGTATCTCGGTGGAGGCACGCGTTGGTACGAAATTTGTTAATTATCGTGTCAATTACATTTTAATAACTCATTATTCAGATAACACCTATCATAATTTAATGTGTTTTAGCTAAGTTATACCTACTTTTAGCTAAGTTATTTGTTATTTTATTTTACCAGCTGTTGCCCCCGAGTGAGACCTGAGTGAATTGCTTAATTAGGTACCTCCGAACTCTTTGAATCGGGAATGAGTACCATAAGATTTTCATACATATTATAGACTAGCTATGTCCCGCGGTTTCACCCGCGTGAAAGGTTTTTATACAAAAAAACTTTTTCCCGACATCCGATTTCAATAAACCAAAGCCTATATGTAGCTCCAGGCTAAGCATAATCTACCTGTGAAAACCGCATGGCAATCCGTTCAGTAGGTTCGGAGATTATAGAATAGAATAGAATAGAATAGAATACACTTTATTGTACACCAAAATAATTTTACAGTGTGTTAATAAAAACTTATAACTAAGGGCATACAAAAGGCGGTCTTATCGCTTTACTAGCGATCTCTTCCAGACAACCTTTTAAAAGATTATCGTGAACAGACAGACAGACAGAAAAGTATTTTAAAAACTTTTTTTTGGACTTGGTTACTCTTCTTTTTATCACCCCTCTCAATTTTAGGTAAAAATATTCAATGTACAGAATCGCGGATTCTACTCTTTTATTATAGTATAGATGTAGTATAGATTTCCGAGCCAACGACGGTAGAAATGCGATATTAGCATTTTCACTCTAAATTAACATTTTTACTCACAATCAAGTAAGTAACCCGCTACAAAGAAATTATAATGATTGGAATAAAAGAATACGTAATGTCTACGAAGCTAAAAGCGCACACCATTGCACAATCCATTCACAAAGTCCGTGTCAGAATTGACGTCTCGACTCGTTGCATTGCAACCGAGTTAATTAGCGATCCATGTAACGCGGTCCGGGTTCGAATCCGGTCCCACTTTAGTAACTAGTGTTTGGGTGTGAGCTAATTGGGTTTTAATGTCCGTTGGTTTTTCGTCAAAGGAAATTTGTACATGTTTTTTTTTTTAGTTTCTAACGATCTTTGAATCTATGGTCACTTCTTTAATTCTGGCTTAGGTATATTGTGACTGACACAACAATTCCGCCAATGTCAAGTTGTGGATGTAACAAATCAGTAACAATTTATTACCTGTTTCATACAAAAATAAAAAGAAATCAAAAGAATGTATATTTTCTTCTTCTCGACAAAATGGCGGTCACAGCTTAATTGCTTTTTGACTTTTCGGTTCCGACGCGTGAGGTACAACGTGCCCGGTATCAAAATTACCTACTTAACGTTAAGATTTATATTAGCGTAAAATTATTTTCTCATAAAAGATCAATTATTATCAACTACTAGCTGTATTGTCCGCAGTTTCAATTCCAGGACAAAAAATAGGTATAATATGAGTCCTATGACCCTATAATATGTCCTTCCTCATATGTTATGTTATTTTGTTAATTTGTAACATATGAGAAATTTGTATGCATATTTCATGAGCTAAGGATACCATTAACTCTAGGTCTATGTCTTCTTCTTCTTCTTTTTTCCAATGTGGCAACAGGCGGCATGGCGCTCTACTCACAAACATGTGAAAAGCATACGTCAATCATTCGTTACTCAAGTGAATCTCATACGTGCAAAACATCACATGAGCATTGCCCAAACGACATACAATTGTCCACAGACGTCAGTCAACCAATTTTCACCCGATTAAAATGCGTGACGCGTAAAAACTTTATAGGCGGTTGTTTAATACACGAGTTACAATCTACATCTATTTATGGTATGCCGTATGTCAAAATGTTTTTGTTCTGTGTACACCACGTAGTGATTACCTTCTCTCTGGTGTACAACACAGAGTGAATCAATTAACCATAGAGAGGACATGTAGGCGGGGCAGGCGTGCCACGGTTGCAAAGGAAGTTAGAGCAAACGCTCTAACTTGCCCAAAACTTCTTTTGCTGCCTTCTCAAGTATATTTACCACAATATTCCCAAAACTGTGAATTTTGAAAACACTGACTTAGTAAAAAAATAACCATAAAGCGTTTAATACATTTCTTTACGTTATTGAATGTTTTAGGGCGTGATGAATAGTTTTGTGTGTGAAAATCACCCGGCGACACTGGGTTTCATCATTCTGTTTTCATTCTAAACTAAGTTGATCCCTTCTTTCTGTTATTTTCTGTTCTCTGGTGTACACACACACACAAACTTTCCCATTTACCTATTTTTATTGCTAGGATAATCGCGAAACGCGTGATATTCACGGATATCATTATCATTTTTTTTCCGGCCACGTCGTCACTTGGTTGTACCAAAAATTCCAATGTGATACCGTCCCGTGCACTAAATCCTTATTATAAATACGAATGTAAGTTTGTATGTTACGCTTTCACGTCTTAACTATCGTCTGGGGTACAAAAAACGACATGGAGGAATTTTTATCTCGGAATTCCCGCGGGATCTCCGAAATTAACGCGGGTGAAAACGCGGAGAACAGCTATAATCTGTTTTTCTCCTTATCTTTAGCATGGACTTTCGTAAAATAAACGAGTCCAGCTCACAACTTACTTCATAGTGAGAAACTCGGAGCAGGACTTGCGGACTCTCTTAAAATTTTCCAGGTGAAGGTTTAAAGGTATTTTGTCACAATAACTTTCGACGGATATTCCAGATATCTCGTGATTAAACCTAAAAATACGTATGTATGTATTTACAATTCATGCGGACAAAACCGCGGGTGGCAACTAGCGGCGTGTATTTGTTTACGTGTATTCGAACCAGCGTGGTATTGCCCACGTGGCATAGTGGACATTCGATCTTTTATTGTGCAATGCAGGTTACTAAAGCGGGTGATTCTACCTATCTATACTAGAGTTGGCAACCGTTCTATTTTCCCAGGACATGTCCTAGTTTTTGGGGTGTCCCGGTGTTACTTTTTAAGTATCTTCAAGTTTTAAGTAGTAATTCATGCGCCAAAATTGCTTCCAATCTTACATTTTGTTGGTGGGCCCGGAATAACTTATTTGAAGATCATAAACAATAATTTTATTTTAGGTAACTGCTTTTTTTAATTTTCATTGATCCGTTTTCATTGCGTAAACACTAAACATCATACGTATTAATTACTATTAATTAACTACTACTGTAATGCGTCTTGTTTTTAAGCCTGTCCAGTTCGAAATCTTAGTTTTTTATATTTGAGGATGGCAATGACAGGATAAAACGGTTCCAATAAAATCTAACATTAGAGTAGGTAAACTGACACCATTCCGGTTGACGGAAGAAGAATACAATCAGGGACATAGAAACTTCCTCATAAAACACATGTAAACATACACAGGACTTCGACCCTGAAAGAGTAAAGACCGATTTCCATACTAACTATTGATGCCCATGGTCGCCCTCTTTCGGGTTCAATTTCCAAAAAACCTCTCTAAGTGCTCGCTTGTAAAATTTAATGATAATACAATATTCTAATTTGTTTTTTGAGAATATACATAGAATTTTATTCACAATCACTTAAACGGGTCGTGAGAAAAACACGGTTCATAAATTTATAATTTAGTGTAATCAGTACAGAATCTAAGAGTAAGTTTAAATATATACAAAACAATCACTGGCCTTCGCGATGCGTGGTAGACGTAGAGTCCGAAAGCTGCAGTGGCGTCGGCCAGGATGCGAAGATCAGGAAGAAGAAGGAACAGGAACAGCAGAAGATCCAAAGTTTTTCAAGTAAAGATTGTAGATAGGTTGAAGAAAGTAGTTTTGATAGAAAAAATTGCAGGAAGAATCGCCCAATGTAAACACATTATATAGTAAAACATCATTCGTGCATCGTTGGAACTCACGTGACGATGTGTTGCGCAAGAAAATTTATACCTACCTATAATATAAGTGGTAGGTAGTACACTCCTCTGAGGGTTTTGGTACTTACCTAATCTACATAATTATATACTTTACTGTCATGTTACCTATGTGATAAGTAAAAAGAAAGGCCTTAATTTCTCCATTGCAACGAGTAATTTTCAAGTGATTTAAATTAATACATCAGTGTAACCAACTATCTGATCATCCAATGATATACAAACCCTGCTAACATTTATACTACTTTTAATTTTTCTTATTTATACGTAATTATAAGATAAACTCAATGGTTAATGAGATCGCATTATTAGCCACAAGGCTTGGGTTGAAATCTCCCATTCCTTGATTTCTCTGGCTATAAAAAACTGACAAGTGACGTCAGGTGAGCTGTGATTATAAACCTAGCTCGTTATCCATAAAAATTTACTTATGGGCAGGTCCTTAATACTAGTCGATCCTCCACTTTCACCTGGGTTAATTTTTGAGTTCCCGTGGGAATTCCGGGATAAAACTACCCTATGTTTCTCTGCAGTATTGTAGCTTCCTATGACTTAAATATTTTTTAAATCGGTTCTTTGTTGTTTTAGTTTATAGGTATATTACAAACAACCAAATCATACCAACAACAAGGAAAAACCGCTGTATACAATAACAGAAAAACAACGCCTCTCAATCGCTTATCTCTCCCGAGTATTTGCTTATCGCGCGGCGCTGCGTGCGACAGTCGCCGATGTCACCGAGTGGCACCACAATAAGTGCAATCGCTCCCAGTCCAGCCGATGATCGACTCACAACTGCGTACTTCTTTGAGACAAGGTGGGGATTCCATGGAGTTAAGATACTGCACCATGCGTTCGGAATCTTTTTTTTCTTAAGCTGGCCAGTATCAGTTGAATTAAAAATTGTATATGTATGCCTCGTTGTACGGTTTGAACTTTGAAATTGCAAACCATGGTGCTATAGTTTGCAAGATCTTTCTCGGAGGTATTGGTGGACACCGAAGAAATTAGTTCAAACGTCATTTTATATCTTAAACCACCACTGCGAAAACTATTGCAACAAACAGCACTATAAAACAACAAAATCAGCTTTTAACATTTTTTTATCGTCATCGATATGACAACTTTGATGACAACCGCGTTCGAAATTCGGATCACCCCATCGCGCACCATTCGAGCTGTTACCTATAAGCTTGAATGCTCAAAAATAGTTTTTTTGAGAACTTGGCTGACACACTGATGTCTAGATTTTCTGATTATCATGTATTTCACATTGCAAAAAGATTCATTTTTAACCGACTTCCAAAAAGGAGGAGGTTCTATGTTCGATTGTATGTATGTTCACCGATTACTCGAAGAGGGTTGGACCGATTTGAAAAATTCTATTACGATCTATTACTTGTGTTTTTGTCTTTTGGATTATGTATAATTATGTAATGTACGTATGTGTTGTGAATGCAACATTGGCAGTTCGTGTAACACTGTGCATCTTGATTCTACTCAGTCTATAGTAAGAATTGCCTTCTTCTTGCGTCATATTATGCAATTTCGAACTAAACAATATAGAGCCTCTATCTATAGAGGTATTCTAGAACTATCCGTTGCTGTTATTGCCTAGATTCCACCATGGCTTATAATAGTACCTACTAAAAAAATACCCAAACTTGAGACAAAATAAAAAAGATTTTATATTTTGATCTACCGCGTGCTACCGTCCTCCGTCAACCAATATTATAGACGTAAAATAATGTACTTTCGTTTACAAAAAAAAAAACACAATGACAATCAACGTTAAAGAACCGGGGAAGAAACATTATTGTTCTATATTAAATCAGACTTGGCGTCAGCCTTGGGGAAACCGTGAAAAACCTGTAGAAAGGAAAATGGAGAACAACTGATCAGGCTGTATAGACCTAGAATCTCATGCCATTCCCGAAAGGGGAGAATTATATTAAAAAAAAAAAAACAACACGCGTATTACGGGAACTTTCCAAATAAATAAATAAGGTTGACAAATAAATTTATTTTCTTTCTTTCTTTCTTTCTTTACACGTACAACCTTTTGGTAATCAAAGACCGTTCGTTTATAGGGTAAAAGAAGTAAGTACCCGGCTCAAAGCCATAACTACGACATTGAATCGATGAGTCTGCCGTGTCATTGACCGAGAACGTAAACAGCTGGCTCGGGTCGGACTGTGGTCTGTGGACCGGAGGCTCGCGAGGCCGACCGCGCTGCATCGTAATTCGTATAGATTAACAACATTGAAGGAAAAGTCAAATATTTGTTTTTAACCGACTTCCAAAAAGGAGGAGGTTAATTACAATTTCGTATCGCGCTGATTATTTTAATTCAACTCTTATTTAGGACTTGAAGGTGGCAGCTAGCCAGCCGGGCACTTCCATCCCCATACCAGTTCGGCAACGCAACTGCATGCCTTCTGGTGTTGCAGATGTCTATGGGTGGCGGTAATCACTTACTATCAGGTGTACTACTTGCTTGTGCCCCCTATGACATAAAAAAGTTACTAACATTTTTTTTTGTAATACGTAGTAATTACTCTTTCGCAACACGTTTTCCGAGGCACAGATAAGAACATAATGGTATTTTTTATCCCGGAATCGGAATTCCCGCAGGAACTCTCATATTAACCCAGGCGGAACCGCGGGCAGCAGCGAATCTTGATATACAGGGTGGAAATTTGAAACGGGTAAGGGTAAGGGCGGCTAGTGGCTAGACCTTAAAGGTTGAAGCTACGCGATTATGGTCTTAGGAGACCATCCGTTATTTTTTGAGTTATTGCTATCGGCATTTACATTATTTGAAAAAAATATACAGTCAGCGAGGAATCTGCGATTTTCCAAAATATTTTTTATAAGCTTCATCAATCCTGTTTCAGACAAGGATCAAAAGGCTCTATGGGACCAAGTTAGGTTAGGTTAGGGTATCAGAAATGTCACAAATCGAAAAAACGTTGCCCATACATTTTTTTAAGGAAAATGAATTGTGGCACAGTAATGAAAATTTTCTTATTTCGAGAAAGTTTCTTCTGCCAAGTGCCAAAAATTATCTCGGCAACCAGTTATAGTAGAGTTTATAATAGGCAATATGTATCTACATTCTACAATGAAACTAAACAAACACATCTCGCTAGTCCATCGTTTACAATAACCGGTATCTAACAGGATAAAAATATAGTTTTGGGTATTGTTTCTGTTATTCTAACCTTGGATTTTCCTTTTAAGTTTACACAAAATTTTGAGGAAGTGCAAATTTTAAAATAAATATTAATAATACCAACGCATAATTTACATAGAGCAATAAATAATCATTGTAATCATTTAATTAAATCATCAATTATTTAATTAGACAAGGCCCAGTCATTATATTATCTGTGGCCCAGGTAAGACCCGCCCAGTTAAACTGAAGAGTTTTCATAGTACATAGATCCCATCATAAGTCCCTTTCACATTGTGACATATTTGGTGCATAAATTACTAGCTGTCCCCCGCGGTTTCACCCGCGGTAATTTCGTAGTTCCCGCGGGAATTTCGGGATAAAAAGTACCCTATGCCACTCAGAACTACCGTAGCTTTCTATAAGTGAAAGAATTTTCAATATTGATTCAGTAGATCCAGACATTACGCCCTACATCGTCACAAACTCACAATTCACAAACACAAACTTTACGATATCAGTTGGGATGTTTCTAAGAATCTCACTCGGAGCCGCTCGCGCACGGGTTCTCTTGCAACGACCTTCAGTGTCTTCTGACTAGTCAGTAGTCACTCTATATTTAGATATGGGGCCGTATTTTTGTATCGCTCGAATTACTTTCGCACGCGGCATCGCTAATTCACACACGAATGCTCATACATTTTTTAAGCATTCACGCGCGAATCTTGCGATTCCGTGTGCGAAAAGTAATTCGAGCAATTCAAAAATACGGCCTCTGGATACGTACAAGCTGTCATGTAAAACCGTTATAGGACAAAAAAGTCAAAAAACTAGCTGTTTTATAAGCACGACCGAAAATGAATGGATGACGGAATCCATCCAGTTCGATCGATAGGTTCTACCAGCCCATGGAGGCTGTTGCTAAGGGCGAAGTTGACAGTCTATAAAATCGTTAACAGTTAGAAAACTAAGGAACGAATCCTCATGTCACGTGGTCACGTAAAATTGTCTGAGTCCAGTAAAGTCCAGTTTTGATTGTCAACTTGGCTGAGCGAGCAGTAATTTTTTAAATTATCCGTTACAAACAAACATAGAAAAAATATAATCTTTACTCTTAAAATTATAATTTTTGTAGGTATACCTAGTTATAGATCAAATTGTATTATGATGACCTAGAATCGTGCGGACCTGTTATTTTGTTGTTCGTACAGATTGATACAACTTTGATAGCGGGTAACGTCGCAAAAACTCGTCTGTGATTCGATAATGACGCAGTAGGTATGCGCGTGCGCATCGAGACGCAATGCGACGCACACGAGTGTGGTTTTTGACAGATAGAAAGGACATCAACTCCAGTTTAAGCAAAGAATAGAGATTATATAAAGAAGAGGCACTCACTGCTTCCCACCACACACCCCGCGAAAGTTTATTGGCATATTCCGAGAAAAGTTTGACGCATGTAGAATCTACAATTGTGACAATTATTCACTGACAGCTGACAGTTGCTGTCAGCTCGCTGTCAGCCTTAAGATACGCGCACGCTCACAACACGTGCACACGTGTACAAGCCGGCCGTCTCTACTAGTACGAAGGTACTTGAATCAGTGCATTTGTATGGAGTGTCAGTGGTTTTAGTATGGAAACAAATGAAAATCAGTGTCGCTGGGCGATTTTCTCACACTGTCATCTATTGCGCACAAAAACATTCATTAACGTAACGAAACGAAACGTATAACGTTTTCGCTTAGACATTGTTTTCAAAATTCGCGTTTTTGGAAATATTCTGGAAAATATACTTCGGATGCCAGCAAAAGAAGTTCTTGGAAAGTTATATCTTTTGCTCTAATTCCCTTCGGAACCGTGGCGCGCCTGCCCGGCTGCATGGCCTCTCTAGTCAATTTGTTTTCTCTGTGGTGTTCGGCACGTTTTTTTAAACTTTAGTGCGTCAATGACACTGTATGCATAGATAATATAGGTAATACTATACCTACTGGTAAATATTGCGTTGTAATGGTTAAGTCGTTCACGCCTCTTTCGCTTAATAAAATATAGGCTGTCGGTAAAACTCCAACACTTATGTGTTTTATACTTTTAACTAACTGATCCCCGTGGTTTCACTTGCGTTAAGTTCAAAGTAGCCTAATTTACTCCTTATCACATCAGCTAATTTCTAGTGAAAGACCCTTCAATTCAAAATTGGCCCAACTGTTTCGGAGATTTACCCGCGTGAGTTTCGGAATCCCCGCAAGAACTCCAAAATTATTTTATACAAATTGTCAGGACAAGTCCTGACAATAACGAACACAAAAAAAAGAATTCCACTATCCAATTTGGTGCAGTGGAGATTGTGTTCTTTGTATGACGTAGGCATCTGATCAGAAAGGATTTTTTTTAAAAATTCTATCCTCAAGGGGTAAAAAGGGGTTGTAAAGCTTGTATGGAACAATTCCGCGGGAATTATCACGGGTGAAACCGCGCGGGACAGTTAGTTATAGCTATAAGATTGGACTTAAACTCTCACATTGATTCTTGAACTTGGAACCGCGATAAAATTTATCTGTTCCAACTTCTACTGAGTAACGGACTTTATCTCACTTTGGGTAATGTCTTGGCAAACCAATCAAATAGGTACCTATTTCAGATCGTCTACTACTGCTACTACTATACTATACACTATCAGGTCTTTAACCCAACTATATCTTAATACTGCCAAATTTGTTTATTAATATTTATGTTCTTGGAAATCTGAAACATATCTATTATCTACACGTTAAAGGTTAGGGAATCAATGAGTTTCTCTCAGATAACATATCGGGATACACGTTAAAGGTTATCTGGGGGCACGGCAGTGCCCCCGCCAAGTCGAGCAACAAAAGCGGCACGGCCGTACTATCCTTTTCTCGAAGCAATTCAGGCCATTTTCGACCCCCTATAACTTCGTTGTGGATAAAACTAGAAGCCTGATTTTTTAGTAAACAAGCAGGTATTGTATGTATAAAGACGGTATAATTTAAATTTCATTCGATTTGAACCAGTAGTTTAAGAATTATAACTAGTCAAAGTTTCTTAATTTTGTAGATCACTCACTCACTCACTCACTCACTCACTGACCGATCATCAAAACTCTAAGGCACTTCTAGCAGACATAGAAGTTTGAAATTTAGAATACAATTAGTGTTTATTGTATAAATCAAGGAAAAACTAAAATATTTTGCAATTTCGGTCCAGTTTTCTAGATACACCAACTGCACAAATAACTTTGTAATCCCATATAAATGTATGAAATTACAAAGTTATATATGCAGTTATATGTACTAACTGCACAAATAACTTTGTAACCATATAAATATATGAGACTAGCTGTTCCCTGTGGTTTCACCCGCGTTAATTTCGGAGATCCCGCGGGAATTCAGAGATGCAAAGTAGTAAGTACCCTATATCCCTAGGTTTTCTTTACCCCTGACAACGTGCATGCAAAATTTCATGAGATTTCACCAGCGTTATTTCGGAGATCCTTCGGGAATTCCGAGATAAAATTACCCTAATCTGAATGCTCCAATGGTTTCCATGAAATTTTGTATACAGGGGATTTCGGGGGCCATAAATCGATCTAGCTAGAATTCATTTCTGGAATTCCCGCGCGAACTCTGATACCAACGCGGGTGAATTAATTATTGCATACTTACTACACGTTGTCAAGGGTACAGGAAAGGTCATAGGGTAGTACTTTTATCTCAGAATACCCGCGGGATCTCCGAAATTAATGTGGGTTAAACCGCGGGGAACAGCTATTTAAGCCGTTGCCCAGATATTAATAAATAATAATAATAAGTGTAGCTAGTTACCTACCTAGATATAAAGTGTAGATACATAGTTACCTAGACATAATTATGTTCAAAGGTACAATGGTCAACGGAATGAAAAAGCAAGAATGGGGCATGTGTTTATATTATAAAGTTGTAGCAAAATCTTTCAAGTTATTAAAGTAGACTAGACTAAATTGCTCAAAGGAGGAAGACCATTTACAAAAAGAAATGAGATCCCATCAAAAACAAACTTGTAAAAAAGTCCAAGTCTCGCAACTCAGTTCTTCTACAGTAAAAAGTTGTGAGATCAATGTAATACCAAGTCGGTTAATTTATTCAGTGCCTACTTAAGGGTCCTTCTGTCTAAAGTTATCATGTTATAAGCTAATCTAATAACATTTTATAGTGACCATATCAAATTTAAAAATCTTTTATGTTTTAAATAGATTGATTGGCTTGGCGATCACGTGAAAACACAATATATCTCACATGTAATACATAATTATGGTTCTAAACAATCTAATTTAATTATAATATGTATTACTTGTGAGATATATTGTGTTTTCACGTGATCGCCAAGCCAATCAATCTATTTAAAACATAAAAGATTTTTAAATTTGATATGGTCACTATAAAATGTTATTAGATTAGCTTATAACATGATAACTTTAGACAGAAGGACCCTTAAGTAGGCACTGAATAAATTAACCGACTTGGTATTACATTGATCTCACAACTTTTTACTGTAGAAGAACTGAGTTGCGAGACTTGGACTTTTTTACAAGTTTGTTTTTGATGGTCAATGAGTTTCTCTCAGATAACATATCGGGATCAAAGACGTCAAATATGTAGTTGTTGGCTGTAGCGGGTACAAATCAATGAGATCCTAAGGTCCTAGTCCTGAGATTACAGATGACCAAATAGGGAACTTTTTTATTTCATATTTTATTCATCTTGTTACATCATTCTAATATGATAAAATATATATAAATACGCTCAATCATCAGTGTTTGTTTAATATAAGTGTTACAGACCACAGTAGATACGAATATCGACGCCGATAAATCAGAGAGCGCGGCTAGTGACGTCTCGTTTCGCTTTCGACCAATAGTGATGCGTTTTATTTAGGTAAATACTAAATCCTGAATATTTTAAAGACGAATGTTTGTTAGGTAGGTACTCTTTCACGCCTTAACTACTCATCTTATTATGAAAATCCCGGTACTTTTCATCCCGGAATTCCCACAGGAACAACGCGGTGGAAACTGTGGTTGACCAGCTAGTTAAACAATAGAGCACTTCATTCACTCTCCTGTTTACCATAATATGTCCTCTTTCATCACTGCTCAACCTGCCCCCGCCCGTCTAGAATCTTCATCATCATCATATCAGCCGAAAGAAGTCCACAGACAGACATAGGCCTCCCCAAGGATCGCCGAAACGACCGCTCCTGCACTCCCCGCGTCCATCAGCATCTCGTGACCCTCACCAAGTCGTCGGTATAATATGTAGCGGGCCTAACCACGCTGCGTTTTTCGGTAGTTGATTAAACAGTAAATCATCGATACTGTGAATTTTTCTAGGGTGAGCAAAGGGTTTTAGAGTGGGCATTGTCATCTCTCCTCTTACTGTCAGGTTCACTGAACTACACGTTAGACGTGTAGTTCACTGTAGGCTCAGTGACCCTGGCAACCTTTCTACCCAATTTGTTGCCTAGTTGTCTACCTGCTAGCAATAGTAATAAGTAAAAATTCTACTACTAACACACTATGGACTTATACGTCTGAAAATAAAGATATTTTATTTTATTTTATTATATTTCATTTCCTTTTTTTTCATTTCATTTCGTTTCAGTACATTTCATTACATTTCATTACATTTCATTTTATTTTATATTGTCCATTCTGACCCCCTCTAGGCACGATGGCGGGGGGGCTGACCTCGCTGATAGTCAGGCACACGCGCCTCTCCCGCCGCCACCTCACCCCCGAGCTGGCGCTGCGCCTGGTGACCCCGCGGTGCCCGCTTTGGTCGGCGGCTGAACAGGACGTGCCCTTCAAGGACCCCTACTGGGCGTTCTACTGGCCTGGCGGACAGGGTATCGCCAGGTAAGTTAGGATGATTTGTTTAAAAAAAAAATTGGTTTCGCAGAGTGCAGACTGCAATACGAACGTAGACTTATCGTAACTTTAGACTGCTAGACTCTAAAGGAAAAAAATAATAAAAACAGCGATAGATAGTTATTAAATGGGAATGTTGCAGAGGTGTGAAAATGAAACTCTATTTAGTCATTTGATAATATTAGACACGTAGGTAGGTATATTTTGATTACAGACAGGAAAGATTTTGTAGTTAGTTACCTATTTTATGTTTTTAAATCATGAACCAATTAATTGGTCCATGTTTTAATTGGAATGGTTTAATTGGTCCATGTTTTAAATATGTATTAGAGACGAAAATCGAATACTGGACCCTTATTCACTATGACCATAACACGCGGCGCTAAGATAAGACGCCGCAAAAACTGTCTTCCGCTCGTAATCAAAGAAGTTTAACTGCAAAAAATACATTTACAACGTTTCTTATGGCATAAAGAATAAGAATTTCTAATATCTCGGCATCTAGAACGTTTGGAAATGCGTTTTTGGGACGCGCGTTATGGGCAAGGAATGTTGTTGGTCATAGTGAATAAGGGTCCTTAACATCGTCCCTACTTAACTGTGAAACTTGTATAAAATAAGATATTAGTAGTCGTAGACTCAGTACATACCTATATTTATTTTAACAGTAGATGGGTATCTACTGTAAAAGTTTGATTTCTTCAAATAGGTTATTGAGAATTGTTTGTGTCTGCGAAGTCAAGTGTCAACGCTCGCTTGCTTATCAGTGCAGCGTTATCACAACAACAAGTGCTATTTTTATAAATAAACACAAATATCAGGGTAATTCCCGTTCCTTAAATAACAACATCGTTCTGGGAATGTTTGTAGGCGCATGGCGCGGGCGCGGCCGGCAGGAAATTATCATGGACTAAAAATAACACAATATCAACAATAAAATACATGGTTATTTATTTAGGTTTAATATAACCTAATTATCCATATAATCCCCTTGTCTCTTATCTCTTAATTGGACATAGATAAGCAATAGTGTGTTAACCCACATTGGAGAAATTTCGAATAAATCGTGTTTTAAAATCATACCGTCATTTTGTTTCAGCATTTTTAATGTTTCAATATTTTTTGGTATTTAAACAATGTAATAAGGTAAACACATAATTAAAAAACGCTCTATAACTGTCAATAAAGCGTTTTGAATCAACAACTTAATATTGTGGGTTAATATGTTATTGCTTATCTGCGTCCAATTCAATAAGCATATATGGACATAGATAAGCAATAGTGTGTTAACCCACACTGGAGAAATTTTGAGTAAATCGTGTTTTAAAAGTATAGCGCCATTTTGTCTCAACATTTTTTATGTTAAATATTTAATTACATATTTAAGCAATGTAATAAGGTGAACACATAATTAAAAAACGTTCTCTAACTCTCAATCTCAATAAATCGTTCTGAATCAGTAACTTAATTTTGTGGGTTAACATATTATTGCTTATCTGCGTCCATATATTTAACAAAAGTTGAGAGAGATTTTGCTAAACAAAAAAAAATTGTCCGTCTATCTGTTTACGCTATTCTCCGGAAGTAGGTACAGGAAGATAGATTAGGCTTAGCTGGGAGTAAAATATTAAAAAATTATTCTGTCAGTTACTGATCGACGACGGTTTAAAAATAACATTTTCCATACGTACCAACTGACAAAGGCATTTTCCTGCCCGTATAAGGTTTAATAACAGGATGTCAATTGTCACTTTACAAATTTACAATAAAGCAAAACCCAGCGCGTGTTGCGGTTTTCAATTCAAATTTGCTTCACCAAATGCGCGTGCGCCAACCTAATTTATTCGACGGCGAAATGCGGAACTACAGTACGTCTCTGTCTAATCCCGTACGTTCGAATGAGATGGCGGTAGTAATGACGTGACACTAGCGCGAGCGCCTTCAAATAAACAGAGACTTGTTTGGACGTGCAGTGTTGATTGTATCGTGCACGTTTGTACGTGCATAGAAATTATTGAGGAAAATCCAAGACGTGTGCTTCAAAACATCTTCAATTTTCATACTAGGGGGTTAACCTTTTAAAAAGTTAAAATTCAAACTTGCGCTATGACTTATGTCATGCACATGCTGAGTGGCGGCCATTTTGGTACCTTGTCTATTTTAAAATTACTAATTCACTACCTACCTTTCTTTCTTCTCATTGGCTTTCGCATATGATGCATTTAGCCAGTTTCAAGTAAAATAAGTTAGTTAAATCAAATTACTAAAGTGTTCAGCATCGTTGTACGGTTTGAACTTGTAGGCCATGGTACTGAATAGACTGCAAGAACTTTCTCGGAGCTTTTGGAGGATAACGAAGAAATCAGCTCGAAATGTCATATAACTTCTTGAGCACACAAAAACTGTCACTGTGAAGATTATTGTCCAATTTACTTAGATTAAAACAAAAAGGTTGTTTTAATCTAAGCCAATATAGCACCATAAAACACAATAAAATCCAGTTTTAACAATTTTTCATTGACACCAAAATAAATGACTGAACCGCCAACTTCGATGCCCGCCAAAACTCCTCCTACTTACCTCATAGTTACCTATTTAAGTTTGTGTTCAATTCCAAACTTTCGTACCAAATAAACCTCTATTTTAATCTATTGTTAGAAATGATACTCGATTAATACATTAAGCAACTGTTTTATTTACTGTATCACAAAGTAAATGCGCGCGTGCGTGCCCTCGCGCCAATTCCACAAACGATAATGCCGATCTCACTCACCGTTGACGGCTTCCACCCCAAATACGCGTCACATGACGTTTTATGTCACCTGTCAAGAGGGATGTGATGTGGCCATCACTCCTCTAGACTTTATACAAAATATGAATCGCTAACAGACGGCCATTCTGTTAATGGAATGTCCCCATTCCTAAAAAAAATGTCTCTCGGCCATTCTACAGTAAAGTATGACCCCATACAAAGAATTAAATTTATAACTAAACAATCAAATACCTTAATTTCTTTTAAACAACATCTCCAATAAGTAGTAATTTTATGAAGAACATTATTAGGAACATTGTAATGGTAACAAAATTACACAAATTTATCCGTTGACTAACACAATATCTAAATGTCAACATTATTAATTAAGTACATTAAATAGCCTTAAAGTATGTGTTAATACAAGATTTTATATTTTTTTGACTTAATTCATGATTTGAAGAAAAGAAAACAAAATATCTATCTAAAAAGAAAATAGAATATTTGCAAGTAAATATTTCTGGAAGCAAAATTAAAATTATCAATATAATAAATTTTCATTTTAAATAAAGTAATATTAATAACGGTACAAAAGTACAAATCAATTTGAAAATAAACATAATCCAAAACGAAATCTATACAAAATAAACATCAGAATAATACTTAACTGAAACATATTTTGTTGTTACATTCATAAACAATTTATTGATTTAAACTGTTCTAAGATCATCAAAGTAAGCATTTGTAGATTCTTCCATCATGTGAATACATCAGACTCGCCTCTTCACAAATTTGTTTGCCTGCAGAGGGACACAATCGGATTTAATTCAATATTACACAACACCACCGAGCCTCTCGTTTGCCCACCGAGGGACACGGTCTAACTCTCTAAGCCCAATCTGGCACCATCAAATTGTAGCCTACCGTTTGCCCACCGAGGGACACGGTCTGACTCTTTCAGCACAATCTTACACCACCGAGTTGTAGCCTGCCGTTTGCCCACCGAGGGACACGGTCTGACTCTTTCGGCACATTCTTGCACCACCAAGTTGTAGCCTGCCGTTTGCCCACCGAGGGACACGGTCTGACTCTTTCAGCACAATCTTGCACCACCAAGATGTAGCCTGCCGTTTGCCCACCGAGGGACCCGGTCTGACTCTTTCAGCACAATCTTGCACCACCAAGTCGTAACCTGCCGTTTGCCCACTCCAACGTCCTGTCATCACGATAGGTAGCGCGCTCGCTCCAATGCTGATCGATGGACGCACGCTCGCTCCGGGGTTTATTATTTCACATTCAGGCAGCACGCTCACTGCGGTGTCAGCAGGTAGCCATCGGCAGCACGCTCGCTCCATGGTCTGACCATAAACAACAAGAAAAATTCCAAAGCAATACCAGTTAGCTAAAGACTTAGGTATAATATTTGACGAAAAACTTACATTTAGATACCATAATGATCATGTAATTAATAGAAGCCTCAGTCTGTTGGGCTTCATCTCCAGATCCACCAAAGGTTTTAAAAAAAAGACCCGCTAGCATCATTTATCTCTACTGCACCCTCGTCAGAAGTACTCTCGAATACAACTCGGTTGTATGGTCTCCTTACTACACGGTGCACATTGACCGAATTGAAAGAGTTCAAAAACGCTGTCTAAAGTTAATTACTTTCAGGTATAAAAATTCCACAAGATCGCTTCAGACGTACGGGGACAGGTTGAACAGATTCGGTATGATCTCTTTAGAAACCCGTCGCAAGGGTAGAGACCAGATCCTGCTACATAAAATAATACACCACCAGATCGGTAGCCCTTACATCCTATCACTTTTAAATTTCAACACCAATTATCGCTCTCGACGTCCCAATACCTTCTCACTTCGGATATTCACTAACAACACATCTTTTTACAATCCAGTTGTACGGATGTGTCGCCAATATAATGAGCTCGTCGCTAAAGGTGCAGATGTGGACGTTTTAATTGTAATTTTAGGGTATACTTAAAAAATATCAACGACTACCTCCGTCGCACTTGCTAATTGTGGTTCTATTTTTCTGAGATCCATAAATATCAAAATAAATTTAAATATTACTTTGTACTTCGCTCGATATTTTTAGTCTTTCTAGGTATGCATATCTCTGGTTTGTGGTCGGAACATATAATAATACACTACAATAAGTAAAAATCGTAATGACTACAATCTGTTTTGTGTACTTAAACAAATAAACAAATAAATAAACCAGTTCATTGGCTCGTTGCCTCAATTTACGCTATCAGTAAATTAAATAACTTAAATAGTTCTACTTGTGAAAAGTACCTACTTCAAGAATCTGTTCACAACAAACTCTTCAATTTTATTACTGTTACTACTGCTCCAACAATTTTTATGAAATTTAGTATGCCGGGGGTTTCGGGGGCGATTAATCAATCTAGCTAGGTTTCATTTTTGAAAGCGTCGCTTCATCCGTGTTTTCAGGCAATGAAATATGAGTGTTTGTTTTCTACTTAAAAACAGATGGCGCTATACACAACGAGCGAAGCTCGGTGACCCAGATATTAAGGGATTATTATTGCAATTCAATAACTCGACAGAGTTGTTAAATTCTGACCGCAAACCTTTTACCACAGAATAGATAGAAGAGGCAACAACTCAGTTTAGGATGAAAACTAGTATCGCCGGGTGACTCCCGTGCACAAGACCATAGTGCACAAATACATTTACTGGCATAATGAATGTAGGTAGAACGCCGCCGTTCGGTCACTTTTCTACCCAGTCACTGTTTCAAAATTTCAGTTTTGGAAATATTGTGGGAAATACATTCGAGGTGCCAGCAAGGGGAGTTTCGGGAAAGTTAGAGTAATTGCTTCGTTGCGACCGTAATGCGCCTACACCGCCTACATGGTCGCTAGTTATCATACTATTTTCTCTGTGTCTTATGAGACTGAATAATGAAGACGTATTTTCTTTTTACTAAAATTCACCATTACGAAGAAAATAGGTCCAAAGTTACCCGTTTGCTTAAGTCTACTTTTCTACGCTTCTTTGTAAGTACTATTAGTTTCTACTAATGTTACATAACATGACTATGTTCGCGTTCTGCTAAGCGGAATGCGTTTTAGCCGTAAAACAGCTATACAAAATATCTTTGATAGTCAAGATAGATCTAACGATACTACGATTTTCGATTTTCTACGAAATCCAGTGACATGATTTATCCAAAGAGGCATCGTAGATTATGTAGTCGTTCATGTCTATAAATTTTTCACTAAGGGAGGCCCTTACAAGATACAGGGTGCTCAACAGGGCAACTACGTTATTTTGCTAGTAAATCGTAAACACACAAGGTATCATACTGATGCAATTAAGCCCTGATCAACTCTTATATTTTATATTTGGTATTATCTATTACATTATTACAAGGCTTTGTCTCATTCAGTTTATTTAACATATCTTAATGTCACTTACTGGTGTGATGTGTATCTATCTATCTTGGATAATTAACACTTTGCGAAGATAAGTTTTACTAGGGTAAGCTCAAAGTCCTTTGAATTTATTTTAGTATTGTTTACTGTCTTAAATAGTTTCTCTAAAACATTATCCCTAATATCTATGCCATGATATTCTATAAAGTTGTGGAATATGGTCGAAGATTGCTAAAGCCGATAACTTATTTTGTCATATTTCAAGGATAGGTACCTAGTTTACTAAATATTGGTTAGGACTCTCTTCGTTCTGTTTGTAATTTATTGAACACCATACTAATACCATACCATTCTTCATGATAAACAAATATTCTTCACCTTAGCGCAATACTCTAACAGAGCTGTAGTCGAAGAAGAATAGCATGGATATTAAAAGGGTGATTATTAGACAGGGGGTCTACTTGGTCCTCCACAATATTCATATTATGGGTAATTGAAGTATACGATATATATTATCAATTTACTGTTAGTTCTTGTCACTATGAGAATATACTTGGATTTATTCTGGAAATTACTGTTATAATGATTGACAAATTAATTGTTTATAAGAGTGTGCCTTCCATTGCCGACTCGGCAAAGTGATACTAACATGATATCTTTTGCATCAACACAACATTCTAATACCTTTATCACATTGAGTGAAAACGGAACACTGGGCGATTTTTAAAAAAAAAACTGAGAGAGTTCAGACTACTCTATTAGGGAATCCACTATTATGTAGGTCCTTTTTGGTTTAAGTAATCCTCGTTGTGAATCTAAGTGGTGTACTGAAGTTATACTATATCATTATTAATATTATTACTATTTAATCCTTTATTGCACATAAAATGACAATATTTTCTTCTTTTTCTTCAATTCTGGCGAAACGCCAACGATAATACTACACTGATCCCTACTCAAACATGGTTACGGTTAATTATCTACAAAACCACCAGCTCGGAGTACAAAATAGATGAGTTCAAAATACATAGGTGACTGAAATAACGAAGATTAACTCGACACGCGTTTTTCGGTACCTACCTGCGGCTTTCAATAATCTATACTAGTACATGTACGATTATTGTAAGTTTACATTCTAAACCTCGATATTGACGTTTGGTCAATGCATTAAAACAACGAATGGATATATCATAACCTTTATTGAATGTTAGTCAATCAACGACTACATTGGTGATGACGCCCTATTCAGATCATATGAATTATAAAGGTTAAGAAACCCTGGTAGTATCTCTATTTTATACTTTATTTTAGAGATTTTTTTTTTTTCACGGGACTTATTTAGTCTTCTATGTCGTGTTTTAGTGTACTTATTCAATTTTAAACTATACCTTTCTTTAGTATTAGGTATTGTATTATTTCTCTGATTTACTAAACCATCGATTCAGTAATCACTATAAAATTACTTTCCTGCGTTATTAATTTTCTGTTTTACCTACATTTTTGCAGTTAAATAATATTGAAGTGTCTGTTTGTAATCTATCGACACTAATTAGAATCTAATTATTATCTAGATTAGAATCTGCGTGTCCGTACATGCTAATCTTCGAAACTAATGAACGGATTAACATGCGGTTTTCGCAGGTAAATCAAGCTTAGCTTGAAGCAACATAAAGGCAACACAATAAAAGAGTAGAATCTACGTGTTCGTTCACGCTAACCTTCGAAACTAATGAACGGCTTACCATGCGGTCTTCACGGGTAAATCAAGCTCAGCTTGAAGCAACATAAAGGCAACACAATAAAAGAGTAGAATCTGCGTGTCCGTTCACGCTAACCTTCGAAACTAATGAACGGATTACCACGCGGTTTCCGCAGGTAAATCAAGCTTAGCTTGAAGTAACATAAGGGATTTAATCCATTTAAATGGGCGTCAAGAAAAGGAATCTTTTTACAAAACGAGTTTCGCACAAGTGAAACCGGACACAGTTAGTGTCAAACAGCTTTCTACCAGATGCATGATGTATTATGGTCATTACGTTTTAATAGAAGATGATTTTTAAATCTTTGTGCTCCGAATAATCTTTGAGGCAGGTACACCGAAGCAAGTTCAAACATTTGTTACAGGTGGATAGCTGATGTTATAAGGTAACTTTATGTTACAATTGGCCCACGATAACCAACACAATTAAGTTATTGATACAAGACGCTTTATCAAGAGTTATAGAATGTTTTTCAATTATGTGTTTACCTTATTACATTGTTCAAATACCATCAAAATATTAAACACAAAAGAATTGCTACAAAAAAATGCTACAATTTTAAGATACAATTTACTCAAACTTTCGCCAGTTTAGGTAACGCACCATTGCTTATCTATGGCCTATACTTATTGTAACTGTTATAATATTTTGTATTCTAATGTAATTATTTTTATAAATTTCAAACTGTATATTCTGATTTGTATTTTCATTATGGTTTTGACGGACTTCTATTCTAGATTTAGAACCATACACATCAAAACTGTCGTCCCTAAATAAATATATTTTGTAGGGTTTTCCTCAAATTAACGTGGGTGAAACCGCGGAGTATCTCAAAGCTTTGATGATTTTCTTTTGAATTTACCTAGTTTTGCTTGCTAGTCTCATTTTTTTTACTGCTATTTTTGAAAGTCTTGCTACATCTCCTAGGGATAAAACTCAAGCCCCTACTACGGTGTTACAACCCTAGTCACTAAGCGATATTTGCTACTGATTGACTCTTTACTAAGCTGTTTAGGTAGCTGCACGTTTTCAAAATTTGGCTAGTTTTGAAGTTGAAAGAATTACCAAATTTCTTTTTCTAATTAAGGTTAACCACAGCTAAAGTTAGATCTCGACTTCAGATAGAAGCAATCCCCTCATACAAGAAACTTAGGAAAGGCACTGTAATAAATTATGAGTGAATACTTCGGTCACAAAATTGATGTTCTATTTTTTTTTTTTTTTTTATTTGAAGGTAGTCACTAATATTAGTCTTTTATCATAAGAAAAATCATAAGAGATTATTTCTAAAGCACAGGTAGGTACAATATTATTACCCACTAGACTGTAAGATTAGATAATTCTTTAATCAAAATAACATTACTGCATCCACAGATTTATACTAAATGATTCAATGAAGCTTTGTCTGTTTGCATGATTATTAGATACTTCATTCAAATAGTAGGTAGGCATGCTAACTAACTTGATATCAGAGCTGGGAACTATTAACTTGCATAGGAGATCCTATGAGACAAAAGAAAAACTATGCAACTCAGCTAACTTTCGTGTTGTTCATGGATCAATTGAACTAATTAATTAATTGGTCCATGGTGTTGTTACACCTTTCGTGATAAACATTAGTTACTTTTTTTTTCTTTTTTACACACCTACCTAGGTGGGTAAACTTGCACCATGGCTTTCAGAAAAGGGAAAATTACAACCTTTATATCAGTAAACACTGCTATGTGGGTAGATATAAATTTTAACTATATAATGTCTGAAACTTATTTTGTATGACAACTAAAAGAAGAAATAAACCAGCCTTTACGTATTCTGTAAATACCGTTATATGTATATCAATATATTAAACTATGCATAATGTTGCGTGTTGTATGCTAAACAAAGACTCATCCAGCGTTCACATATTCAGTAGATACCGCTGTATCTTCTCGCTTTCAGCATTAAACGAAGACACTAGGTAAGTACATACCAGATTGAACTTGGTTTTCTGGTCTTATGTTTCGTCGTCAGGCCGCACCTTGAGAATATGCACAGGGCAGCACCGTCGCTTACCCGGTCTGCGCCTGGCGCCTGGTGTGATGCACCGGAGCGCCTTAGTCCTGGCCATGGGTGTTTGGTTTCTTTACCGCACTTCTGAACTGTTAGAAATGATACTCGATTAATACATTAAGCAACTGTTTTATTTACTGTATCACAAAGTAAATGCGCGCGTGCGTGCCCTCGCGCCAATTCCACAAACGATAATGCCGATCTCACTCACCGTTGACGGCTTCCACCCCAAATACGCGTCACATGACGTTTTATGTCACCTGTCAAGAGGGATGTGATGTGGCCATCACTCCTCTAGACTTTATACAAAATATGAATCGCTAACACTATGTATGAAGAAATAAAATTTACCAACATTCAGCTGGTTTTAAAAAAATGCTTTATAATTTAATGCTTCCAAATAAACACATACATTTTTTTCTAAATGATTATCCTCAAATTATTTAATAAATAGAGTTAATCCGTTTTATCACTTTTTATATCAACAAAAAGTGAGTCACACAATATTAGTCGATATAAGTCGCTTATAGTAGCGCCGCTATTCATAGTCCAATCTCAAAACACTTTTCAAAATATTCAGAGATGTTTGTTTCTTGATGCCAAGAAATAAACAGACATTAAAAAGCTTTTTCTATAAAAAACCATGTTTTGCGCATTATGTGGGTAGGTACATAGGTACATGACACATATCGCTGCTTAAATTTAAAACTACCACAGATCAAAATTTATTTTTATATCCTCTAGCATTCAGTTTATTATAAAACTACTCGTAACATTTAATGCTGGTTAAAAATACGCTTCTAACAATGCATAATAATTACAATAATTAATAGGTACTTATGGAAATATTCGATATAAAACAGAAGCACAAAAAATTTTTTTTCAAACTATATACCTACTCGTCCATACAAACAGTCGCGGCACCGCGGCGTTTTGTATACATATGACTAATGGCTACAGTGGGTTTTGGTCCCGCGTTAATGGACGTCTATCGGGCATTTACTCAAAATGTCCGTAGGTAAATGCCGGACCAAAACCCATCTCTTCTAATGACGAAGATAGAAAAAGCCGCTTATTTGTCTTTGTGAGCATTCCGACGTGCTAGGCTAATAGGTTAGGTATATGAATATGCGATTTGACTACCTGATTATTTTTAGTCCGTCCTGTAGATTCGTAAAAAATATTAGACACGTATTTTTGTTTTTTTTTTACGTAGGTAAGCAAAAAATAACGGAGATACGTTGAGTCAAAATCGCGCGTGACGTCACAAGCATAAAAGCAGGTATAGTTTTTACCTGCATATGACGTAACGAGCCCCCACTCTTAAACTTTAATGCGCTTTTTCCAAGTACATTTTCATTAATTTGAAAAAGCAAAATATACGTGTCTGTCTATTATTTTTTTTATTATCTAACTATGACGGAATAAATAGAATTTGGAAAAAAAAATAGTCAAATAGCCTACCTATTGTGATTATTATAATTGTTGTGTGCCGACGTGCCGGTAGTCAGAGAGGAGTGAAGACACAATTGATACAACAGACACAGGATTTTATATAGAGTTTATATTATGAACCAGATACTAGGTTATAATAACTACAATATAAAATATAGAATAACTTACGCGAGATCAACTTTATACGCGGGGGGTGTCACTATGACTCGTGTTGCGTGGTTGAAGGTGGGTAACTAACTGACTACTCCAAACTTCCCTCGCACTAAGCACGACTCTCAAAATAATGAACTACACATTTACAAAAAGGTCTTATAACAAAGGTACTGGAACGTTACATAAAAACAATAGAAACAAAACATCTTTCACTCCAAGGAGCGGTACAGCAAAGGGTGCTGCGTGCAGATGTTACTAACGATAGGTAATTAACTAGCTATTGCTGTTTGTGCTACACAATGAACCTTAATAAACCTTTGTCTCATCTAGGTCCTAAAACTGATAAAACCTTTTCTAAAAAAAATACAAGATTCATACTGTAAAACCAATAACACAAAGTGAATGAAAACAATGAGAAGAAACTTAGATAATAGCTTAATGTTACCGAACGTGAGAACAATGACGCTTTACAGAATTGAAAAAGAAATATTTAAAGAAATGTTTACTAATAAAATTTAACATGGCAACAGACCCCACAGTACATTACAATCCTCCCCTTTTAGAGTGAAAACGAAAGTTTTCATCAATATCATTATTGTTACTTATACATTTAAAACATAATTATGCTTAATCATATCATACTAATCATCTTACTTTTCTGATAGTTACAATATCATAAAATCATTACATAAGACATCAAATTACAAAATACAAAACCGATAAAAACATTAAAACATTAATGTTGTATAAACTAACTAAACGCTTATTTGATTCCATTGTTAATAATTATGACACCTTCAATTGAGCTATTCTACTACTGCGTCTCAATGGTGTTGCTGTAGTAACAGTATCATTTAAACTTGAACTAGGGATATCACTCATTTCAATATCTACTCTTTCTGGACTATTGACTTTCAAAGTTACACAATTGGTTATCCTAGCACAACAAGTTTTACTATCTTCCAAGGCTAGCGTTCGTCCTCGTGACGTACAGAAAAATTTTCGTTTTAACAAATATTTACCAAGTCTATACAAAATGTAAAAACTTATTACCTTAATTACAGACATAAATATGTAAATAAAATAGTAATTACCAACGACCTTGTTAAATAGATTATTGTTTTGCATCTCATCAATAATACTGTTAATTTTATCTATCTTATGGCTTGCCACATTTAAATCTTCTAAATCTAGATGCACTCCATTCAATGGGATGAAATTTATTTTATGTTCAAATGTTTTATTTTTTAATTTCTTACAACATTCGTCGTTTGTTATATCAAAGTCTGGTAGTAATGATAAATGGTTAGAAGTTATATCACTATTTGAAGATTGTAAAATTACATTAGGTGTATAAAATTTACAATTTTTATCTAATTTTAATAAACCTGTATTCGAGATTTCGATATCATGTGGTTCTTCATTTTTACAATTAATTGTAGCTAAGATTCTTCTTGGAGTTACAAATAACCATTGATTTTTATTATACATATTAAACCATAATTCGTTTTGTATTGAAGTGATTCTAGTGTCACATGTTGAAGGTATTTGATAATTATTTCCTAATAAAAGATCAGTTTCACAGCTCGTCTTTGCATGTACAGAGTATAAAGGTTGACTTATCTTACAAATAAACTTATTATTAATTAACCTTTTGCATTCATTTATATTATCTAGCGAGGCATAATGAATCTTATTACTTGACAGTAATAAATATTTCTCCGTAGGTAAAATAAAAAGAAATGTATTATTTTTATTTAATATCGGAACAGGTACTAAGTTATATAAATCATACGTTTGCTGAGTTATCAAAGGTGTTTTAATTACGAATACTATTTTATTATTCATATAATATGTTACTAAATCAACTAAACCTAATAATTCAGAGATATTGTCATTACTTAAATCTGTTGGGTATTTAGTATTCGATGGTAAGTTTGGTAACGTCTTTTTAATTTCTGACAGATATTGATCAGGGGTAATTATAACGGGATGTAAGACATTATTTTTCGAAAACATTACAGCATTTATAATGACTGAAATTTCGTTATTCAACTCTGACGTTACGAGAGTAAGGAATGAAAGGTGATCGTCTAAGTCTTGCTTCATATTTATGTTGAATATTTTATTATTAACATCTTTAGTATAGTTTGAAAGTATATCAAGATTTTTATTAAAAATTGCTTCATTTTTCTGAAGATTCGTTACCGAATTGTTAAAATTTGTAATTGTTGATTTAACTATTTGCGTTTGCGACTTTAATAATTCAATAATTGTATTTTCATCCTTTGAAATATTATTTATAGCATGATCATATTTTTCAGCATCTTCGGCGTCCATGGTTCCAAACAGAACCTTCATCAGAGAACCTATACCATCAATATAAGAACGTTTAGATCTATTCAATATTTTAACACTATTTTGACCGGTAATTTCCTTGAAAATAATCTCTTGATTTTTTAGTTGAGGAAAGAGTTGTTCTAACACAGTCAGTGAAGTTTGACATAATGAAAATGTGTCAAAAGTAACATCTTTACAAAGGGTCTTAGTTTCTAGCAACGTAGTTTCTATCAAATCTATCTTTTTATGAACACTCGATACATCTAAATATGTAATTAAATTCCATTCACTATCAAAATTATGAACAGTACCTATATGTTCGTAGTAAAGACCTGTCTTATCTAACTTACTAATACTATATAAGCTGGCTGCGACTACTTGAAGAAGCGCAACTGCTAACAGCAAGATTTTGAAGTTCATCCTGAAACAAACGCATGTTTCAGTCGGTTTGTATGAACACGCATTTTCTTATTTTTCACTTGTAAAGTGACGTTAACTTTAGAATTGATTGCTATAATGTCGTAAGGACCTAACCAGTATTTTGCTAACTTTTTCGTCTTTCCTAACCGAACTTGTTCGTTGCTTAAATATACCTTATCTCCTATTTTAAATTCTATGTACCTAGATTTCTTGTCATATAATCTTTTATTTGTTTCCTTTGAATCAATAATATTTTTTCTAGCTAATTCACGCGATTTCCTTAATTTTAATAATAAATCATCTACATAATTATCGTAAGAATACTTGAATTCTGTTTCTTTAGTAATTGAACTAGGTAAACATGCTTTGAAACCAAATATAAGTTCAAATGGGGTATAACGTGTTGTACTATGCACGTTAGTATTGTATGAAAACATTGCGAAGTCTATCCAACGATCCCAATTATTTTGATCTTCGTTAACGTAATGTTTAAGATAGTCTGCTAGTGTACTATGACTTCTTTCTAAAGCTCCATTGGACTGAGGGTGATACGCACTTGTATTAATTTTCTTCATTTTAAATAATTTCGATATTTCTTTTATTAAATTTGACATAAAATCTGCACCTTGGTCTGTGAGTACTACTTCGGGTATACCAAATTTACAAATAAAATTTCTGACAAAACAGTCAGCTATTGTTTCCGCATCGTGTTTAGGTAATGGATATGCTTGTGAAAATTTAGTTAGATCGTCTTGCAAAGTCAAGATATATTTATTACCATTTTCTGTTAAGGGCAATGGACCTACAATGTCTAAACAAACTTTTTCAAACGCATTTGTTGCTGTAGTTGTTATTTCCATGGGTTGTTTAGTTTTCTTTCTATTTAATTTATTTTCTTGGCACGACTTACATTTTTTTATAAATTCAGCGATGTCTTGTTTCATGGTTTTCCAGTAGTAATTAGACTTAATTTTCTTATAAGTTTTATGAAATCCTGTATGACCTGAGATTGGGTTTGTGTGACACTCATCTAATATTTTTACGATATCTTCCTCTTTTGGAGTGACAACCGTATTGTGATAAACTTTAATTAATATTTTAGTATCCTTAAATAAAAATCTCAGTATAGTTCTAATTTTATGCCATTTTAAGTTGAGCAATGGTTTTAAGTTTTCCAAACAAAATTCTGTGATATTTTCTTTTATTAATCGGTCTCTTAAATTCTTTAAAACATTAAAAATATCTTCATAAGAAACTTTTTCCCAATTATTAACCCTAGTAAACGCGAAAAATGTTAATTTATTATTACTTCCTCTAGATGCTAATATATCATATAACTTGGCGTTCCGTGCTTTTAATTCTGATATACTATTTTCATATAGTTTTAATTGTTCCTCGTTAATGGGATCTAAATCGCATGATGTAAAAATTACTTTGTTACAGTTAGATGGGGGAATACCTCTATGTTCTTCTAAGTTTTTAGTTAGAATCGGGCGTCTTTTAATTTCTTCTAAGAAGGATGAGTAACTTTCGTGTTTTCTTGTTAAAATATTTATTTTCACTCATTTTATTACATATTTATTACGACTCAATGCATCTGCGTTATTATTTAATTTTCCTTTTTTATATATTATCTTATAATCGTATTCTTCTAATAACAGTCTCCATCTGACCAATCTCGATCCTGGGTCTTTAACGTTAAATAGCCATTCCAGTGGCTTATGGTCTGTGACAATCGTAAACTGTCGACCATATAAATAGGGTCTGAAATGTTTAACTGACCAAACTATTGCTAGCAATTCTTTTTCTGTTGTTGAGTAATTAACTTCCGCTTTGTTTAGTGTTCTACTCGCGTAGGCTATAGGGAGATCGGAATCTGTACAGTTCTGTGATAAAACACTACCTACAGCGTAATTACTTGCATCAGTTGTTAGTATAAAAGGTTTGCTGAAATCCGGATATTGTAGAATGGGCTTTTGACATAATTTTAATTTTAATGTTTCAAATGAATCTTGTTGTAAACTAGTCCAAATAAAAGGTATGTCTTTCTTAAGAAGCTTTGTTAAGGGTTGTGTTAATTTGCTAAAGTTTCCGATAAATCTTCTATAGTAACCTGCCAAACCTAAGAAACTTTTAATATCTTTTTCATTTTTAGGTATAGGGAAATTCTTTACTGCTTCTATCTTTTTTGGGTCTGGTTCAACTCCATTTTGAGTGATTAAGTGTCCTAAATACATAACTTCTCTTTTTAAAAACTCGCACTTATCTGGTTGTAACTTTAATTTATTTTTCGATAGTCTTTCAAATATTTCTTTTAATTTATTATTGTGATCTTCTAATGAATTACCATAAACAACTATGTCATCTAAATAAACAAAACACTTTAAACCTTGTAAACCTACTAAAACATTATTCATTAACCTTTGAAAGGTACTTGGAGCATTCTTAAGACCGAATGGCATTCGCGTGAATTCGTAGTGACCTAACGGTACACTAAACGCTGTTTTAGCTTGATCTCTCGGGTGCATTTTAATTTGATGAAATCCAGATGCTAGATCTAATGTAGTAAAATATTTACTATGTCCTAACTGATCTAAAATATCATTTATTTGGGGCAAGGGATAAACATCTCCTATACTGTTGTCATTTAATTTTCTAAAATCTATCACGAGTCTCCATTTCTTTTTACCAGACGCATCTTCTTTTTTGGGGACAATCCATACTGGTGAGTTCCAGGGACTATTGGAAGGTTTAATAATGTTATCTTTTAATAATTTATTTACTTGGTCATGAACTTCTTCTTTTAGAGCTTCTGGGTATCTATACGATTTAGTGTTAATTGGACGTTCATTTTCAAGGGGTATCTCGTGCATGACAATATCTGTGGCGGTTAGACTATCGCCTTCTAAATGGAAAATATGATTATATTCTTTACATAATTTTACTAATGATTCTTTTTCTTCTTTGTTTAAATGGTCAATTCTCAATGTTTGTTCTATTTTGTCTAAACGACTACTATCGTAATTACAATTATTATTTTGTTTATCAACTTTCATTATTCTACTGTCGCTTTGGTCTTTGTTAGTTATAGACTCTAAATGGACCTTAATTTTGTTTATTTTTATCATCTCATCAGTGGTGTTTAAACAAGCTGTTAACGCATAACTATTATTTACCTTGACAATGCTGGGACATAGATAACAACCTTTTGTTATCTCTATTTTCTCGGGAATTATTCCTTCATTTAAATCTTTATTTATTATATTAACTGATATTATTTTTTCACATCTTGGCTCAATATAAATAAACTCATTTTCAATATTATTATTCTCACACATATTTTTCATTATATTATTTTCATTTATTTTTTCAATTTCAGTATTCTCACTATTATTTCCATTTCTCATACTTCTGGGGTTATTTATTATGCTTTCAGTTTTCATATTATCGAATAAAATATCATCACAATATATCGCCTCATTATTATTACATTCTAAACTCGCAATTATATCATTATTCTTTTTTTCGTCTCTGTATATCATTTTTATAAGGGTACCTAATAATTCAATTTCTCCCTTTTGGAGATTAATAATAGCGTTCATCGTTTGGAGAAAGTCGCTACCAATTACTCCGTCGCTTTCGATAGGAAAGTTATCAGGTACTATCGAGACAGTATGAATAACCGTATTTGTTCCTATTTGAAATGAAACGCAAGTATACCCCGTTGTCTCCGTTGGCGACGCATCTTTATCTATTCCTCGTAATTTAAAAATCTTATCTTTATACACTAATGAGTTTTCGTTTAACGCGCTTTCTTTAATTAATGTTATTTCTGCTCCTGTATCTATTAAAAATGTGCTTATGTTATCGTTAAATTGTTTGGACATTAATTCAACATAAAGAGATATTTTTGTGTTTACTATCATAATTCGGCCTCCATCACAAAAGTCCTTGGGGCGGCCTACTTCCTTGGACTGTTGGGGTTTAAATTACCGCTCATATTTTCTCTATTATTATGTGAGTTTGCATAATTATTTGGATTATTCTGCGAAGGTGAATTCGTATTATTATTATACATTCTATTATGAGTAAATCTATTATTGCTGTTAGGGAATCGACTTCTATAATTATTATTGTTAGGTCTATAATTGCTTGCTGATGGACCATTATAATGATTAAATTGATTACTACGGCAATCTCGGCTATAATGTCCTTTTTTGTTACATTTAAAACATGTAATAACGTTATTATTAGGTTGAATAACTCGAATATTTGGGTTAAATCTGCACTGAAAGGCTAAATGTCCTATTTTATTACAATTAGTACATCTTTTAACGTGGGGAAAATGTCTTTGATTCATTTCCGCTCTAGACATTATTTCTTGTTCTTCAGAAATGGCGATTGATATAGCTTCCTCGAATGTGTTCGGTTTTTGGGACTTTAATAAAATGTGTAATTGTGGTATAAGACCACTAATAAAAATATTTAATGATTGGCTTTTTAAGAGATCTATATTGGCTTCGCGAGCCTCTTTACTGAGTTTGGGGTCTAACGATTTAATTAATTTAATATAGCAATTTTCGACTCTGTTTGAATAGTTTAAGACGGACTCGTTATGTCTTTGTCTACACGAATTTAGTTCCATCTGCCATTGTGCAAATGTTCTTTTTTCTGAATAATTTTCTAAAAGGTGAATTTTTAATTCCTCCCAATTATTAAACGACCTATTTAACAAAGTTGACCTAATGTTTCCTTCTATTTTAGATAATACTACAGATACGAAAGCTGAACTAAAAATTGGATTTATTAATGCGCTTGCGTTGTTACAATTATCGATGAAAACATGAAGATTGGATTTATTTCCGTCATATTTATTTAGCATACGCTCGGCGAGATTAATATCAATGAATGCATTTGGGGGTTTCGTTTCGTCTAAAGGCATCTTAATATAATATATTTTGTCTTTTTCTAAATTATTATACCTATACGTAGAGTAAAAAAATAATCACTTATTCACTTTATGAAGTATTCACTTACGTGGACTTTCTTTGGGGTATTCTTATAACACACAGTTGGCTGCTGGGGAGAAGGGGACGTTTTTCTGGTTGAGTTCCTTGAAGACCTGCCGGTGGTGCCTCGAAAGACACGATGATCTGCTGCTACTCTGATGTCTGCTGCTGTCTTTTTGCCTCTGCTTGGCTGCACTCTTCAGCACTTCTTTGTTAATACGTTGATCAGTTGTTTTGATATGTCTCGAGAGACGACTTACGAATAAGTTTTTTATCGAAATTTCTGAATTCTCGTACTAAGGCTATCACGCTGACGCGCTCGTTTGCCTTTTGTCTTGTGGATGATTTCAATCCACCAATCTCACTTCTGACACCAATTTGTTGTGTGCCGACGTGCCGGTAGTCAGAGAGGAGTGAAGACACAATTGATACAACAGACACAGGATTTTATATAGAGTTTATATTATGAACCAGATACTAGGTTATAATAACTACAATATAAAATATAGAATAACTTACGCGAGATCAACTTTATACGCGGGGGGTGTCACTATGACTCGTGTTGCGTGGTTGAAGGTGGGTAACTAACTGACTACTCCAAACTTCCCTCGCACTAAGCACGACTCTCAAAATAATGAACTACACATTTACAAAAAGGTCTTATAACAAAGGTACTGGAACGTTACATAAAAACAATAGAAACAAAACATCTTTCACTCCAAGGAGCGGTACAGCAAAGGGTGCTGCGTGCAGATGTTACTAACGATAGGTAATTAACTAGCTATTGCTGTTTGTGCTACACAATGAACCTTAATAAACCTTTGTCTCATCTAGGTCCTAAAACTGATAAAACCTTTTCTAAAAAAAATACAAGATTCATACTGTAAAACCAATAACACAAAGTGAATGAAAACAATGAGAAGAAACTTAGATAATAGCTTAATGTTACCGAACGTGAGAACAATGACGCTTTACAGAATTGAAAAAGAAATATTTAAAGAAATGTTTACTAATAAAATTTAACATGGCAACAGACCCCACAGTACATTACATAATATCAGAGTAAATTGGTAGCGATTTACAATGGGCGAAAACCCACTGCATGCAACAACAATTTTCTGTCCTTGGCAGCTGCTGCGGGAACTCCGTAAAACCTGTTTTTGGCTGACGTCAAGCTGACGTCTTCTACCTATAAACTATCTACAGTTGCATATTATTAGGTCAAGCAGTTTTCGAGATGTCGTTTTTAGTCAGACAGATCATACCTTGATGTACCCATTTTTGTGCCCATTTTTTTATTTTATTTTTTTACAACTTCAACTATAGATGAGCCTCTGAAAGATGAACGTTTCACGTAATCGAACCGCGCTGGAAAGAGACAAAATACATGCAACAAAGCGAGAGAGAAGCAGAAAATCGCTAACCGGTTAGAAAGAGACGGTTAGTGCTGTATTGCCTGAACGACGAGAGAGACAGAGTTATATGAATCATCTGGGGAATGCTTTCAGGACTAATGTATGAGTCACGGGGACGCTGGTTCCTGGAAGATCCTGTTATGAATGGATTTCACGTCGTAGTAAAATACAATATACAGAGTCTGTATAGTGAAAAAGTTAGTACTAACGGTTTGGTGAGTCATCGTTGAGTTGTGGCGTTTTTCAGGAGAAAGTTAAAATTCCCTTTTTTGTTATAGTCCTAACAGTTAGCGATAGCTCGGGACGTAAATTTCAGGATTAAAGCGGGATCTCTTTGGTAGGTAGCTAGTATAAATAAGATACTATGGGCGGTGTGAAGTTGGCCCCCCAATGTCAAAAAAAAAATAAAATAAAGTGAGTTCTAGTGGCCCCCCACATAGTTCCGGAGTTCTTTATACTTTTTGGAAATAGTTCTGTTGTTTACATAGACCAAAAATGGTTTTGAAATAATGGGGGGCCAACTTCCCGATTTTCATATTTTACGGCCTTATACCGCGAAAAGTATTAGTCAAATCGAAAAATGTTATAGAGATAATGTGTAGAACTCTTTGGGGGGCCAACGGAACTCTTACAAAAAAATCGATTTTTGAATATATTATTTTTTTTCAAAATAATTAATTATTTTCATCTGAACTTAGCGTCTTTCCTATCGGTTATATCGAAATAAGTTATAGGAAAAACTTATAGAACTCTTTGAGGGGCACCTAGAAATCTAAGAAAAAAATTCATTTTCCGGAAACTAGATGAAAATTGAGAAAAACTTTTTTTTTATACACAAGTTTTTAAAAAAATGGCATGAGTTCTAGTTGCCCCCCACATAGTTCTGAACATCTATATACATTTTAGAAATAGTTCTGTTGTTTACATAGACCAAAAATGGTTTTGAAATAATTTCCCGATTTTCATATTTTACGGCCTTATACCGCGAAAAGTATTAGTCAAATCGAAAAATGTTATAGGGATAATGTGTAGAACTCTTTGAGGGGCCAACGGAACTCTAACAAAAAAATCGATTTTTGAATATTTATTTTTTTCCAAAATAACTAATTATTTTCATCTGAACCTAGCGTCTTTCTTATCGGTTATATCGAAATAAGTTAGAAGAAAAACTTGTAGAACTCTTTGAGAGGCACCTAGAAATCAAAGAAAAAAATTCATTTTCCGGAAACTAGATGAAAATTGAGAAAAACTTTTTTTTTATACACAAGTTTTTTAAAAAATGGCATGAGTTCTAGTTGCCCCCCACATAGTTCTGAACATCTATAGACATTTTGGAAATAGTTCTGTTGTTTACATAGCCCAGAAATGGTTTTGAAATAATTTCCCAATTTTTTTACGGCTTTGTACCGCGAAAAGTATTAGTCAAATCGAAAAATGTTATAAAGATAATGTGCAGAACTCTTTGGGGGGCCAACGGAACTCTAACAAAAAAATCGATTTTTGAATATTTATTTTTTTCCAAAATAACTAATTATTTTCATCTGAACCTAGCGTCTTTCTTATCGGTTATATCGAAATAAGTTATAGGAAAAACTTGTAGAACTCTTTGAGGGGCACCTAGAAATTTAAGAAAAAATCACATTTTCCGGAAACTAGATGAAAATTGAGAAAAACTTTTTTTTTATACACAAGTTTTTAAAAAAATGGCATGAGTTCTGGTTGCCCCCCACATAGTTCTGAACATCTATAGACATTTTGGAAATAGTTCTGTTGTTTACATAGCCCAGAAATGGTTTTGAAATAATTTCCCAATTTTTTTACGGCCTTGTACCGCGAAAAGTATTAGTCAAATCGAAAAATGTTATAGAGATAATGTGCAGAACTCTTTGGGGGGCCAACGGAACTCTAACAAAAAAATCGATTTTTGAATATTTATTTTTTTCCAAAATAACTAATTATTTTCATCTGAACCTAGCGTCTTTCTTATCGGTTATATCGAAATAAGTTATAGGAAAAACTTGTAGAACTCTTTGAGCGGCACCTATAAATCTAAGAAAAAATCACATTTTCCGGAAACTCGATGAAAATTGAGAAAAACTTTTTTTTTATACAAAAGTTTTTAAAAAAATGGCATGAGTTCTGGTTGCCCCCCACATAGTTCTGAACATCTATAGACATTTTGGAAATAGTTCTGTTGTTTACATAGCCCAGAAATGGTTTTGAAATAATTTCCCAATTTTTTTACGGCTTTGTACCGCGAAAAGTATTAGTCAAATCGAAAAATGTTATAAAGATAATGTGCAGAACTCTTTGGGGGGCCAACGGAACTCTAACAAAAAAATCGATTTTTGAATATTTATTTTTTTCCAAAATAACTAATTATTTTCATCTGAACCTAGCGTCTTTCTTATCGGTTATATCGAAATAAGTTATAGGAAAAACTTGTAGAACTCTTTGAGGGGCACCTAGAAATTTAAGAAAAAATCACATTTTCCGGAAACTAGATGAAAATTGAGAAAAACTTTTTTTTTATACACAAGTTTTTAAAAAAATGGCATGAGTTCTGGTTGCCCCCCACATAGTTCTGAACATCTATAGACATTTTAGAAATAGTTCTGTTGTTTACATAGCCCAGAAATGGTTTTGAAATAATTTCCCAATTTTTTTACGGCTTTGTACCGCGAAAAGTATTAGTCAAATCGAAAAATGTTATAGAGATAATGTGCAGAACTCTTTGGGGGGCCAACGGAACTCTAACAAAAAAATCGATTTTTGAATATTTATTTTTTTCCAAAATAACTAATTATTTTCATCTGAACCTAGCGTCTTTCTTATCGGTTATATCGAAATAAGTTATAGGAAAAACTTGTAGAACTCTTTGAGGGGCACCTAGAAATTTAAGAAAAAATCACATTTTCGGGAAACTAGATGAAAATTGAGAAAAACTTTTTTTTTATACACAAGTTTTTAAAAAAATGGCATGAGTTCTGGTTGCCCCCCACATAGTTCTGAACATCTATAGACATTTTGGAAATAGTTCTGTTGTTTACATAGCCCAGAAATGGTTTTGAAATAATTTCCCAATTTTTTTACGGCCTTGTACCGCGAAAAGTATTAGTCAAATCGAAAAATGTTATAAAGATAATGTGCAGAACTCTTTGGGGGGCCAACGGAACTCTAACAAAAAAATCGATTTTTGAATATTTATTTTTTTCCAAAATAACTAATTATTTTCATCTGAACCTAGCGTCTTTCTTATCGGTTATATCGAAATAAGTTAGAAGAAAAACTTGTAGAACTCTTTGAGAGGCACCTAGAAATCAAAGAAAATAATTCATTTTCCGGAAACTAGATGAAAATTGAGAAATACTTTTTTTTTATACACAAGTTTTTTAAAAAATGGCATGAGTTCTAGTTGCCCCCCACATAGTTCTGAACATCTATAGACATTTTGGAAATAGTTCTGTTGTTTACATAGCCCAGAAATGGTTTTGAAATAATTTCCCAATTTTTTTACGGCTTTGTACCGCGAAAAGTATTAGTCAAATCGAAAAATGTTATAAAGATAATGTGCAGAACTCTTTGGGGGGCCAACGGAACTCTAACAAAAAAATCGATTTTTGAATATTTATTTTTTTCCAAAATAACTAATTATTTTCATCTGAACCTAGCGTCTTTCTTATCGGTTATATCGAAATAAGTTAGAAGAAAAACTTGTAGAACTCTTTGAGAGGCACCTAGAAATCAAAGAAAAAATTCATTTTCCGGAAACTAGATGAAAATTGAGAAAAACTTTTTTTTTATACACAAGTTTTTTAAAAAATGGCATGAGTTCTAGTTGCCCCCCACATAGTTCTGAACATCTATAGACATTTTGGAAATAGTTCTGTTGTTTACATAGCCCAGAAATGGTTTTGAAATAATTTCCCAATTTTTTTACGGCTTTGTACCGCGAAAAGTATTAGTCAAATCGAAAAATGTTATAGAGATAATGTGCAGAACTCTTTGGGGGGCCAACGGAACTCTAACAAAAAAATCGATTTTTGAATATTTATTTTTTTCCAAAATAACTAATTATTTTCATCTGAACCTAGCGTCTTTCTTATCGGTTATATCGAAATAAGTTATAGGAAAAACTTGTAGAACTCTTTGAGGGGCACCTAGAAATTTAAGAAAAAATCACATTTTCGGGAAACTAGATGAAAATTGAGAAAAACTTTTTTTTTATACACAAGTTTTTAAAAAAATGGCATGAGTTCTGGTTGCCCCCCACATAGTTCTGAACATCTATAGACATTTTGGAAATAGTTCTGTTGTTTACATAGCCCAGAAATGGTTTTGAAATAATTTCCCAATTTTTTTACGGCCTTGTACCGCGAAAAGTATTAGTCAAATCGAAAAATGTTATAAAGATAATGTGCAGAACTCTTTGGGGGGCCAACGGAACTCTAACAAAAAAATCGATTTTTTAATATTTATTTTTTTCCAAAATAACTAATTATTTTCATCTGAACCTAGCGTCTTTCTTATCGGTTATATCGAAATAAGTTAGAAGAAAAACTTGTAGAACTCTTTGAGGGGTACCTAGAAATCTAAGAAAAAAATCACATTTTCCGGAAACTCGATGAAAATTGAGAAAAACTTTTTTTTATACACAAGTTTTTAAAAAAATGGCATGAGTTCTGGTTGCCCCCCACATAGTTCTGAACATCTATAGACATTTTGGAAATAGTTCTGTTGTTTACATAGCCCAGAAATGGTTTTGAAATAATTTCCCAATTTTTTTACGGCCTTGTACCGCGAAAAGTATTAGTCAAATCGAAAAATGTTATAAAGATAATGTGCAGAACTCTTTGGGGGGCCAACGGAACTCTAACAAAAAAATCGATTTTTTAATATTTATTTTTTTCCAAAATAACTAATTATTTTCATCTGAACCTAGCGTCTTTCTTATCGGTTATATCGAAATAAGTTAGAAGAAAAACTTGTAGAACTCTTTGAGGGGTACCTAGAAATCTAAGAAAAAAATCACATTTTCCGGAAACTCGATGAAAATTGAGAAAAACTTTTTTTTATACACAAGTTTTTAAAAAAATGGCATGAGTTCTGGTTGCCCCCCACATAGTTCTGAACATCTATAGACATTTTGGAAATAGTTCTGTTGTTTACATAGCCCAGAAATGGTTTTGAAATAATTTCCAAATTTTTTTACGGCCTTGTACCGCGAAAAGTATTAGTCGAATCGAAAAATGTTATAGAGATAATGTGTTGAACTCTTTGGGGGGCCAACGGAACTCTAACAAAAAAATCGATTTTTGAATATTTATTTTTTTCCAAAATAACTAATTATTTTCATCTGAACCTAGCGTCTTTCTTATCGGTTATATCGAAATAAGTTATAGGAAAAACTTGTAGAACTCTTTGAGCGGCACCTATAAATCTAAGAAAAAATCACATTTTCCGGAAACTCAAAAAATTGAGAAAAACTTTTTTTTATACACAAGTTTTTTAAAAAATGGCATGAGTTCTAGTTGCCACCCACATAGTACTGAACATCTATATACATTTTGGAAATAGTTCTGTTGTTTACATAGCCCAAAAATGGTTTTGAAATAATTTCCCAATTTTTTTACATCCTTGTACCGCGAAAAGTATTAGTCAAATCGAAAAATGTTATAGGGATAATGTGTAGAACTCTTTGGCGGGAAAACGTAGTGATTACCTTCTCTCTGACTGCGGGTTTACCTCCTAAGGTCTGATAAAATTATAAAATAAGGGATTAAGAGGGAGACGGTGAGGATTTGCTCGGGACGGCCGCAAGTGTGAAATAGATGCACGATAGGATTATCTCTGGAGTCCGGACCGACTCGTTATAAAAAATAACACCAAAAAAAGAAAATAATTAAAAAAAATCTACGTCAATCATAATAATATAGTAAAAAACCAATTTTTCTTTTGAAGTTTCGGTTGACCCCAAAGAGTTTTACTACAAATTATAACATTTTTCGATTTTATTAATACTTTTGTCGGTACAAGACCGCAAAAAATTTAATTGGGAAGTTGGTCCCTCATTAGTTTAAAACCAATATTTCTTTTTAGTTTGGGACTATAGATGATAATGTGATAATGTTCAAGCAATATTAATATTAATTATTATTTCTCTACCATGATCTGCTGGACTTTAAACGGGAGTGCTGGATTCGTATCCAGTTCTTAATTGAAGACCTGTTACTGATCTGTAAGAAACAAGAGCTCTGGCCGTCATGGTAGAGCAGTTAAAAAGGAAAAAAGTATTATTTTAACAGTTCCACCAGCACGTGAAGGGCGGAACTCCTTCGTATCTCATAGACCAGTATCAGAACTTAGATATAGAACTAGATTAAAAACCAGAACTCCCATTTAAAACCCATCTGATCATGGTAGAGCTGAGAAAAAGTTAAAAAATATTATTTTAACAGTTCCACTAGCACGCGAAGGCGGGAACTCCTTGGTTTCTCACAGATCACTATGATATCTTCAATTTAGAACCGGACACGAATCTAGAACTCTGTTCCGAACTCCAGCAGATCTTGGTAGAGCAGTTAAAAAGTAAAAAAAAATATTATTTTAACAGTTCCACTAGCACGTGAAGGACGGAAATCCTTCGTTTCTCACAGGTAAGTATGACATCTTCAATTTAAAACTGGATACGAATCCAGAAATCCGGTTCAAATCCAGGAGATCATGGTAGAGCAGCATAAAAGTAAAAAAAATATTATTTTAACAGTTCTACTAGCACGTGAAGGGCGGAACTCCTTAGTATTTCATATACCAGTATCAGAACTTAGATACAGAACTAGATTAAAAACTAGAACTCCCGTTTAAAACCCATCTGATCATGGTAGAGCTGAGAAAAAGTTAAAAAATATTATTTTAACAGTTCCACTAGCACGCGAAGGCGGGAACTCCTTGGTTTCTCACAGATCACTATGATATCTTCAATTTAGAACCGGACACGAATCTAGAACTCTGTTCCGAACTCCAGCAGATCTTGGTAGAGCAGTTAAAAAGTAAAAAAAATATTATTTTAACAGTTCCACTAGCACGTGAAGGACGGAAATCCTTCATTTCTCACAGGTAAGTATGACATCTTCAATTTAAAACTGGATACGAATCCAGAAATCCGGTTCAAATCCAGGAGATCATGGTAGAGCAGCATAAAAGTAAAAAAAATATTATTTTAACAGTTCCACTAGCACGTGAAGGGCGGAACTCCTTAGTATTTCATAGACCAGTATCAGAACTTAGATACAGAACTAGATTAAAAACTAGAACTCCCGTTTAAAACCCATCTGATCATGGTAGAGCTGAGAAAAAGTTAAAAAATATTATTTTAACAGTTCCACTAGCACGCGAAGGCGGGAACTCCTTGGTTTCTCACAGATCACTATGATATCTTCAATTTAGAACCGGACACGAATCTAGAACTCTGTTCCGAACTCCAGCAGATCTTGGTAGAGCAGTTAAAAAGTAAAAAAAATATTATTTTAACAGTTCCACTAGCACGTGAAGGACGGAAATCCTTCGTTTCTCACAGGTAAGTATGACATCTTCAATTTAAAACTGGATACGAATCCAGAAATCCGGTTCAAATCCAGGAGATCATGGTAGAGCAGCATAAAAGTAAAAAAAATATTATTTTAAAGTTCCACTAGCACGTGAAGGGCGGAACTCCTTAGTATTTCATAGACCAGTATCAGAACTTAGATACAGAACTAGATTAAAAACTAGAACTCCCGTTTAAAACCCATCTGATCATGGTAGAGCTGAGAAAAAGTTAAAAAATATTATTTTGACAGTTCCACTAGCACGTGAAAGACGGAACTTCTGCGTTTCTCACAGATCAGTATGGCATCTTCAATTTAGAACTGGATACTAAACCAAAACTCCGATCCGAAATCCAGCAGGTTATAGTAGAGCAGTTAGAAATTAAAAAAATATATATTTTAACATTTCCACTAGCACGTGAAGGCGCGAACTCCTTTGTTTCTCATAGATCAGTATAATATCTTCAATTAGGACCTGGATAAAAATCCAAAACTCCGTTTCAAAATCCAGCAGATCATGGTAGAGCAGTTAAAAAGTAAAAAAATATATTTTAACAGTTCCACTAGCATGTGAAGGCGGGATCTCCTTTGTTTCTCATAGATCAGTATAACATCTTCAATTAGGACCTGGATAAAAATCCAGAACTCCGTTTCAAAATCCAGCAGATCATGGTAGAGCAGTTAAAAAGTAAAAATAAATATATTTTAACAGTTCCACTAGCACGTGAAGGCGGGAACTCCTTTGTTTCTCATAGATCAGTATAACATCTTCAATTAGGACCTGGATAAAAATCCAGAACTCCGTTTCAAAATCCAGCAGATCATGGTAGAGCAGTTAAAAAGTTTAAAAAAAAAATTTTAACAGTTCCACCAGCACGTGAAGCTCGGAACTCCTTCGTATCTCACAGACGAATATCAGAACTTAGATACAGAACTGGATTGAAAACCAGAACTCCCGTTTAAAACCCATCTGATCATGGTAGAGCCGAGACAAAGTAAAACAATATTATTTTGACAGTTCCACTAGCACGTGAAGGACGGAACTTCTGCATTTGTCACAGATCAGTATGGTATCTTCAATTTAGAACTGGATACTAAACCAGAACTCCGATCCGAAATCCAGCAGATGATGGTCGATCAGTAAGAAGTAAAAAAATATTATTTTCACGTCTGTCTGTCTGTTATAATTTCACGCCATAACGGTTAAACCGATCATTACGAAATTTTGCATACACGTTGCCAGGTATACAGAGAAGGATAAAAGGTTTCAAAACCATTTCTGGGCTATGTAAACAACAGAACTATTTCCAAAATGTCTATAGATGTTTAGAACTATGTGGGGGGCAACCAGAACTCATGCCATTTTTTTAAAAACTTGTGTATAAAAAAAAAGTTTTTCTCAATTTTCTTCGAGTTTCCGGAAAATGTGATTTTTTCTTAAATTTCTAGGTGCCCCTCAAAGAGTTCTACAAGTTTTTTTTCTAACTTATTTCGATATAACCGATAAGAAAAACGCTGGGTTCAGATGAAAATAATTAGTTATTTTGGAAAAAAATAAATATTCAAAAATCGATTTTTTTGTTAGAGTTCCGTTGGCCCCCCAAAGAGTTCTACACATTATCCCTATAACATTTTTCGATTTGACTAATACTTTTCGCGGTACAAGGCCGTACAAAAATTGGGAAATTATTTGAAAACCATTTCTGGGCTATGTAAACAACAGAACTATTTCCAAAATGTCTATAGATGTTCAGAACTATGTGAGGGGCAACCAGAACTCATGCCATTTTTTTAAAAACTTGTGTATAAAAAAAAAGTTTTTCTCAATTTTCATCGAGTTTCCGGAAAATGTGATTTTTTCTTAGATTTCTAGGTGCCCCTCAAAGAGTTCCACAAGTTTTTTTTCTAACTTATTTCGATATAACCGATAAGAAAAACGCTGGTTTCAGATGAAAATAATTAGTTATTTTGGAAAAAAATAAATATTCAAAAATCGATTTTTTTGTTAGAGTTCCGTTGGCCCCCCAAAGAGTTCTGCACATTATCTCTATAACATTTTTCGATTTGACTAATACTTTTCGCGGTACAAGGCCGTAAAAAAATTGGGCAATTATTTCAAAACCATTTTTGGTCTATGTAAACAACAGAACTATTTCCAAAATGTATATAGATGTTCAGAACTATGTGGGGGGCAACCAGAACTCATGCCATTTTTTTTAAAACTTGTGTATATAAAAAAAGTTTTTCCCAATTTTCATCGAGTTTCCGGAAAATGTGATTTTTTCTTAGATTTCTAGGTGCCCCTCAAAGAGTTCTACAAGTTTTTCCTATAACTTATTTCGATATAACCGATAAGAAAGACGCTAGGTTCAGATGAAAATAATTAGTTATTTTGGAAAAAAATAAATATTCAAAAATCGATTTTTTTGTTAGAGTTCCGTTGGCCCCCTAAAGAGTTCTGCACATTATCTCTATAACATTTTTCGATTTGACTAATACTTTTCGCGGTACAAGGCCGTAAAAAAATTGGGCAATTATTTCAAAACCATTTTTGGTCTATGTAAACAACAGAACTATTTCCAAAATGTCTATAGATGTTCAGAACTATGTGGGGGGCAACCAGAACTCATGCCATTTTTTTAAAAACTTTTGTATAAAAAAAAAGTTTTTCTCAATTTTCATCGAGTTTCCGGAAAATGTGATTTTTTCTTAGATTTATAGGTGCCGCTCAAAGAGTTCTACAAGTTTTTCCTATAACTTATTTCGATATAACCGATAAGAAAGACGCTAGGTTCAGATGAAAATAATTAGTTATTTTGGAAAAAATAAAATATTCAAAAATCGATTTTTTTGTTAGAGTTCCGTTGGCCCCCCAAAGAGTTCTACACATTATCCCTATAACATTTTTCGATTTGACTAATACTTTTCGCGGTATAAGGCCGTAAAATATGAAAATCGGGAAATTATTTCAAAACCATTTTTGGTCTATGTAAACAACAGAACTATTTCTAAAATGTATATAGATGTTCAGAACTATGTGGGGGGCAACTAGAACTCATGCCATTTTTTTAAAAACTTGTGTATAAAAAAAAAGTTTTTCTCAATTTTCATCTAGTTTCCGGAAAATGAATTTTTTTCTTAGATTTCTAGGTGCCCCTCAAAGAGTTCTATAAGTTTTTCCTATAACTTATTTCGATATAACCGATAGGAAAGACGCTAGGTTCAGATGAAAATAATTAATTATTTTGAAAAAAAATAAAATATTCAAAAATCGATTTTTTTGTAAGAGTTCCGTTGGCCCCCCAAAGAGTTCTACACATTATCTCTATAACATTTTTCGATTTGACTAATACTTTTCGCGGTATAAGGCCGTAAAATATGAAAATCGGGAAGTTGGCCCCCCATTATTTCAAAACCATTTTTGGTCTATGTAAACAACAGAACTATTTCCAAAAAGTATAAAGAACTCCGGAACTATGTGGGGGGCCACTAGAACTCACTTTATTTTATTTTTTTTTTGACATTGGGGGGCCAACTTCACACCGCCGATACTATGCATACAAATGAATTTGAAGTGTCCATCAGTGATATCTAGCCTCTAGGTAACTGCGTACCTACTAAGTAGTCTAAGCTAAGTAGGTACTAACCCGACTCGTATATGCTCGAAGTGTTATTTCATATGTGATATATTTGTAATCAGAACATGAACAAATCTTTACATTTGGTACTTACTACTTATTAAATTCTGTCTGTCTGTCCGACCGGACTAATTTGGATTTTAAAATAGTTAAATTGTAAATGGATTTTCACGGTTCCCTTGGGTATTCCTATGGTATTCCTAAACTTTATTACTTGTCATAATATGAAATGATAATATTAGGTATCGTTATGTAAAATTGACTATTTTGACAACAGTAAAATCGATTTCAGTAATAAAATTGATGTTATAAGTTCAAATGAACAATTTTTACATTTTGCATGATCAGAAATTGTACATTATGCACCTATTGTATTATCATCTGAACCAGCGCCTCAGCTCAATCAGATATCGAGAAATTACCGATAAGTAGGTATATCAGATGGGAACGATTGAAGCTTGTAAAAACATAAACACAAGCTTATCAAGCTAGAATCTTACACGACTGTGCACTTGTGCAGTGAGTCAGTGACCCAGCGACAGCGCCACCCCTCGCGTCACTGACCGCTCGTCCTTGACCGGCGACCTTTTCAGGGGCGATGGGAAATCGATTATATGAATGCCGTTTGCTCTGAATGTTTACTGAAACTTAATAAATTATAAACTATATACATACCAAGCTGTCTACCTTATGTGCCAGAATGAAAAGTATCGTATGTGGCTTAGAATTTGTGTTGGTTTTAAGAAATTACCTAATACTCGCTTCACTTCTGAGTTCTAACAATCAAATAAAATTTTAGAAGTCAATTTTAACCTAAATACCTACTTCTAATAGTCGTATCGAAATGAAACTTTGTACCTGTATGTTTAGGTATGTTTTTCATATGACAATGCATCTTATTATCACAGAGCTGATCTGATGATGGGAGCCGGAAGACAGCCATGGGTAGGTACTCTGTAATCATTCGACGCAACTCCATCGAGCTGGGGCTCGTTTGATTTTACTCTGAGGTTTGGTCTCTGGTCCCAGATAATTACTATTTACTATTTAGTTCAGTTTACTCTTAAAGCGTGGTTTTTTAGTTTTTTTAACCGACTTCCAAAAAGGAGGAGGTTCTATGTTCGATTGTATGTATGTTTTTTTTTTTTTTTTTTTTTTTTTTATGTATGTTCACCGATTACTCGAAGACGGGTGGACCGATTTGAAAAATTCTTTTTTTGTTTGAAAGGGTTTACTCCCAATTAGGTCCCATTGCCACCAAGTCGGGATCTGATGATGGGATCTTGGAGAAATCGAGGGAACTCTTCAAAAATTATAGGCACACCTATAGCGATTTGGGTATTTTTATAGTATATCGTTCATTTGCTTTTGGAAAGCCAAATTTGAAGAAGTGGAACTGATGATGAAGACCACAGATGGTCATCGGAACTACTCAATAATGGGTATTTCACGGGTTCCGAATCGTTAACTTTAATATGGTTTCTAAACAATTTATGTTCATCACAATGTATATGGTGAAGTGGAACTGATGGTGATGTACCAGGAGAACTCCTCAAAAATTTACGCCCCTGCATTGGGAAAAGCAATAATTTGTAAAAGGTGATGAGCAGTTGAGATAAGGCTATTGTAACTTAGATAAATTACAAACCGACTCACTAAAAATCAAGAAATAAACAAAATTTTAACAAAAAAATAAAAACCGACTTCCAAAAACACAAACAAAAAAAGCTAAAAATAAAAAGCTAAAAATGACAAAATACCGATTTAATCCAAAAGACAAAAACACGTAATATTATTATTGGTTTGTGCTACCACTGATCGGTATGAAGTCGGTGACAAGTCAAATATGGAGGGGGTAGATGGGCTAAGTCTACTCTCGCCACCAGCTCTTCGTCAGCAGAACAACCCAACTGGGCAGCCACCAGCGGGCTTGTCACCGAATTCAAACCGATCAGTGGTAGCACAAACCAATAATAATATTACGTGTTTTTGTCTTTTGGATTAAATCGGTATTTTGTCATTTTTAGCTTATTATTTTTAGCTTTTTTTGTTTGTGTTTTTGGAAGTCGGTTTTTATTTTTTTGTTAATTAACTATGTAATTGGATCATGTAGATGGATTGGTAATTTCACCTGAATTTAGTTCCGAACGTCGCGTCGCGCCGACTGAAGCACAGTGTCTAGTTTCTAGTAGGTAGCTATGATCTATTGAAAGTCAAGAAAGTTTTCCCAGAATCCCCCAATTCTCGGTAACGAAGAGAGATATTTTCCGAGCGAATTGTCTTTCCAAGAATAACAGACGCTAACGGCCCGCCCTCCCCCGCCGCACTCCATTTATTTCAGCGAGTTCAGACTTTACGACGCGACGGCAGTAATAGATATTAACCAATAACTTTTGGCCTGTAATTAAAGGGGGAGCTATATAGTTTCTAAGTATCTCATCCTGCTGGGGCGGGAATGCGCCGAGATACTAATAACCTTGTATAGTCTATTCAAGGCGAAAAAAAATAGCCACAAACCTTTTTATTTCGTCTGAGCCACAGACAATAATATCTACTACAGAAAGTCTATGACCAATGCAGTTGAAATCAAAGCTGCTTGTTACGGTTTGAAAGATACAAGATAAAAAAGAAATTAATCAGAAAACGGCAAAAAGCCAACGTCACGTGGTGTTCCCAGGCGGTCACCCATCCAAGTACTGACCACGCCCGACGTTGCTTAACTTCGGTGATCGGACGAGAACCGGTGTTTTCAACGTAGTATGGACGTTGGCGATATACTATTTTAATTTCAAGTTCACATAGTTTTTCTTTTTATTGATGACGTCATTCGCAACGGGCACTAACATGTAAAAGGTTCTTTCAATTTAAATGTAATAACATCGTTTTGAGCCACTTTTATTTTGGGAACAATGATTTCTATTTCAATTCATAAATCAAACATCTGGTGACGCGATGCACGATCACGGAGCTGGCAGTGCAATATTATGCTCCGTGTGCACGACGCGATGCTATCCCGGCTTATCTGTAACGCCATCTATTGTTATTTTTTATTCATTATTTCAACATATACTTTCATGATTAGTTCGTTTCTGCTGATGGATGTAGTAGCGTCATCTACTGTAAGTATATATCCATTATTTCAGCATCTAGTCGAGTAACTTTCATGTTTAGTTCGTGTTTCTGCTAGTCTCCGTTAGATAGGGCAACATCGATATTTTCTAACATTTTAACTGTTTTTTGTCTCGGTAGGTAATTTACTATATTGATATACCTAAGTAAAAATGTACGGAAATTAATATTATTTCAGGTACATTTTGGACAATTGCAGCATAGTTGAAAATCTGCGAGTACTTGACTTGGGCTGTGGCTGCGGCGCAGGCGCCATAGCAGCTGCTAAAATGAAGGCGAAACGTGTTTTAGCAAACGATATCGATTTGTGTAAGTGCTTTTCACTATATTATATATATCATATAGGAAAAATCGAGAAAAAAAAGTAAAAACGAAACCACTACATTTTGGAGATGCCGGGGATCGAACCCGGGGCCTTTCACATGCAAAGCGAACGCTCTACCACTGAGCTACATCCCCCGTTGAAAACGTTTCTGAAATTAAACAACATATCGAAATTTCTGTAGGTATTGTTTTACTCGATCTACAAGATTTATAATACAACTGGGTACGTGCGTACGTGAACAGACAGACAGACAGACTTTCGCATTTATAATAATAGTAGGGATTGGGTTTAAAATTTTCAATAGGTAAGTAGCTTATAAGTAGGTAGGTACTGTTAACCCTTAGAGCAACGCGGGCCCTCGGCGGACGGCCCCTCCGTGTTGCTCTAAGTGTTAACCCAAATCCGACGTTGACTTAATGATTTGTGATATTTTTCAGATGCAGTATTAGCGGCCAAGATAAACGCAGAGATAAATAAAGTTTCGATAGAAACCTGTACAGAAAACCTGGTCGGAACAAATTGTGACGAATTTGACACTATACTAGTGGGAGATATGTTTTATGACGAAGATTTTGCGAATTCATTGTTCGAATGGTTGGCAACACTGCGTGGAGGCGAGAAGACTGTATGTACTTTCATTAAAATTTAAACGATTTATAAAATATATTTAATGTACCTAGGTATATGAACATTTGAGAAAGCCTTGCCTTGAGCCATATATTATATTGTTATATTGTCTAATATCCTAATCACTATATGTATTATGTATACTACATAGTTTAAAACAAAGTCGCTTCCCGCTGTCTGTCTGTCCCTATGTATGCTTAGATCTTTAAAACTACGCGGCGGATTTTGAGTTTTTTTAATAGATAGAGGGATTCAAGAGGAAGGTTTATACGGATAGTTTATCCGGGAACTCTAGTATTTATAATAACAGAAGCAATACGTTTCTATTGGTGAAAGAATTTTTAAAATCGGTCCAGTAGTTAAATCGTAACAAACAAACAAACAAAAAAAGCAAATCTCTCCTCTTTAAAATATTAGTAGGTATAGATAGAGTATAAGTGTGATATTATCTGTGGTATAGATAATAAACACAGACAGACGGAAGACATGGCATGTTCACAGTTTTATGTAAGCACAGATAATATAATACTGTACTAGATATAGGTATAGGAAAAGAGTTATAAATTTATATTCCTACTTCAGATCTTAGTTGGCGACCCGGGGAGACACGGTTTGACGGCAGAAAGGCGTAAAAGGTTTGAGCTGTTGGCCACGTACGATCTACCACAAGAAAGCTGCGCAGAGAACCATGGCTTTACACAAACCACTGTCTGGAAGTTCAAGAATTGATAATGGAGACATCATAGAAAAAGTCACATCAAAAATAATTCAGCATTTTTAATGTTTTTTTTTTGTTTCTTACACAAATGGGCAAGTTAATAAAAAAACATTTGTTTTAAATTTATGTTTTTTATTGTAAGTAATTTTATTTCAATACATATAATTGGTTTTGTATTACTAGGTACAAATAATTATTTTATTTGCTAACTACTTGACACTCATAACATCTATATTGAATTATTTACAAAACTTTTAATTATTATTATTGTCAGGTTGGCAAATTTAGGTTTTACTTAGATATCTATTTACATTTCCATAGATATACTATTTTCATTTCAAAATTTAATGATTATAAAATTGCTTCACATTGCAATGTGATCAAATAAATTAAAAAAATATTTAATTTAATACTTAAGGCCATCTCTTGGCAAGAAAAATAATTGCAAGAATAATAACAATAATTATGCTTTAAATTATTACTACACCATCTAGTGTCGAGTAGACAAAGACTGACGAGATTTTACAAAAACGCCATCTACTATTAATTAGGCGAGTTACTATCATGAGCAATGCGAAAAAAAATTGTTTTTTTCGAATGTAGGCAATAATTTACATCTGATAATTATTATGCGCAGTATTGGCGTATATGCCGTGTTTGGAACGTGCAGTTCTGCCCGAGTAGTGCGAGTAGTTGTCCATGTCCATCGGAGTGGGGTGCATTATGAGGACCGGCTGCAGGGCCAGAGACTTCCGCGAGCCGGAGACAGATGTCGCGTCTGTCATGTATGCGTTGTTCACTTCACCTGGAATTGGAAAAGTAGATTAAATTTTCTTTTTAGACAAGGTTTCGCTTAGTAAGTTTATCGATTGCCAACTTTCCTAAAAATGCGATTTTATTATTCGAAAAAATCTTTTTACCCCATTTTAATTTCAACGCCATCTCGTAAATTATTATTAAGGTATCTATTTTGCGAATTTCACTACTCAACAACAGATGGCAAGGGAAGGAAAAGCCGAATCACAGACAAAACCCGCCCCCATCGGAATCGAACATAAAACCCCACGTTTTGCCGAGTACGGTACCTAGCGAGCGTGATGAAAACTACTTGCGACCTTCTAGGCGCCAAATGCGAAGTCCAACGCAAAATTATTAGTGAAATGCAGAATAAAGTTTATTAGTGAGGACGTGTATTATTAATGAATTAGTAACACGTTAAAAATAATTATATTTCAGCATACGTAAAGGCAAAGGTGCATAAGTCATAACAATTTACCTACAGCAGTGAGCAGACTACTCGTATCGCTAGTTACGTAGGTCTACCTATTACCTCAGAGTAATAAACATAGCTATTACTTGAAAGAAACTTTTCAATAATTCAAAGTTTTCGTTTCGTAGACGGAGGCACCGACTACCGAGCTAACTTTCACGGGTTTCTCTCGTTCAAAAGGTGTAAAGACAAATCTGCATTCAAAAGGTGTAGATCAGTAGATGTAGGGGGTCCCTGCCCGTAGAAAGATCTGCCCAGATTTGATATATTTACACCACACTAGGTATACTATTATACCCAAAAAATCACTTGTTATTTGTTGGGTTGGTGGGTACCTTCTAAAATGGAGCATAATAATCAAATAAGTTTATCACGACAACAAGGGCTTGAGTTGTTGGTTTGTTGGTCTTTCCGCGAAAAGGTTGCATAACCAAGCCAACAAGTACCAGGCAATCATATTCATAAATGTAAAGCGACGAATTATACCGTCACATACTTTTCCACCCTAATTCCCCTACGAGTGGCTCGTACAAGTGGCTTGTACCAGTAGACACGGTAGCGGACATCAAAAGTGAACGTTTTTGTTATTATACAATGACTATTATAATGAGGCATCAAGTACGCAGCGTATAATACTATGTACTTACTATATTATGTAGGTAGTCAGTATTTAGTTGCGTCGTTCGTAATAATCATGAGAAATAAATACTTAAAACCTAGCCTATCATTGCCTAGCTGATGCTCCCCAGTTTTACACGCGTGGATGTTTGGAGATCTAAAAACTAAAACTACATATTGCTATTGCTATTACATATTGCTATTACTAATGTACTTATATTAAATGCAACTGTTTGTCTGTATGTTACCTTTTTACTCCTTAATTACTGGAGGCGAGGCTATTTGACGAATTTTGTTTTTACTCCGTCTTGTAGATTAATAAAAAATATTGGACACGTATTTTTTCTCTTTTTACGTAATCAAAAAATAACAGAGATACATTGAGTTGAAATTTCGCGTGACGTCACTAACTAGTACAGTTTGTATGGCGGCTTGTAGCGGGAAGTGACGTCACGAGCCCCCACCCTAAACTTAAATGCGCTTTATCTCTGTGTATTTTCATTTATTTGAAAAATAAAAAAATACGTGTCTAATGATTTTTAATTTTCTAAAAGACGGACTAATTAAAATTTTGATTCTCAAAAGTTGTCAACATCCTTTACTTTTAATCCCGAAATTCCCGCGGGAATTCGAAATTAACGTAGGTCCCGTCGAAGAAGAAGGGATATAGTAGAGACTTAAACGACTAGAATAACACTAAAGATATTTTTACTTAAAACCGGAATTCCCTCGGGACCTCCGAAATTAACGCGGGTGAAAATTCAAAATGCTGAACTTCATTTATTTGAGAGATTTATGATGAATTTTACAAAACCTTGAAGCAGGGACTTTTAGACGACAATTAGTACCAGGATGGCATGTGAGTGTGGAGTTTGTCCGCTAACCTTTGTAGAGCGAGGCGGGCGGGTACCCGCCGTCGGACTGCAGCCGCACGTGCCTCGTGGCCAGGATGAAGGCGAGCGCAGCCAGCACCAGCCCGTCCAGGCACCCGATCACCGCCAGCAGGTACGCCCAGCGCACGTGGCACCGACCTGCAAACGTACAGTCAAAATTACTATTAAAATCAAGAATATCACTTAGGGTGACACTACATACAAACGAACAACGCGAACCTACGTCTTGGTGAAGGTTGCGGGACGCGCAGGAGCGGTCGTGGTTAGGGTTGCCACCCGTACTATATTATATAGTATCGGAACTATCGTACTATATGTTATGTATTTCAGTAAATTGTACTTTATATTATAGAAAAATAATATAGTACGAAAAATACTATATATTTTTTTGGTTTATCCCTAATTCAACTGTCGCGCTTTTATATATTAACTGTGACTGGTCTGGAACGCACCCGCAGCGCAGCACGAGGAATTTCAGAACGAAATGCATACTCAGCAATAAAACGTCAACTGTCAAACTAGCAATAATTTGTAGATGAATGCTACCCGATACATAATGATTAAAAATAAATATGTACTATTTTTTTCCCTGCATTTTCCAAAAGTACTATATTTTTGCAAAGGTGGCAACCCTTGTCGTGGTAGCGATCGTTGAGGAGGCCAGTGTCCAGCGTTGGACGTCTTTCGGCTGATATGAAGACGAATAAAGGATTTGCAAATTCAACAGGCTCGATCTCGGGAGATATAATAATTGGAAACATACCCAAGTGATACTGGTCCGCTGTCGGTCCACAGGTCTCCTGCACGGCGGTCTCGCTCCACCCCGCCGGGTAGACCGCCACCCCCGCCACCAGGGCACCAGCTGAGGACAGGAGATATAGCCTGGCTTAGGACAAATAAAGTGAAGGACTACTCAAGGGCTTTACTGTGAAATTAGCTGCACTCATTCAAAAATGTCATAGCCTGTAAGATTTTCCATGTAAAAAGATATCAATACCTAGTGAGAATTAAGTGTTATTGCAAAAATAAATAAAAATACTATGAATACCTTAATCGTGCCTACTTCTACTATTTTACAGTCTATCAATTTATTTATTTGCAAGAATATGGTAGGTATTATGCATAATAGTAATCCTACTATTCTACTAATATTATAAATGTGAAAGTGTGGATGTTCGGATATTTGGATGTTTGTTACTCAATCACGCAAAAACGGCTGAACGGATTTGGATGAAATTTGGCATGCACGTTGTCAGGGGTATAGAGAAGGACATAGGATACTTTTTATCTTCGAATGCCCGCGGGAACTCCAAAATTACCGCGTGTGAAACGGCGGGGCACAGCTAGTATGTTATATTAAAAAACATCTAATTAGACAACTTGCTCGCTTAATTTTTAAAAATACCAAAACCGCCAATTAAAGGGATAGTTGCGTTTTTATAACCTACTCTCTGTATTGCTATTAAGCATACATTGAACAATTAGAACGTAGAATATGAACAATTAAAAATTAATTGAGTGTTTAATTAGGTACGCGTTCCTTTCACTATCAATACAGGCCATATTTTACACCTTGCACATAACATTGCCCAAGTTGAATTTCCGTAGGAAATGAATGAATAATAACAGAGGCCTTAGTTCATTTTTTATAATTATTGTTAATATTGTTATTTTAATCAACTTCTAGGGGAGTTTGAGCAGCTTCTTCTCTCCATTCATAGCACTAGGAAACTGTGAAAGGCGGATAATTTAAGGGTGTTAAAAAGACCTATGCATAATCAAAATAAATAAATCAAATGTTAAATTATTAGCATTAGTAAGGATACCTAGTAAATAAAACAACCTGATTTTAACAAAACTATTCCTTTGTGTCTGTATTATCAATTATAATAAAAACTCTTTGATATAATTTGTATCAAATTATATAATAATCAAAGCCAGTATAGATAAGCAATAGGAATCTCAAAACATGACGCACAAAGTAATCAAATCTCTGAAGCTAAAGTTAAGCTTGAACAGTATATTTTATGAGAACAATACAGTAATCACAATTATTATTACAAGCATTAAATAGAGCCAAAACTGTCTACCAATACTTAACTTTCGATGTTATGATGTCTTCCATCTAGGAAATCACCAGCACTACTGACTCGATCCGTTGTTGCTGCCATTATGTAAACATGTTCTCCCGCGCGTTTTTCCCGCTATCTCAAATAACATTTTATTTACTCTACAGTCTATGAATTCACAATGTTGCCAGTTATTAAATATGAATTGGCCATGGAAATGCAATTTAAATCACTTTAATAAACATTGGTATAATTATTTAAATTAAGAATCACAATACATAGCATAAGAATCATAATAATATTAATCAATTTTAATATATTAGTACAGAATACCTAAATCACTATTCACACTCGCCCATCCTGACATCTTTGCGACCCTGCAAAGTAAAAAGGTTTTGTAAAAATAATTTCACTTTATCTAAATGTAACACAAATTCAAACCATGATTCTTTTTTTATCCAATCCATGTTACTAAGTTCCACCAACTTCCACTTAACTTCTATCCATTATCTATAATAAGATTTTATTTTATTCCTTAATAACCAATAATATTAATAATAATGTTTAGCATTGAACCATTTATCAGATATTTTATCTGCGGACTCGCTTAGACGATTACGTAATTTTCTTCCAAGTTCCAACTGCTACTAAAGTTGCGTTAGCACAATCACTCCTTTTACCAATGATCGACTATGCCGATACCTGCTTTACTGACATTAGCGAGGAGCAGCTAAATAAACTTGAGCGCCTCCAGAATCTATGCATCCGGTTCATATTTGGTCTACGCAAATATGACCATGTCTCCGAATTTCGTACCAAGCTCAAGTGGCTTCCGATTTGCCTTCGCCGGAATGCGCATGTCCTCTTCCTTCTATATAGCATACTGTTCAATCCACCTTCCCCCAACTACCTAAAAGACCTCTTCGTATTTCAATCTTCTTCCCATAACCTGCCTGTTCGATCATCCCAGAACTTACTTCTTATGATTCCTGCCCCTAGAACCAACTTTTATGATTATTCCTTCTCTGTACAAGCAGTCCGCTTGTGGAATCCGCTACCTGTAGAGGTGCGAATAGGTCAAATCACTACCCACCTTTAAGAGCCTGGTGAAGACTTTCTACCTCACTCATGGATCGTGACTCGCTGTAGTGTAACCTTATTATTTATAGTATGCATCTGTGTTTAAACGCATTTATAAAATTAGTATTTATACCCATAAATATTGTACGTATATATTTTCTATGTATATTCTTATATCTATGCGTGTATCTATGTATATCCATTTTTTGTGTATGTCTTTTCTATGTGTCTCTTCTATATTATTTTATGATTCGTTTCACCTATACATATAATATACCAAATCAACATATAAATTTACTGTTTTTGTCCTGTCCACCCAAAGGTTGTCTGGAAAAGATCGCTAGTAAAGCGATAAGATAGCCTTTTGTATGCCTTTATTTATAAATTTTTATTTTGTTACCACACTAAAATTATTCTTGTATACAATAAAGAGTATTCTATCCTATTTTAAATTCAACGAAAATGGGAAATCTCTCAAAATACTATGCTGCAGGAAGTAATGAACAAGCTGATGAAAAGTTTAACCATTTGCTCTACATGGATGATATTAAATTATACGCCACCACGAAAGACCTATGTTATTTGGCTGTTCTTACGGAAACTTTTTCAAAGGAAAAACGTCGGGTCATATTACCTTTCAGATGCAGACTGGCCAACAGATACCTTCGCTTAATGAAAAAGAGACAAGTACTTGGGCTTCAATCAATCTAAACAATAACAGATCGACAACTAAAAATACAAGAGTGGACTCAAAAGGGTATGCATAGACAACACCGGCAAAATTTGTGCAAGTCTAACGTCGATAAAGAAGCATCCAATGCCTGGCTTACTTGGGGGAACTGTTTCCCGAAACAGAAGGATTTATGCTTGCCATTCAAGACCAAGTCATCGAAACACGAAACTACCAAAAGCATATACTAAAAGTCCATAATATATCAAATGACAGCTGCAGAAAATGTAACGGTGCCCCAGAAACGATACAGCATCTCATAAGTGTCTGCAAGTCAATAGTACAAAAAGATTATAAACACCGCTACGACCAGGTTGCTAAGATTATTCATCAGAAACTTGCAAGCAAATCTAAACTGAGGACGAATGAACCAATTTCTTATTAAAAATACATACCTGACAGTGTTCTAGGGAATTCAACCCACAGGCTGTAGAGCACAATATCTGAAAGCTTACAAAATATACTGACCTCAAAACGAAATAGCAAAAAATGTGGAAATTACAGAATATTACCTTCATCCCTGTTGTACTACCACCATCTGAAATCCCTTGTCAACTGCACCAACCCTTCGCTACCCTCCAATTACCTAGGTACACTTACATTATTATGCAGAAGGCGGTAATACTAAATACATGTCGAATCGTCCGCAAACTCCTCCAAACTGATGACCACACAACTCTTAATACTTCCACTTAAACTAACCTCCACTTGGCTTTGGCCCGTGGTTGCCAATTAATACCGGTCTAGCTGAGAAGAATTCAAAAATCCAAATTCCCATAATAATAATAATCCACTTCACAACACACAGATAAGCGTCTTGACCCCACACTAAGCTATAAGCTTGTGTCATGGCAACCAAGCAAACTTGGTATACCTATAGGTACTTACTACATATTATTACATATGTCCATATTACACTATAGATATAGTATAAGTATTATATATTCACGCCCAGACTGGAAAATATAATAATATAACAAAATAAAATATAAAAATACAATAATCTATACATACATAATTATAAATAAAATTTATGTGTCTGTTTGTAACTCAAAATTAACAGCTTTTTAATAAATGCATAATATGAAAATAAGTATAATTATAATATGGCACCTACTTATATGTCTGTCTGTTCCGGGTAATCTCTAAAACGGCTGGATCGATTTTAACTGAACTTTCACTGGCAAATCGTCAAAGTCAAATCATTTATTCAAATTTGGTCCATAATATGACTCTTTGACGTCAACATAATTACAGTTATTATGACAACACCCATAAAACATCCACCCTTCACAGCTTCCTAGCTGATGTTATAAGGAGTAACTTGGCTACATTTATTTCCAAAAATTAGTTCCTGCGGGAACTCCGAAATCCACGCGAGAAAAATCGCGGGGCACAGCTAGTGATCAATAAATAAATATATATAAATAAATAAATTTATTTCACACTCTTTATCTCCATTATTTTCAACCATAATTTATAACCATTCATTATAATTCCATTATTTATAACCATTTTATTTTCAACCATATTTTTTTTTTATCCAATTTATCCAATTATTCAAGTAATTCCATTTTTACCAATATTTTATTTATTTAGTCCAATTTATTCATTAATACCAGAGATCCATTTAATTATTCCATTTATTACTTTTATACCATTCATCACTTAGATTATCAACCACTTTTAACCATTACTTTAGTATAGGTACATCAGGTACATGACCATATATTCCAGTATTTAATTTTTGTACCTAATCCATTAGTAATTAAATCCACTAATCAAAATCGCTTTAACTAGTTAACCAGCTAGTTATTCCTTACACAATTGGTAGAGTAAATTCTTTTTCCCTCAAGTACCTAGATTAAATTGACATTGAAAGAACTTTATTTGACACAACACATAGGTACATTAATTTTTAAAAAAAAGTATGAATAAGGGACTGCTTCCCAACCGCCAAACTATCAGAAACGTACCGGGAGATCGCAAGCGCACCAAACCCAAAATTAACTATAAATTCTTCTATGCTATCCACCTGACTCGTCTGTCGAGATTGTATCGGTCTCAGAGTCTATTTAGAACAATTGTATGTAATCTGACTATGCTTTGCCACCTTATGGACAAGTTCTAGTTGAAGAAAAGAAAGAAGTCTATCCATTACAAACAACCAAGGAAACAAACAAAAATGGATCTTATGTCCTTATTGGCGCCTATCAGATAATATACGGAGGTAAAGTTATAAGTTTGCAAACTTTGTAAGTTTGGATGTAGTGGGTAGTCTCTGGTACTACTGAACAGATTCTTAAAATTCCTTTATAAAAGATACTGACACAGCACAGGAGTGACACGTACTTTCCATTTCCAAACAAAGAATTCCTGCCGAAATATCAAAATTCACGCTGGGAAATCAGCGGGGAAACAGATATTTTAATAGGTTAGGTATGGATAAAAGTGAAATAGGCAATAAGGTAGGTACATTTTATCCGGATGTAAAGGAATTTCGCGGGTTGAATCGCGGGGGATAGTAGGCACCTAGCAGTAAAATATTACTTATCGTTGAAGGTAAATTATGATAATACTCTAAAACTGATTTTGTTCTCTATACGTATTTATTTAAGTATTATTAATGAATGTTGGCATATAATCAAAAAAGAAAACTGTGACTATTGTTTTAAACAAGATTCGAATTTGAAAACTAACTTAGAGACCACACTTGAATCGCAACCTTTTAATGTGTTATACAAATGCATATTACGTTTAAATTGTTTAAATTACAGGAGGATTACAGAATAATTTCACAGAAAGTACCTTTACCTATCTATTTTCTTCAAAAGCTCAATGGTTAAATAGAGTTACTACTGCATTAATTAACATCAAGTTAAATATTGTGTAATTCCACTACAAATTATTAAGAAAGACTTACCGCTACCACAATAACCACGAGTATACTCCGCTACTAAGCGCACTAAAGAAGAAATGCTGTAATTGAATACCCGCGCATAATCACACATTTTTAGACTTATAAGCATTGATATATTCCTATAAGAAAAAAAATCTCCAGGACTTCAAACCCATTTACTACGAATTCTATCGACACCTGACCTTCATACTTTTATTGGACTACCTCCAAAACCTTTTACAAAAATATCTGATGGAAGCAATAAGACAAGTTTTAGCGAGCAATCTCGAGTATCTAAATTAACCCGTGTAATCGATATTGTCAGGGAATGCCTCTAAAATCTTTTGTTTCTATTTATGCCATGTAAATTCATAAGAACGCAAAGTCTTGTGCCACAACTTAGCCAATCCAGTCAAACGTGACTGCACATAATAACTTTTCCATCATCGTTCCAACCATGTATTGCCCTTAGATGTTCGATCTTATCAAGATTTTATTAAGCCATTGTAATACCGGCAATTCCGATTTCTCAAAATCGAATTCGGGAAAAATACGGGTTTAACCAAGACGTTACTATAATATGGAGCGATCCTACCAGTATCATCCAGTTGTGAAGATTCTTTATTTCTCACGGCCCGTGGAGAAGGCCTATATCTAGGCCGCCATGGCGCCCAGGATCTGGAAGTGATCCATGACCGTCGTTTCGTTTAACAGGACTCCGAGAAAGCTTTGGCTGCTTGAATCCTTAATAATCCCACTTCTGAAATGTTAAATTATTAGCATTAGTAAGGATACCTAGTAAATAAAACAACCTGATTTTAACAAAACTATTCCTTTGTGTCTGTATTATCAATTATAATAAAAACTCTTTGATATAATTTGTATCAAATTATATAATAATCAAAGCCAGTATAGATAAGCAATAGGAATCTCAAAACATGACGCACAAAGTAATCAAATCTCTGAAGCTAAAGTTAAGCTTGAACAGTATATTTTATGAGAACAATACAGTAATCACAATTATTATTACAAGCATTAAATAGAGCCAAAACTGTCTACCAATACTTAACTTTCGATGTTATGATGTCTTCCATCTAGGAAATCACCAGCACTACTGACTCGATCCGTTGTTGCTGCCATTATGTAAACATGTTCTCCCGCGCGTTTTTCCCGCTATCTCAAATAACATTTTATTTACTCTACAGTCTATGAATTCACAATGTTGCCAGTTATTAAATATGAATTGGCCATGGAAATGCAATTTAAATCACTTTAATAAACATTGGTATAATTATTTAAATTAAGAATCACAATACATAGCATAAGAATCATAATAATATTAATCAATTTTAATATATTAGTACAGAATACCTAAATCACTATTCACACAAAATAGCTTCGAATAAAATTATTCCCGTACTAGCTTTTCCCGCGGTTTCATCGGCCGATCCTGAGGGAATTCCGGGATAAAAAGCACCCTATTTCCTTTTCTGTACTCCTGACAACGTGAATGCAAAATTTCATGATGATTGGCAAACAAACAAATTCGCATTTAACTTTGTTTGACACAATACATCAATGACATCAAATGATAGGTACAGCTATAGATTCATTGAAAACTCAAAATCCTTGAACTATAAGCCGGTAGAAAACAATAGATTTCCATCTATAACAATCTGCGTACAATAAGAACAATGTCTTTTACCGACAGACGTGCAATTCCCACGGTTTTTTGTATGTATACTTATGTACATCTGTTTGCGCAATTGAAAATACTCAACGAATTCCGACTTCACAAGGCAACAACGTTTTGATAAATATCTGCAGGCAATTGCATCAGGTCAAGTAAGTACTTACCTCTTTTATTTACTAAAGGTAGATACATAATATATCCAAATACATAAATGTTACGATCAATGTAATACATTTAATTTTTTTCCGCTACTTTCCATAACATTTTGAATTTTGCTAATACGTAGTCTACCTACTTGAAAACAGCCTGTAGGCTGTAACTACACTCGCCTAAACTGAAAAGTTACGGACCACTCCCACCGGATATCGAATCTGGAAAGAGAGACATGGCGACTTCTTCGCAAACTTTGGGGCCAATAAATTCTGCATATAGCATAGGAAACCGTACCGATTCTGCATCTATAAGGATCTCCTCAGATATAAAACCGTTGCAACAGCCTTATCGGCTTAATACGATTTAAATGCCCAAGCGTTTACAAGCTTTTTTGCCCATAGAGCTTTATCGAGGCGATAGTGTGGTGCGGATGAAGTGTTATGCTTAGGCAGAATTAGCCCCTTGGCTATAAAAGTTTTAGAGCTTATTACTGCAATCTACCGTAGCTTTGTAAAAGCGATTGTGAGATCGTTGTGTAAGACTATGGAAAAGTAAGAACTTCTCCGTTAGATGTGGTAACATAATTAGTACCTTTATTAATAACTTTTAAAAGAACAGATCACAAAGCAAAGCAAAGCTCGATGCCGCTCAAGTACAGCAAAAGAACATGGAGTACTTTGTATTCTTACGGGATCTCCGAAATTACCGCGGGTGAAACCGCGTGGAGTAGCTAGTTTTTATATGCATAGACTTGAACTTTAGTGTTTTTCGTGATCTGAATTGGCCCTCTGTAGCACATTCGTGAGCAAAAGACATGAACATAGACATAACTTTAGATAAAAACATGGGTGCTTCGTACATTGTTACAATTAAAACGATGCGGTTGTTGTAATATCCAACCATTGCATTCACGCATGATGTGGCGCTGTGGGAAGCTTTATCTAGTTGTAATAACTATGTTACTATAAATGGTTATTATAAGTACCTATAATAACACATGTTTTGTGAGAAAGGCTGATGGGGTAGGAATTATATGCCACAAGGTGCGGGCAAATCTTCCACGAGATGGTCCATCGAGCTTCTGGGCAATGGGCATGTTGACTAATTTTTATTTTTTAGTCCGTCTTGTAGATTATTAAAAAATATTGGACACGTATTTTTTCTTTTTTTACGTAATCAAAAAATAACGGCGATATATTGAGTTGAAATTTCGCGTGACGTCACTATTCTGACAGTTTGTTTGGCGGTTTTAACGGTTAGTGACGTCACGACTCCCTCACCCTAAACTTTAATGCGCTTTATCTCTGTATATTTTAATTTATTTGAAAAAGCAAAAAATACGTGTCTATTGTTTTTTTATTATCTAACTGACGGACTAATTACAATTTTGATTTTCAAAAGTAGTCCACATCCCTATTCTCTGAGTCCAAACATCCTTACATCCTTCAGAGCCCTTATTCACTATGGCCAACAACATTCCTTGCCCAAAACGCGCGTCCCAAAAACGCATTTCCAAACGTTCTAGATGCCAAAATATTAGAAATTATTATTCTTTATGCCATAAGAAACGTAAATGTATTTTTGGAGTAAAACTTCTTTGATTACGAGGGAATGACAGTTTTTGCGGAGTCTTAACGCGGCGTGTTATGGTCATATTGAATAAGGGCCCTGTACATTGTTGCAACGTCGACGAGCGACCAACTTGGTATTCACTACGGGTGGTTAGCCGATACTAGAGCTACATCGCGTTCTTTCTTTATTTAGAAATTTCATAAAAACCACATCGCTCCTGCATGCATAACTCCTGTCTCCCCACAAATAGATAATTAGGGGCTAAGCTAGAAGAGGAACTTCAGCTTCGTAATCAAGCACTAACCATTAAACCGATGCAGTTTTGCTGTGGCCTGTGAATAATATCATCTATCCATCAGTCAAGCCGGCAATCGTGCCCGGTAGCATTCCAGTGTTATAACTCATATTAATTAGTTAATAACACAGCACAGCAAGTCGCGAACCGAAGCAAGTGTGACACGCAATTACGAGCGGCTCGTCTGCGGTTCTCCGCAGTTATGTAAACACATCAGTTGGAAACGTTGCGTAAACGCAAGCGTCGATCGAGCCGCGAGCGTCACGACTCGACGTTTTGTGTGCAAAAAGCTTAAAAAACGTTTACGGGCTTTGAGTTTATCTATTACTAGCTGTCCCCCATGGTTTCACCCGGGGTATTTTCGGAGATCCCGCGTGAATTCCAGGGTAAACTATACTTATAAACCTTCCTCGTGAACCACTCTGAGGATTGGTGAAAACCGCATGCGGCATAAAAATCCGTTCAGCAGTTTTTGAGTTTATCGCGAACAAACAGACAGAAAGATGAGGCGGAGAGTTTTTTTATAATATCATGTTGGGATGTTTGGATGGATGTTTGTTCCTCGATCACGCCAGGACGACTGTGTTGGAATTGGATGGAATTTGGCACAGAAATAGATTATAGGTAAGCTAAAATAGGACATAGGGTATTTTTATCCGAGAATTCCAGCGGGAACTCCGAAAATACCGCGGGTAAATACGCGGGGAACGCACACACCATGTAAGTATTTGACTTGCGAATTTCGAATGAGCGGCGCAATTAGTGGTCACCTTGATATCTACTTTGTGCCGCTTTGATATCCAGAGGTCCTGAACCTTTAGTCCCAGAAATACTGAAGAAGAAATATACGTATATTTTTATAGAGCCTCTTATGCACCAAAATATCGGTGGATTTAGTTTCATTACCTGCCTAAAGTACTTCATCTAAAACTCATTACCTCATGCGAGTGAGGTCTCACGATCACAATTCACAATCTCCCATCTCTCACGGATCATCGCTCCACACATAACACCGCGTCAATGCACATAGATTGTGTAGATTACAAAGATTGCATGAAATCACGTACATATCTATCCAAAATGTGCGCCCGCGGACTATTGTGCCTTGGGCACTTTGTAATTTGTTTTGTTCACTGTTACGGAATACGAGTAGATGTCGATATTTCAAGTTATATTCCTCTGGGCGAATTGCAACATAAAAACATCTCTGATCGGTGAATATTAAACTTCAGTTACTTTATGCAACTCATCTTTAGTGTAATTAAGCTTTGGATGTCCTAGTTTTAAATATTTCATTATAAATAAAACTCGTCATCATATCCAAAGTACTAGTATAGTACCTATGTACATATTATTATAGTATCTGTTACCAAAGCTACTGTATAAATCCAGATTTATAATAGAACCTATATGCAGAGTCAGCAAACATTCAACAAACATACAATAAAAGAGTATGTCTAACGAGACACCTGTCTTGACGTCGTTCAAATGACATGAAATAACCTTATTATCACTTATGGTGATGTTAAAACGTAGTGATTATATTATCTTTGGGTGATGTGTTGAAAAGAAACCGCTGCTATAGGAACCATTTGATTTTATTCAACGCTTACGCATTCCCCGCAAACTCCTCAGGCGTCGGCATCCAAGCGCGAACCCTCGCGAATCTATCCTCGTCTATGTTGAGACTCTTCCTTTTACAAGCTATGTCCTTTTCCAACTCGCCTCTGTACTTCATGAGCTCAGAACGCACCGTCTCAGCCTGTCTCATTTTATCGCTCAGAGATTCCGCTGTCTCTTTTATGAGTTTAGCTTCTGCCATCAAAGAATACTGGGCTTCATCGCGACAGTTCTCAACGCCGGGACGGTCGTAGTTCCTGCCGTGGAGTCTCGTCATCACCAATTTGGAGCTCTCGTCTACTTTTCTCAGCGAGTCTTTCAGATAGTCGATTAAATTTTCCACGTCTGCTATAGTTTTTAAATTATCTTTCAAGTTCTCTTCCAGTTTATTGCAAAGCTCTTGGGTGGTTGAAACGGATTCCGCTAACGCTGCGTTAGTTCTTTCAGCTTGCGTCTTTAAATCTTGACCGCCTTTTACAATAGCAGTCATTAGATCTCCACGCAAATCTTCGGATTTCTGTCTCACTTCTTCACAATTCCTAATACTTTCTGTACAAAAGTGCTCCCAGTATTCAAGAGTTGTAGCGTTTTCTGGCCATCTTGCTACTCCAGGATGGTACAGTATGAGATTAGATTGTGGAGTCAAACTAAGGTTTTGTTTATCTAGTTTCAGACTGACCATCTTATCACTCCAGTCCATTTCAATGCTAGATTTAGCTGCTTTGTTCATAAGCATTTGTTCCTCAACTTTAGCTAAAGTATTATTAAACACCCGCCTGATCTCTCCTACTATAGCTACTTCTTTAACCAACTCTTGCTCAGCATCATCTCTAACTAAATCCGGCTCGTAACGATTTGTACGCAATTCCAAACACTCTCTTGATATGGCTTCGGGCAACATTAAGATCCTACAAGCACCTTTCAGCTTTGCCCTGTCTTGATCAAGAGTATTGATTTCATCGGTTATCGCTTGAACTGTTTTTTCAACTTGCTTCTTCCAGAAAGTCAAATCTTTGACTCTTTTATCCAGTTTTTTATCGGATTCATTTCTTTTGTTGTTAATAGTATTGAACGCGTCTTCTATATCTTTTTTGGTTTTAACTTCCAAGGCTTTAGCTTTGTCAGTAGCTCGAGGAGTGAGAGTATATTCATTGTTTTTCCTCCATTCTCCCGTTGAGTATCGGGTAATAGAGTATTTATCGACAACTGGTCGTACGCCAGTTGTTCCCGCTTGAGGACTCCAGTCCAAGTGTCCTGCAGCCCAAGGTCCGATCGGACCCATACCAAGTATGTCTCCACTGGTGCTATCAGTGGGCTGAGGAAGATACCTCGGTGGGGCTCCTGGAGGATATACCTTAGGCTCTGGTGGCTGGATCATTCCGGGTACGTAGGGAGATGCATATGGGTTCTCAGCACCTCTAGATTGTCCTGCTTCAAGGAATGTGCGTTCTTTCGTCGTTTTTGGTGTAGTAGGACAGATATGAGGGCACGACATCATGTTGGGATCGTCTTGATTAGCCATTATAACGAGAATTTGGTTTAAAGTATCTTTAAAGATATCTTTTATGAAATAAATGAGTTATCCTAAACTAAGGAATAAACTACTTAAAATCTAAAATCATCAAAAAAATGTTAGTTCTAGTTCCGAACTGTCATATTTGAGAGTTGAGTGATTTGTTCGTTTAGACAGTTATATATTTTACTATTTTATTTAAAACCTTTTCTGACAAAAACATGAGAAAAAATGGATTTGGGATCATGCATCATTGACCCAGTTTCTGCTAAATTCTCTTATTGATACAACAAAAATGTCGTGATTCTGTTACTGAACCTAAAAAACAATGGGAATAATAATAATTATGTTAGTTTTATCATAATTATGTACTGTTTCATTATTTATCTATTTATTTAATAAATAATGCACACAACATAAAAAGAAAAAAAGTATAAAAGCAATCATGTACACGGGTCATGCTTATTCCATGTGGAACTTCTTCTAGCAAACCCGCAACAGTATATTTCACGATTTTTAATTCATAAAATACTAATTTAATTCAATCATTACCAACAATATTAGCTTCATTTCGCTAACAATGGGTTAATATTTCAATATTTCTCATAAAATTTAAATGCAAGATTTAATTCTCGAATGTAACGGCACCAAACGTGAGACATCAGTAACGATGCCATTGTGCTTATGCAAAACATTTTCGTCATACAACATGCACAAGTTACTGTCAGTTGTTACGGAATCAGAATTGGTTCAGATATTTCACTCGCTTTGTTTTAGACAATATCATATTATATACTAACTGTGCCCTGCGGTTCCACAAGCGTAAATTTGATGCCCCGCTCCTGTTAGCCTTCCTCGATAAATGGATTATATCCAACGCAAAAATAATTATTCAATTCGAACCCCGTAGTTTCTAAGATTAGAGCGTTCAACCAAACAAACAAACTCTTCAGCTTTATGATAAGTATTAGGTTAGATAAATGATGGGAAATTTACATAGAATTATTGGACAATGGAAAACTTGGTTGAAATTTGAAATTGGTTGGAAAAACAGTGTGGTATTTACTGAAAGAAAAATGTTTATTAAAGAGATAATTCAAAAAATAAATAATTAAGAAAATATCAATAAGATAAAACTATTAAAAAAAAAATCTCGAATATAAAAAAGCGAAAAGGCATTCAAATTATTCACAGTTAATTTTATAGACAAGACATGAACTAATATCCGGCCAATTCGGAAGCAGAAGGGTAATGGGAACGAACCATGCCGCATCTATCCCTATCTATGTTCAATGTCTTTCTTTTCGACGCTATATCTCTCTCCAATGTTACTCTCTTCTTCATTAAATCTTCTCTCGCCTTCTCTGCACTTCTCAACTGTCCCAGAAGTAGGGTCACAGTCTCATGTATCTTTTTTACTTCCTCAATCAAACCCAAATGTGGCTGGTCGCGAACACTCTCGCCATGAGGCCTCCAGTTATTTCTGTTGTCTAATCTTGTTTGAGCCAATTTCATAGCTGCGTCCATCTTCCTGACCGAATCTTTGAGATTATCTATCAATGCTTCCATATCTGCTATTTTTTGCAAAATTGTTCGCAACGTCTCTTCCAATTTTGTACACAGCTCTTGTGTAATAGCGACACTCTCAGCTAATGCCATGTCTGTTTTATCAGCCTGGCTCCGTAGCTTTCTACCACCGTTCACAAGAATAGCATTGAGACTGCCTCTCAAATCATTTGAATTCTGTCTAGCAGATTCACAAGTCTGTATATTTTCTCTGCAGAAAAACTCCCAGTAATCTAAACAGGCTGTGTAATCACTAAATTTAGTTGCTCCAGGTCTAAATAAAATAGTGTTCGATTTTTTATCAAGTCCCAAATTTATAGTTTCAGCATTGTAAGTTAGTGCCTTGTCGCACCAATCGTGTTCAATCTTTTGTTTTGCGGCTTTATTTATGATCATTTGTTCATCAATTTTTTGTAATGTAGTTTTAAGGGTTGTTCGCACTTCACCAACCAATTTCATTTCTTTGTTCAACTCTTGTTCAGCTAAATCTGAAACTAGATCAGGTCCAAATCTATTAGAACGAAGCTCTAAACATTCTTTAGAAATAGACTCAGGCAACATTAACACTCTAGAAGCCCCTTTAAGACGTTGTCTTTCTATTTCGAGTAATTCCACTTCTTCTGTAATCGCTTTACAAGCCTTCTCAACCTCTGATTTCCATCGGAAGATGTCTTTCGCCTTTTGTTTAAGTCTCTTAGTGTTTTCATCTTGATGTTTATCTATATTGCCGAATGCCTGCATTATGGCTGTTTTAGCGTTATAATCGACGATATTAGAATTATTGATTGCCTCATGATTCAACACCTCATTGTTATGATTTCTCCACTCACTCAATGAATATCTGCTTGGGGAATATTTATTTACAGTAGGTCTTGTACCAGTCATACTTCCAAGTGGCGTCCAGTCAACATTTCCATCTGGTCCAGGTCTAAGCTGCGGGAGAGGCTCCTCACCATTATATGAAGGTTTTATTAATTCAGAAGAGTTTTCGCCGGGTTGGTCAGTAGGTGCTTTACGTCTAACTGTAGTTTCTTCAACAGCATTTATCTCATTCTGAGCAATATTCTGAGCTTGATCAGGGTTTTCAGTAGCCTTTTTGAATGCACCGATATTGGTACATACTTTAGGACATCTATCGCCTTCAGGAAAGGAAGTCATTGTTCAAAGAGATTATAACCACTACTATTTTTGTTATTATAAATAATAGTATAAAAACAATTTAACAAAAGTTTAATAATAAAGCATTTTGTAAAATGAATGACAAAAAAACTATTTAAAAAAAAACCTGTCAATTCTCAATGATCTAAAAAAGCCAGCAAAGAGAGACAATAGTGTACCCAAGAAATAATATTTTTCTCAAAATTTTTCTGCAATTTATTATGTACTAGCTGTTCCCCGTGGTTTCACTCGCTTTAATTTCAGAGATCCCCTGAGAATACCGGGACAAAAGTACCCTATAGGTATAGGCTATATCCTTTTTGTCCCTTACAACGTGTAGTATGCCAAACTATGATACAGTTTCACACGCATTATTTCGGAGTTCCCGCGGGAATTCCGGAAAAAAGTACTTTGTGTTCTTTTCTGTACCCTTAACGACGTATATGCAAAGTTTCATCATGATTGGTCGAGCTGTTAGGGCGTGAAAGCGTAACAAATAAACTCACTTTCGCATTTATTTCTTTCTAGGATAGATTTTCTTCAAAACCGTCGAACGCTTTAAAAATTGTACCTATTGAAAACTTTGGTCGCAGAAATTTCCGTGATATAAGACTACAAACCAAGCTAGCCGTAAATCTTAAAATATTTATTTTAAAATAACAACGTTATAACAAAATTATTAATGAGTAAATATAAAACTAATATAAATACAAATAACGACCTTCACGAATTCAATATCCAGCTAACTCTGAGGCTGAAGGATAATGAGATCTTATCATACCGCATCTATCTCGATCTATGCTCAGAGTTTTCCTCTTCGAAGCGATGTCTCTCTCCAATTCTATCCTTTTCTTCATCAAATCTGCTCTCACTCTTTCGGAGTTTTTCAACTGCCCCAAAAGTAGGGTCACAGTCTCATGTATCTTTTTCACTTCTTCAATCAGACCCAAATGGGGCTGGTCGCGAACACTCTCGCCATGAGGCCTCCAGTTGTTTCTGTTGTCTAATCTTGTTTGAGCCAATTTCATAGCTGCGTCCATCTTCCTGACCGAATCTTTGAGATTATCTATCAACGATTCCATATCAGCTAGTTTCTGTAAAGTGGTACGCAAAGTTTCTTCAAGTTTAGTGCATAGCTCTTGCGTGATAGCAATTGTTTCGGCTAGAGCCATATCAGTTTTATCAGCTTGATTACGAAGTTTTCTTCCACCGTTTACTAAGATAGCGTTCAGACTGCCCCTAAGGTCAGTAGATTTCTGCCTCGCTGATTCACAATTCTGGATGGTTTCCCTACAGAAAAACTCCCAGTATTCTAAAGGAGCTGAATAATCACCGAATCTAGTCGCACCTGGTCTGAATAAGATTGTATTAGATTTTGTATCTAGACTCAAATTGATCGTTTCAGTACCATAAGCCAAAGCTTTATCGCACCAGTCGTATTCTATTTTGTGTTTCGCTGCTTTGTTGATTGCCATTTGTTCTTCGATTTTTTCTAAAGTATTTTTAAGAGTTGCTCTAACTTCGCTCACTAAATTCATTTCTTTTATCAGTTCTTGTTCAGCCAAATCTGAAACTAGATCGGGTACGAATCTATTTGAACGCAAATCTAAACACTCTTTTGAAATTGATTCGGGTAACATTAGCACTCTCGAAGCACCTTTCAGACGTTGTCTTTCTATCTCTAGCATTTCTACTTCTTCAGTGATAGCTTTACAAGCTTTTTCGACTTCTACCTTCCATCTGAAGATATCTCTCGCTTTTTGCTTGAGTCTTTTATTGTTTTCGCTTTGTTGTTTATCTATGGTACCGAAAGCTTGCATTATAGCAGTCTTAGCGTTGTAATCCACGATGTTTGATTCGTTGATTGTTTCAGGGTCTAAGACTTCTTCGTTGTGATGTCTCCACTCACTCAGTGAGTATCTGCTGAGGGAGTATTTGTTGACTGTTGGTCTAGTGCCTGTCATTCCGCCAAGAGGCGTCCAGTCGACTTTACCATCTGGTCCTGGCTTTAGATTTGGTAAATACTCATCACCAGATGGTGGTGGGCGGATATTTTCAGCCATATCTTGATCTGCTTGGGCTGGCGCTTTAGTTTCTGCTTCAGGAGCAGATTTAGCTTCTGCAGCAGCCTGAAGTTCTTCTTGAGCTTTTTCTGGACTTTTCTCAGCTTTCTTAAAAGCACCAATTTCGGTGCAAACTTTGGGACATTTGTCGTCTTCGGGGAATGAAGTCATATTTATTCAATAAAAGGTTTTCGCAAGAATATTCACTGAGATGAAGAAAAAATATTTAGTAAGTAAATAATAAAATATTTATAAAAACTATTGTAGCTTTAGGCGTTGTTTTGACGTTGCTAAAGTCAGTTACAAGCAAAAAGACGATAAAAAATATAACTGTCATTTCTAAATTTAAAAACTTGTAGCCATGCAAGTGTCAGGGAGTAACCCTTTAACGATAAATGGACATAGATAAGCAAAACTGTGTTAACCCACACTGGAGAAATTTTGAGTAAATTAAAGTTTTAAAATTATAGCACCATTTTGTGTTAACATTTTTTATGTTCAGTATTTAGTTACATATTTAAACAATGTAATAAGGTAAACACGTAACTAAAAAACGTTCAATAAATTGTTCTGAATCAATAACTTCGTTTTGTGGGTTAACATGCTATTGCTTATCTGCGTCTAAATATGCTACTGAAATGAAATTTTAATTTTTACCTCCTTTGCAAAAACCTGATTTCCAACCTAATATATAATAGGTACTTATATGTATGAAGCTTAGTACCAAATTGCAAATTAAAAAGTATAATTTTACAGACTCGGCCTAACTGAAGTCATCTGAAGTCTATAAATCTTAAAGAAGTCTAGACCACTCCAGACCACTTTCTAAGTGCTGTTTACTGCGTTGGTAATTATGGAGTTTCTCTGTCAAGACTCGAGAGCGGACACTGGCTGTGGTTTCACTTAGTCGAGATGTGGGCTTTCATTACAGGGTGGGCATGAAATATGTACCTACAATCAAGGTGTGAACAGCACCAGCAATGCTTTATATGTACAGCTAGCTGTCCCCCGTGGTTTCACCCGCGGTAATTTCGGAGTTCCCGCGGGAATTCTAAGCATATACACGTGTTAATGAATTAACTGAAAACCTGATACACCTTATTTAAAAATAATAATAATATGATTCAAATATATTTTATGTCGAAAAAATTATTACTTTAAAAGTTATTGAACATGAGTTTGGAGGTGTCCTATCTATATGATTCAAATATATTTTATGTCGAAAAAATTATTACTTTAAAAGTTATTGAACATGAGTTTGGAGGTGTCCTATCTACGAAATTCCAAGCGCTACGCCCGCGCTACCGATTCGAATTTTTTGTTGCGGGTGGCGTACGCGCCAAATATTGTATTATAAATAATTTAGACATGGGCTAGGAAAATGAAAAAATATAACCTATATTAAAACATAGTGCGATCGATTCGCTAGTTGATTCTGAGCAAACTACTTTCTAGTTTTCATTTAATTCATTAACACGTTGTATAGGGACAGACCAAGTGGGACAGACAGACAGCGGGAAGCGACTTTGTTTTATACTGTGGCCGTGGTGAAGATGGGTTGTATATTATTTGTATATACTTTTATATGTATATAGGGAGAACAAAAAAAAAACTTATTTATTCAAGGATGACACTTATTTAAGTAGAGATAACTTAAATATTAACAACCGGGCAAGATGCTTCAAATTACTTAGTGTAGTTGAAATTCTGATTACTTATTTGTACCGACATTTGTTATGAAAATAAACAATTTTTAAACATTTATAACTAAATGTGGATAAAAATCAAGACCTTGGAGAAACATAGTAATGCACAAAAGTTAATTAATAAAGTTAGGTACCGGTTTCCAGTTGCCTACAATACAATCACAAGTACCTACCTATACGTAAAAAAATATTTCAGTCATTAAGTACCCACCATATAGGTATAATCTTAACTACAATATCATAAATGCGATAGTGAGTTTGCTTGTTTGTTACGCTTTCACGCCTTATCGGTTAAACCGATCGTCATGAAAAAATGTATACACTTTTTCAGGGGTACAGAGAAGGACTTAAGGGTACTTTTTGTCCCGGAATCCTTGCGAGAACTCCGAAATTAAACTTTAAAAAGGGGGGAAAGTTCCTTAAAATTTTGCATAGGTATTAGACACGTTCTGGGCACAAAGGATATAGGGTCCCGGCCTTATAATCGCTAATGTGGTGCGCCGTGCGTGTATCTATTGTTTTTTTTATAAGCAGAAATGCAGTCTCTAACTAAATCAACGAATGTTATCAGGTAAAACACCCCATTTTAACGCTAGAGAAAAGTAAGGAACAACGAACGAACCATGAAAAATTGATTTTGGCGATTTTACGTGACCACTGACATGACTGACTTTTCTATTGAAAAGTCATAGATTGTCAACTTGGGCCCGATACAGTATTAGAACCGTAACATTGCGCCAGTCTCTTTTCAAAAATATACGTAAGTTGAAAATAAATGAACAATAATAATTATTGATTATACAACTTTGATGATTCAAGAAATCCAATGTTACCATTTCAAAATAATTATCTGTAACGGTTAATATTACTTGATGGTAACGATCGATGTTCAACGTGTATTTCACGTTTTTTCTATCGGAAAAATACGGCGCGTAAAATGAAACGTGATTTTTACTCTCATTTTAGGTAAATCTATTATCTTACTAAATGTGATTCAGAAGTAAAATCAATCGCCATTGATTATATTATGTATAGATAGGTACTTTTAATATAATATGTACTTATAGCTGTTATAATAATGAGATAATATTTTGTTCTTAGGTATATGAATTACAAAACTCTGGCAATAAAGAAAGCTTATTTTTAATATAAAAACTGCGTTTTAGCAACGCTCGGTTTGCTTCGTGAAAGTGAGACTGGGCAATCAAATGGAGGCTCTAAACGTCCGATGTCGGCGTCGATTATAGGCGTCATAAATCGCTACGTTTATAATAGACAGTGTGAAAGTGCCGTAATATCTATAGTTAAAAGGTACTGCACTCTAACTGATGATTTGTTACACAAGCGTGTCGAAATTATAGTTCTGGTGACCATTTATTACGTCAAGTCGTCGTCTTTAACTAAAACACTAGCTAGGTACCTTTTTCCTCAATGTTACCCCTTGGCCAGAGTCAAAACAAATAGTAGACAACATAACAAGAAGGCCACAGATATCAGCGGCGCGAGCTGAGGCCTACTTCTTATGTTGTCTACTATTTGCTTTTGCCACTGCCGCCGCCTCCACCGCCGCCGCCGAGACTGTGGCCAAGGGGATAGAATAGGCATGTTTCCGGGGTATAAAAATGAAAATTCTATTCAGTCCATCAGTTGACGTGTCCAATATTCTTTACTAGTTGTGCCCCGCGGTTTCACCCGCGTTAATTTCAGAGTTCCCGCAGGAATTCCGGGAGAAAAAGTACCCTATGTGTTAATTTGATATATAAGCTATATTATTGTAAAGTTTCATTTAAATCCCTCCAGTAGTTTTTGCGTGAAGGAGTAACAAACATCCATCCATACATTCTTACAAACTTTCGCTCTGAGGTAGGACTATCAGTTCCCCGTGATCTCACCCGCGTTAATTTCGAAGTTTACGCGAGAATTCCGAGATAAAAGTAACCTACATCCTTCTCTGTTTCCCTGACAACGTGTATGAAAAATTTTATGGGGATCGGTTGAGCCGTGAAAGTGTAACAAACAAATTAAAAAACTCACGATTTCACATTCTACATAATATAATAGTAGGGATAAATCTACAGACAGAACTAAAAACTAAAATTAAGTCAACTCGCATATTGTATTGAATCAACTAACGCAATAATTTTGGTTCAGCAAAAGTATCGACTTGTAAAACTCATGTCTTTAAAGGCATTAAAAAACATACGCTTCGAATTGAGAATCTCCTCCGTTTTGGAAAGTCTGTAAAAAATACAGAAATTACATTCCATTAGGTACCTACCTACTTTGTAAAATAAATTCTAAATCGTGCGTTTCACTTATCGAATCTTTTGTAAAACTGTCATAACTTTATTGTAAAATTATATTTTATGGCGCACATAATTACACTGCTCATAGTTAGAGAGTGAGATAGTCATTTCACGCTTTTGTTAATACCCATGTCACGTTAATAAAAATTCATTATAGGCCCATGCATGTAGATACCTACTATGGTAATAGGGTACTTGCAGGATTTTTTTTCACTCTATTTTAAAGATACATGGCCTACTTACACAAAGCAAGAAAAAGAAAAAATAATGCATAAATTAATTAAATAGAGCGTTTCAAAGTTCCTACTTTAGACCTTACCGCCGAAACGCGGAATGACGTCACTTGTTCAAAATTACGCCTTATTAATCTGTGACAGGGTCGTGTGACACTGACAGACAGATAACTTCAATATCCAAAAGCGAAATTAAGGTTGAACTGTGTCGATTTACTTTCAAAAGTTCCAGTAAAGAATCGAAATGCATTTTACCGATGCATTTTACCGATGCATTTTAAAGTAAAAAACTTCAGAAAATGGAAAATATGCGTTGACTGTATGCACTTAGTATCTTTTGCCTTATCTGAAAAAGGTAAATGTTTCCTAAAAAAATAAAAGTGAAGTCATGTGTCAAGCTTGGCTGTGATTGGTGTTTCGTTGCAACGTTCCGTTTCAAAAAATTAAAAGTTGAATATTTTGGAAACTATTGAAAATTTTTTAGTAAATCTTTCACGATAACGCTTTTCTAAGGCTCTATTTTTGAAATATTGACACAATTTCTTATTATAAAATTTCATGCAAGTACCCTATTGGTGGCGCAAAGACATGCTATAGCAAAACATATAATTTTAACGACTTAAACTAATAAACTATATCTCTTAGGGGAATGAAAAACATCACAATAATAATGTGTTTGTATGTTCTTTGCAGGAGTACTTACCGCCGCACTCAGAGTCGACTTTAATGATTACTTAGTTAAGTATAGATTTTTAAAACAAAACTGCCGCAATCATACAAGTTTAATAAATTAATGTTAATTGGCATTTAATTAATTAAGTTACATGTCATTAAATGCCAATTAACATTAATTTACTGAATGTCTCCGATTGCCGCAGTTTTGTTTTAAAAATCTATACTTAGGTACTTAACTAAGTAATCATTAAAGTCGACTCTGAGTGCGGCCGTTAGTCCTTATTTTGGTGCTTTACAAAGGCAATGCAGTTAAATTGTTTTCGTAAAATCTTTCACTATCCACCAAATTTCCACTAATAATCGACATCTAATATAATGTTAATTTGGGATTGCAAACAGACACTTCAATTTTATTTGTATGTAGGTATAGATGTACATAGATTAGGCAACCAAATATTGCATGATTATTACAGTGCGTGATGTAAAAACGTAATTTCTTAATGTATTACAATTTATTTAGTTATTCATTTTTTCATTTTTTTTATATTATTGTAACACAGAAGTATGAAAGTGGAACATAATAAAGCAGTGTTAAGTATATGTACCAAAGTATAGGCTCGTATGAGTATAGGTACCTAGTACCTACACAAACGAAAAAAATGTACGAAGTTCCTGCGTTCTCAAACTAGCAAGGTAAAAGTGCCGAAAATCGGACCTTCTCTAACCGCCGCACTCAGAGTCGCCTTTAATGATTACTTAGTTAAGTATAGATTTTTAAAACAAAACTGCCGCAATCAGTGACGTTCAGTAAATTTATGTTGATTGGCATTTAATGTGATGTAACTTAATTAGTTAAATGCCAAGTAACATTAGTTTATTAAACATGTCTGATTGCGGCAGTTTTGTTTTAAAAATCTATACTTAACTAAGTAATCATTAAAGTCGACTCTGAGTGCGGCGGTAAAACATGTCTATTAAAAGAGCCGTTGAACGGTAAAATTGTTTTACTGACAATTAACGCGTAAAGCTTACAAATCTGTTTTCATGTGAGTGTGCGAGGATTTTTTCCGGTCGGCTAGCGGTGATAGTGAGCTCACAGCTAAGTTATGAGGTCAAAACATACAAGTTTTGTTTCTTAGCTTTGTAGGCTTCGCCGTACGTAATGCGTAAGAGTAATTTTAAAATCATACAGTCTAGTTTTATGTACCTACTTAAATTCTCTTTAGCATCGTTAGTTCGTCACGGGTGTAATGATAATAATATGATAGTTATATGTATTCTACATATAATGCTCATTATGTAGGTAGGTACATTGAATTTTAATAAATAAATAAATTCTAAGAGATAAAGAATCTAGGTGCTCTTCAAACTCCACAGTTACATAATCATAAGTAAGGAAGTGAATTTAATCAATGTAGGTACTTACTATATTATATAAATATTCAAATCCTTTGAGCTGAATATCGTTCATATATTTTAACTTCTCCGGAAATACAATGTTGTCAATATTAAAATTTTTTTAATTAATTATCTTCCATTTTTAACATCTTGTATATTCTCTGATTGATAGAATTTCTGTTAATTTACTCAAGCGTTTTTGAAATTATGCAGATTGACTGCTAATGTATGTACCTACATCGAACGTAATCGTGACTCACGATTCATATATTATTATAAACAAAGTGGAGATTCCTATGTAGACATTCTCATCTTTCTTGTGTATTTTACTTAATGGCTCGAATCAAAACATTATATTCATAACTGTCCTCATGCTATACCTACTAGTAAAGCTGAATTACATGTATATTATAAACTCAGTGAGCTTTTAACTTCCAAAGGTTTGGAAATTTTAGGCCAAAAGAGGAAGTTGTCTTAAATTACTCACATACTTTTATAAGCTCTAACTCTTGTAACTTTCATGTGTTCATATTAAAAATATTTTATATCAAAGTTCTAATTTATGTCAGTGTTTATAGTTGAGATATTGGAATTTAATGAATGCCTAATTCTGATTTTACACCGCAGTCTTCTTAATATTCGCTAACTTTGTTTACGTCAACCAATGTTATTTAATATATTGTATTTATGTATTTTCCAATAATACACGATGACAAAAGACCTATAAAAGGATGGCTAACTTGTCTAACACAACTGCAAACTAATAAATTAGCCCTTTCGAAATTGGAAAATGTTTGTACAAGAATGTAGTCACAAAAAAATCATGTGTATTTTCAATGCTAAATTCTAATCACATGCTTATAAAAATATTGCGATGATTTAATCGATTAACAATTCAAATAAAATTCTTCAGTTGACCTTCAGTTTGTTTACACAAATGTCATTGTGACTTTTAAATAATATCCAGTCTAAACACCTTGTGTATAGTATTCTGATAATGGTCGTTTAGTGCAATAAATGTAATGCACCTTTCATTTCTGCCTTCGGCATGTCATGATTTACAATTTGTAAGAGCGTTATTTTGAATATAAAATTGAACCACACCGGCAAGTCACTGGTTGCGAGCTAGATTGATCTTACATTTTTACCGGATGCACAGTAACAACCTGTATACCTGCTAGTCCACCTTTTTTATTGATACGTATAAACGTAGTCATTGATGATTGGTCCGCACCTTCATTTGACTTTGTGTGAACTATTTCTACCTTTTCACCAGATTTCAGTCATAAGTATTTATCTTAACACTCTCCCTACTTTTAAGCGAGTGAGTGTGGAAAACCCCATAGGTAGATAATTTTGCCTTATGCTAATGCTCCACCTGCGTGTTAACGCGTAAATTGGTGCGCTAATTTAGGCATTACGCAGATGTGGCCAACATTTTACTGGGTTAACTTACTAACATTACCACGTTAGACATTAACATCAACGTTAACGTTAACGCAGGTGGAGCAGTAGCATTAAAAATAAGATATAGGTAGGTACCTACTATGAAATTTGTTTTATGAAAATCCTTTGTGTTGTAACTTCAAGTAGGCCTACTTTTGTTTTTTTGCCACTTTGAGTTTGCGCAGTCAATCATACTGAACTTAACATGTTAGAGGTATTTTTGTATTTCGTATTATAGAAACCACAGGTTTAGATCAAAATTATTCAGTAATAATTAACAAAGGTTTTGTAATTTAAATCAGTTGGAATTTATAGATGACTAAAGTTAATATACCTACTCTATTATACTATAAAGAGGGCTCCGATACGAGAAACTTACCAGATAAAAGCTGCAACCAGCCACAAATGTGGAACACAGTGGTCGACTGGCAAAAGAAGAACAACAACATAGCACAGATTGTAAACAGGGCCAGTGCAACCGCTATACCCACTAACACAGTTGCTATTTTGAACACTAATCCATTTATCGATTGGAAATCATCGAGCCTCCCTTTACAGTCCTCAACAGAATCTTCGGCTTTACAAACTTGCCACAAACCAAACTTCCTCGGATACTCAGTTTCTAAATCACCGATCCACTCAGGAGTCACAAAAGCAACAACGCTTATTATCGCGTAACAAATGGCAAATATAGCCCAAAGTACACCAATAGCTTTCGAATTACGCACATAGTTTGTCGCGTATAAATGTGACGAATCCACGTACTCGACTTTTGAGCCCATCTTGTTTATATCCGGTTATTTGAGAATTTTTGGTAATAAACGACACTTGATTAAACACTTTTTATTGGTTCCACATGTTTGAGCCAAGTTTTACACAGGTTAAAATTAACTTTAAAATTTGTTGTGAGTTCTATTCATGTCTCAAAGGAAAAGTATTGTTGGCAGTAAAGTATTTCGAGGACGCAAGTAACACGACACAAGGCGAACGAAACACGAGCCTCAAGCCTGTACAACCTCTCTCTGCGCGCCATCGCTCCACTCGCGGTCACTCCACTAGTGGGGATAAGTAATGAACTTACAAGTTTGTTTGACCTATTGACTCGACATTTAATTTAACTTCCACATAAATTATTATTTTGTCGTGGTTTTTTTTTGCTTAAGTTTGAATGTTTTGCTTACCATCAACCAGTCCTTGCTCTAGTCACTGATGATGAGGACACAGACTAGAATAGCATCATTTAAAACCTAAAGCCTAAAGCAAGCTAAACTGGTTTTGCAAGTGCATACCTACCTAGTTGCATTTGGATAGTTTATAGAATGTCACTAGCGCCATCTATTTTTGTAAACAACTATTAACTTTATAGTACACCTACTATAAACTCAACTAAAAATTGTTTCTAGCGATTGACTGACTACAGTTACCCTAATTTTATTATTTTGGCCCTATTTTTTAAGATTTAAGCGAAAGTGATTGATTTTTCATTTTTTAAATCCCATTCAGTTTTCTTATTCGGCTACGTGCATAATTTCTCAATTCCATTTGATTTTTGTGAATGGTACAAAGCAAAGCAGGCACACACACTCTGCGATAAGTCCAGTTAATTTGTGACTCTGCGTATTCTTTGCTCTGCGTTGATCGGAACGTTTGTACTTTGTATTATGCGGAAAAATGAAAAATATATATTTTTTCTTGCGTTAGCGCGTGTTATAACCACCTATTCAGTGAAGTCGTCTAATTTTGAATACCGCTGTCAAAACGTCTTAAGTGTCCAAAAACTCCGTTCGATTTGAGCCTTTAAATTTAAAACACTAAAAACCTTATTGGTATGAAAAAATAGGTAGAAGAAGATTTGTCATTTTGACAGAAGAGAAAAAAACTTGTACAAACAAACCGGAAAATTGCTAGGAAGGTGCACCTTTATTAAATTCTACGAAGGCCGATGTCTTTTTCTGCGAGGAAAAGTAATATAAAATACAGGAAAACTCTACTAATAACCCTCTTTATGAGCTAAATAATAAAGTAAGGTGATTTATTTGTAGAAATGTGAAAATGTCCAAAAGAGACAAGTGGGTTCGCCGGTTTTCTGTTGACGAAATAGCGAAACACAAGAGTGGATTTACAATCTACAAAATAACATCTGTTGTGAGTATACCTACTGTAAAAATTGAAGTTTTTAATTTGTTAAAATATAGAAAGCTTTACAGTTTGAAGTTCAGTGCAATATGATAAAATTTTATGTACCTACCTACTTACACAATTTTTGCCAACATCTAATATAAGTAACCTACTTTGCCTCTTCCACTTGTTCTTGAATTGAACATAACTTTAGCTATTAGACTGCACTTGTCTCTGTATATTTTACCCAAAACTCACCGTTGAAGCTTTCTATTCTTCCTTTGCATCAATTCACCAACTTTATTGGCATTAATTTATTAATAAAAAGATAAGGTATCTACTGTTATGGCCGGTTTACACTTCCTTATGTAAGTAAGTAAAAACCACATGTGGACGCTGGTCGGCGAGTAAGTAAGTGATTAAAATTAAACTTATTACCTGACCTGGTTTAAACCAGAACATTCATAAAACAAAAATCCTTGTTTTCTTAAGTTTAATACTACTTTTTATTTAATACTTTTTTTTTATTACTACATAAACACACTAATATTCAGGAGGCCCAAAGAGGGGTTCAAAATTTCAAATTGTAACAATGCAGAGACTTGAAAGTTAAGCTTTAATGTCACGTAGGTATTTGTTAACAATCTTGCCAGATAATTAACAATTAATTATTATTATTAGTTTATGTTGTTACATGTCACCCAAACTCTACTTACCTACTTCATTTTCAAAGAGAAAAAATCTTTCAAAATGGCTGTACTTGATGTGCAAATTATGGTATTTTACTTATAATGTTTAAACCTTAAAAGAACTTTTTTTGTCTTGTCTGAAAAAGGTTTTGAATAAGAGCTAAACTAAATGAGTTGTGCTTTCAGTTGTTTCCTATAGAGTCTCCGGAGGCTCTGAGTGCAGTGTCGGTATGGAAGCGCTACAGCGACGTGCAGCGGCTGCACGGCGGTATGCGTGTGCTGCACAGCGGCTTACACCTCACCGGGACCTTCCCCCAGCTGCCCACCCACAGTTACTTCAAACGCTTCCAACAGGAGGTTAGTTTATGGCATCTCGAGGACACCCAAAATTCTTGTAGATAAAATGGATAGTCTTTAAAAACTTTAAATATGACTGGATTAAAAATTCTACCAATCAGAAAATACTATCTACTCACACAGCATTTATAATGGAATAGATGTATCTGTTTGTAATATCGAAATGTCTGCTGTCTTGCGTCATCACTATCATTAGGATATTTGCATGGTGAATGAAAATAAACCATTTGAAAACTTTTTTGCCTGTCCAAATGTAATGTCTGCCTGTTCAAGCTAATCTTCAGAATGTCTGAATGGTTTTCCCAAAATTAGGACTGTAGAGTTATAATATGACATGATATAGTTCACTTTTCATTCTGTTAAAATGTAAGTGTTCCTAAGAGGAAATTCCCAAACAGCTACTTTAACTTCAAAAGCTACTTTAATTATATATTATTCTGCTATTGCAGGTTATTGCAGAGAGAGCTAAATCGATACAGGACTTGATGGAGTTCATTGCAGAGCACCGACTGCTGTTCTCGAGCACGGAATTTGTCAACTTTCTTCAGGTGTGCCTTCTAGTGCTATCAACCCTCACCATGTTAGGTGACAACACTCCTCCTTAAGAGGCCTGATTATAGGAGTGAAACTAGATTATATCTACACCAGTGGTTCCTAACCTTTTCAATATTTTTACCCCTGTGACACTGACATATTAGGAATACCGATTTTACCCTGACCTTAAAATGTTTTCAATATGATAATATTAGACATTAAACTTAAAATTTTAAAGTAGGTATTTTATATAACAATTAATTAAGCAAAAATAGTTAGTGTGAAAAGACCTGTGCAATACCAAGCGGTATTGCTCAGGTCTTAATTTGTTAGGTTATTTGTTACCCCCAAAAGAAAGCTGATTTATTTCCGTGGGGGTAATTACCCCCAGGTTCGGAACCACTGATCTATACTAATATTATAGATAGGAAAGATTAGATTTTTTGTTTGTTTGTTTCTCTCTCTCTCTTTCTCTCTCTAATCTTTCATGTCTCCATCGATTTCGTCTCCAGCGTCTCCTTTGGCATTGGCGTATCTAGGGTTATTTTTCAGGGGCGCCCTGGCCCCTGACATACCATAACCGATGCGAAATTCTGTACTTTCAACAAAAAAAGCTTCGTTGAAAAATAAATAATAATACTCGGTCGCGGGAGCAAACTTTTAAATATTTTGAAGAGTCGTCGAAGTTAGTTATCAGTGTTATAGAATTTCGAATCGGTAGCCTAACATCCTGGGGTGGGGCCACCCCACCCGGCCCTCCCCCTATATGGTCGCAGATAAGCAATAACATGTTAACCCACAAAATCAAGTTATCGATTCAGGACGATTTATTGAGAGTTAGGGAACGTTTTTTAATTATGTGTTTATCTTATTACATTGCTTCAATATGCAACTAAATATTGAACATTACAAAGTGTTGACACAAAATGGCGCTATACTTTTAAAACACGATTTACTCAAAATTTCTCCAGTGTGGGTTAACACACTATTGCTTATCTATGTCCATATACGTCTATGCCCTTTGGTTGAACAATAACTCCAAGCAGAAGTTTGATTTCGCCCCCTCACAGGCCGGATACCCGGAGCCGGAGCCGGAGCCGGGTGCGGGCGCGGGCGCGGGCGGAGTGATCGCCGCCATCCGCGCGTCGCTGCGCCTCCCCGCGGAGGAGCCGCCCGCGCCCGAGCCGCCCTCGCCCGAGCGCGAGGCGGAGGCCGAGGCCGAGCCCGCCGGTGACTATAGCGACGGCAACAATAACATCACAACAACAACCGATAGCTAAAGCTACTAAAAGCTACTAAACTAAACTACTAATGTTCTTATCTAATATATATAAATCACGTGTCACGTTGTTTGTAATTGTGGATTTTGATAAAATTTTGTAACCATTTATAATATGGGCCAACTTAAAAGATAGGATAGTTTTTATCCCGGAATTCCCTCGGGAACTGAAGGACATAGAGTACTTTTTTCCCGCAACCTCCGCGGGAACTCCGAAATTACCGCGGATGAAATCGCGGGAGACAGCTAGTATACTGTTTAGTATTATATTATCTGTGGCTAAACTACCTACATGTCT